>JAEQBH010001011.1:0-385113 GCA_016808115.1 Tetrastigma voinierianum
CAACTCGTTGCTACAGAATTTATTATTGCAAGAAAAATTACCAAGATAGTTTGTCTCATGTTCAAATCTATATGAACATCTTTACTAATTATAAGAGACAAATATTTTCTAGCACTCAAAAGATAAAAATGACAATTAATCATATTTACAACCAAATAAATGCTTCAATGGAGATCAAAATTATTGTGGTTGAGTATTATATTGGAGGAAGAAAAAAATTACAAGATGATAAGAATAAGCAAACAAAAATTTCTTTCACTACTTATAATGGTTTGGAATTGGAAAACATTAGCAATAACTTACACTTTTTGAATATTCTTTATAGATTAAAGAATTTCAATGATCCATTAAAATTAGTTAAAAATATCCAAGAATTTTAGAAAAGTCGAAAATATATTATAAAATTCAAACCCAATTATAGTCACCTTGAACCTATGTATCGAGTAATAACATCTAAAGATGCATGTTGGTTTAAAGGTACTTCCTTTACCAACAAGTGTGCTTCTTGAATATCTAATGTTTAAGCAGAAGTCAACCTTACATAATGTTTATCATTTTTATGCATGTCCATTGTGGCTATTGGTTACAACCATATAACAACGAACAATGAATCCCTATCCCGTCTCCAAGAAGGATAATGACCACCCACCAATAAACCATAATGATGCGATTTCAAGTAGCGTAAATTATTTATTAAGATATAAAGTTTTGAATACAGATCAAAGAGTTTCAACCGCAGCGATAAATAATGATGCTCATCACAAAAACGTAAGATAAATATATTAAATAATGATAATTTAATAAGTATCATCGCATATGTCTTATAAACAATGTTTTACGAAAAGTGCAACTAATGAACAAAAAAAAATGATAGTGTTTATATGTCGATACAAAGGAATTCCAACAATCTTTCTAAATTATTTCATTTTAATCATGCTTACTCGCCAACAAAATTTACAAATCAAAACTTTGCAGTTAATAATCCACTTTAAAGCCAACAAAATTAAATAAAACTAACCCAAAAAAAGTTGTGAGACTTACACTTGCTTCTAGTTTCTGGAAGACCAAACACAATACTCGTTTGTACATATTTTGTAGAGAGAACGTGAGAAAGAAACTAAGGCTTGTGTCTCTTTATATTTCTTTTAATGATAATAATATTAATAAATTATTAAAGATAATTTACTTTTTTTGAAGAGTAATAATTTAAATATTTAATTTAGAGATAATTCCAAACTAGTGGCCTTCTATTATTACGAATATTTATATTTTTTAATTTAATTTAATAAAATAAAATTTTAATTTTAAGCATTCTTAGGATAAATAAGGATTATTTCTTTTTCATGTACTTTATTGAATTTTTCTTTGCTTTTAACTTTATGATTTAATGCTAAAGCTTTTTTTTATGATTTGTGTGTAACTTAAATGGAAGAGAAAAAACTATTAAATTTAAAAGATAATAATAATATTTTACTCTTTTAATTAAATATAATATTTTTGTATTTGAAAACAAAAGTTACTAATACACAATATTATAAGATTTTAATTAAATATTTAAAAGATAAGAATATTATAAAATTTTAATTATGTATAATATTTTAGTTGAAAAGAAATTAGTTACTGGTAATACTAATATTATAAGATTTTAATTAAATATATATTCTAAAAAGTTACTGATAATAATAATTTTATAAGCATTTTAATTAAATATATATTCTAAAATTTATGTACTAATTACAATTTGAAAATTTAAAATAAAATAAAATCATAAGGACCAATTACAATGCCTCGTAGTCATTGTTATATTAAAAATCAAATCACGATTGAATTTTGTAAAGCAAGTGAATAAAACTTCAAAATCATGTTACTTATCCTTAAAATCCATTTAGTAATTACTAATATGTTTTGGGCTTATTAATACTTAATCCAACCATATTTATATCAATGCAATTTAAAATTGATGTTTATCCAGCTTAAACATGCACTCTAAACTATTTTAATATAATATAGTTTTCTAAATCATTATCTATTGCTCTCTTTACTTAATCATTGAATAATTCTAAATTATCTTATAAATGAAAAATATTAATAAAACATTGGATATGATTAAGGAGTTTAAGATAGCTTAAAAAGGGTGTTAATATAAACTTTCATAAAAATTTTAAACCCAATTTTATATCATTGTCTAACTAAAAGTAATGTAAATATTTTATAGATTTTTATCAAAATACTGGTAATATATATATATATATATATATATATATATATATATATATATATATATATATATATATATATATATATATATATATATATATATATATATATATATATATATATATATATATATTTATTTATACAATATAATATAGTTTTCCAATCATTATCTATTGTTTTCTTTACTTAATCATTGAATAATTTTAAATTATCTTATAAATGGAAATATTAGTAAAACACTGGATAAGATTTAAGGAGCTTAAGATACTTTAAAAATGTGTTAATATAAACTTTATATAAAATTTAAAAAACCCAATTTATATCATTGTCTAACTAAAAATAATAAATATTTTATATATTTTTATCAAAATAATTTGGTAATATATTTTATCGATTTATATATATATATATATATACATATTATTTATACAATATAACAGAAGCTTTTCCAATCATTAGTCTTATTGTTTTCTTTTACTTAATCATTAAATAATTTTAAATTATCTTATAAATGGAAAATATTAATAAAACATTGGATATGATTTAAGGAGCTTAAGATAGTTTTAAAATGTGTTAATATAAACTTATATAAAAATTTTAAACCCAATTTTATATCATTGTTCAACTAAAATAATAAATATTTTATAGATTTTTATCAAAATAATTTGGTAATATATTTTATCGACACTATTACAATGGGTCCAAAGCTCATAAAAATTAAATTATTTTAAAGATATTTTTGTAATTATTTTATATAAGTACATGGAAAACATTTAATTAATTGAAAAATTATAGGAAATAATTTTTAGTAAATATTTTTTAACAAATTGGTTTTATATTGAGAGTAATATTTAATGTGCTTTAAAAGCCTCATGAAGTGTGTATTTTAAGAAGATAACTTTAATAATAATATAAAATTGTTTAAACTAGAAAGTGTATTTTGAAAAGTCACAAAATATTGATCCCAAAGTATTAGACATTTGCAACAACAATTATCACCCTCAAAATACTAAAATTTCAAAGGTGAATTATCTATGAATTTTCACATGTTAAAGTCTTTCTATGTGGGATCAATGTAAAGTTGTTGCAAATAATAAAGATTTTACAATCCAATGACTAATCGCAAATAATATAATATTTTTTGGCTACTATCTTTCGTTCCTTATAATATATCAAACTTTCAGATAAGTTAAATTATTTCTCGTAGAATATATAAGTTTTTGCAACTAACATAAGGTGTATTGTAAATAATACACCTTTCTATGACCAGTCAATGAGTGATCATAGATCATAGGGTATCTTGTGACCAATTTTACTTTTCCTCACAAAATATCATACTTTTAGAGGCATGTTATAATATTTCTCATTTATTATATATTTTATTTAGACTAACATAAGTTTCATCACAATTAATATATTTTTCTACGACTAATCAATAAGAGTCATAGACTGAGGGCATATCTTATGACCACTTTTACCGCCTCTTCCTCACAAAATGTCATACTTTTTAGAGATGTGTTATAATATTTCTCATGGATATTTTTTTTTGAGACTAACATAAAGCCATACAATTATTATACTGCCTACTAGCAAATCAATGAGTGATCATAGATTATAGGACATTTTATGACCACTTTTACCGCTCCTCACAAAATATCATGCTTTCAGAGATGTGTTACAATATTTCTCATAAATTATAATTTTTTTTGAGACTAACATAAAGTTCTTCATAATTAATATACTCTTCGACGACCAATCAATAAGTGGTCACGGATTATATGATGTTTTGAGACTAAAATAACTAGTCCTCACAAAATATCAAACTCCATGACTTAGGCTATAATATTTTTTATATATATCTTAGTATTTTTGTGACCAATATAAGATTTATCATAAATACTAATACATTTTTAAGCAACCAATCAATAATCACAAGTTATAATATTCAGACTGAGCAATGGTTGCTATAAATCAAATTATTAGTCGTAAATAAATAAAATATTTAAATTGCTTCATATTAAAATTAGCGACCAATTAATAAAGTTCAATGAGAAAATTGTACTAATGACTAGTATTAGTTGATCGTAAAAACTTCGACGTTAAAACCAAATTTCTCAGAGTATAAGGTGGGCATTTATGAGCGGTTTACAATTCTTGAGCAGAATGCCTAATGCTACGCATTGATGGTGGCATAACGAGCTGGTAGATAATCGATCATCTCATGCTCGAGGCGATGAGGTGGTGGCTTGCTCGACCTCTTGAATTCATTTGTCGCTGCTCCTCTCATTGAGTTTCTAGGGTCACCAGTTACACATACCACATGAGAGAGTTCTGTCCTCGCGCATGATTGTCACGTGAGCTAGGTCCCTCACGCGTGAGTGGAGTTTCGTCCGCACACAACCACGTGAGCTATATATCCCATTCCACAAGGCCCTTCTCAATGCCATGTCAAACATTGGTGGCTAGAATGACTAGACACTTTTAAAGTTCTCGCTACCGTAAAGTCATCATTGTGCTGACATTCCATGATTCAAGGCACACGTGGCGCTCCAAACTAGGGTCGGTTCTTATCACTTAATCTTCAATACATTAATTGTCGTGTTTCAAATGTCCCACCTACAATGTTCACAATTCGGGTTTAAATATCCTCTCGACCCTTCTTCGGGGGATTTCGCGCCATGCTATCAGAGAGTCTCTCCGGGTTATCTTCATTAGCTTGATCAGTCTATCCTCACCTACTATAGTGCCTTGTTCCTCGACCTTTGTAGGTAAAGTAAATTATGGTGTTTGCTTCCCTTCATTCGCCAATCGTTCCTCTGTCTCTTCTTCTCTCTGTCAGTGTTTTTTTTTTTTTTTTCGAGAGTGGAGAGGGGTGACTAACCTTAGCGTGTTCTCTAGGCTTCAGACGATGACCTGAGGTTTAGAGGAGGATGGCTAGAGGGAGATATTGCTGAAAACCTGTGGCAAGATGTCGCCCTCTACTGCCGAGAATGTTCATTCTCAGGAACGCAAATGGAGTCATCACATGGCTCAGGCTTGTTGGAGAGGCTAGGACATACACATTTTGGAGGAAATTTTCTTTTCCTCTTGATGTCTGGGTTTCTTTTCCCTCCACAAGGCCTCATTTTATGGATCGTACGTATGAGGATCGAGGTGTAATGAACTTTATCTACTGGCCGGAGATCCACATTAGTGAGGGATTGAGGTTCCCCCTTTCGTCCCTAATTCATCAGTTTTTACACTTCACCCGATTCCATCCAGTCCACGTCTATGTGAATATCATTCGTTCTATTCGGCTTCAGGCATACCACAGGGAAGTATGAGGCGCGCGAGATTGAAAGAGGTCTTATACTTACACTCCCCGAAACGCCATAATTTAGGGAGATATTACCTCATTGCCAACAATAAAGCACTGCAATTGCTAATGAAATCCCACCATCAGTAAAAATAAGCCATGCTGTAGTGTCATTTTCCAGGATTAGGATGTCTGCGATCCCATGCCATCCGAGAATTTCGAGTAACAACGGACTCCTGCGTGCCGGGCGCTAAGATCTAAGTTTTTTTTTTTGGTGTCGGTTATTTGAATTTCATTCGCTCCTATCGAAGGGTTTAACTGACCTTAAATTCATTTACCGGTGAATAAGAAATTTGAGTCGAGTTAATGACGATCCGAGTCCGGGCCAATCTAACGCTTTAGCGAAGGTAATCGAAGCTCGTTGAGCCAAGAAGGATTTCAAAGAACTCCGCTGACGCCGCGCAACCTCCAAGTTATGTTTGATCTTCCGGAGGCATTCTTTCTCCCCTTATGTCAATCTGGCCTTGTGGAGTCAAGAAACTTAGCATTTGGTGGTACGATGATGACATGCCTTCATTGCATGGATTCAGGTGCACCCCAAAATGGCTTTGAAGGATGACGGTTAGTCAATCATCGTGTGGAGCTGAGGAAGGAGGACAGCTCAAATCGAAATTGACAAGACTATTTCTCCTAGTGAATTGGTCTACAACCCGTTAAAGCCGACCAACACTCTCCTAGGATTGAAGAGCTTATCGGCTTATAGTTTAGACGGAGCAAGGCGGGCATGTAGAGTAGGTGGCGGCACTGTCGAGGTCGACCAAAATCCGCTTCATCAAGTGCCTCCCAACTTCCAAAGTTAGAACAAGTGCATCAGAGTGAGGCATAGACAGTTGTCTAAGGGGAGATTTGGTAAAGGTAATAACCATGTCAATGGATCCAATGCTATTCGGGGCAAAACTGTAATTAACATGTGCTACAAAAACACCATAACATGGCTGACCTCAGGTCTTGGGCATCGTCGGGCAGTTAAGGATTGTGTCTATCACAGGGCGAGAGCTTGTCAGTGGCGAGGCTTGCGAACCATTCGAGGTAGCCTTGTCAATTTACTCTCGGAGATGTCCCTTCTTGACCAAGTAGTTTAGAAACCTTCGGAGCCGGTAATAGTCATTAGTCAGATGCCTAAATTCCCTATGGTACTCATAAAATCAACACTTCTGTCTTCCCCAGGCCACCCCTCAGTGGCCTCAGCTACCCAAAGCCTCGGGCGGACTAAATGATCGAAAGGAGTCGAGATGGCGACAAAGGAACCTGCCCGTTTAGCGTTGTTCTCCCTTGCCTTATTCTCGACAAATTTTGCCACTCTATACACGATCTTTATCAGGTCAATCAGCGCTTGAATCACCGGAGTTATGCTACCCTCCGTCCCGATCGTCTTAATTTCCTCTTTCCCTTATTCCTCCATAGATCGAGAATTCGATGTAATCGCGACCGCTCGTTGGTCGCTGCAACTACGTAGTCCTCTCGAAAGCATGGCGCATCGAATACTTCTGAACTGCCATCAATCAATGCAGGGGGATGCAATTACAGTGAATCAAAAAACTAAGTATTTTGGAAAATAACTTATTTCACTGCCTGTAGCACCATGTCCAAACTCATGGCGCCGAAATGAAGAGCGCGTACTCGAACGCTTCATAAACTCGATTTCACCTCAGATCTCCTCATGGACGTGGGAATAATCGTTAGTTTTTGCTTCCTTTCACCGGTTAATATACTAAGTAACAAACTTCTAGGATAGGGAGCGGAACGAGGTCCCGTATTCAGAGCTAGGCCGTGGAACCATGACAAAGCAGTACGACTCAAGCAAACTGGAAGACTCAAACAAAGAAAGATTATTCCCCGGTTTTTACAATGTCATTACCTACCCAGAATGCATATGGTGATCAAAATGATCCTAAAGGCCATCAGACATCCCAAATTTCAAGAAAGTGAAGTGCAGCGAGGCCTCGCTTAGAAATGGCAAGTGACAACTGAGACAACGACATGTCGCCCAAAGCACGCAACGTTGGGTCCTGATTTCTCCGGGGGGAGGGGGACAAGTTCGCACAAGGACTGTCATGGCGAGGAGGCAAAGAGAAGCTGCTTGCGTATTCGACGCACAGCCGCCACGCGACAACATCGTTTGGGCCGGGCTGCGACGGCGGCCACGCTCGTAGCGGCATCTTCACGCAAGGCAAAGATGGTCGCCAAGAAAAAAGGCCAACTGCTATAGGTGTGATTCCTATTGATCGATTAGTCTTTGTCAAATTCGGGACATCCACATGACCGTCACATGAGGTACAACTTATCCCATTCCAAATACAAGCTCGTATGTTATATAGTCACTATGGGGGATACATCGTGGACGATTCGGAGGCAGGCAGTAATGAGGTGGTCTGTTATGAGCGGCCCACAATTATTATATAACGCTTATGTTATGCATATCAATTGTGGCATAATGCTTGTCGTGATGAATAACGTAGTGTGTACCACTCTCTTGTCTTCAGTGCCCAAGGTGACTTGCTTAATTGTACACCCCACGTGCTACAATGTTCGAGGTGACTGAGATAGTGGCATGCTCGACCTTCATGAGTCACCTGTCCACGAGTTCACAAATTCTAGGCATCAACGTGAATGTGAAATGATACACTACTTATCACATTCCGAAGAATGTGTGATGACTTTAATATTAATATTGTAAATATCTTTTATTGAATGCTTCATTAACTATTTAAATAATGTTAAATACATAAAAAATTTGTTTTATTAAAATTTTAGATTACTAAATTATATATGTAAGGGCCCCACCTCTCTCGCTTCATTCCGACGAGGGGTGTGGTCCCACTATAAAAAGATGTCCATGCCCTTTCTTTCGCTTCTCCGCGAGAGCCTCTCGAACCCAAGACCAAAGTGACATACTGGGCTGCAGAGCGGAGTGCTCCCCATTTCAATACAGTCCTTTGGCCTGGTTCAGCCTCACGAGGCGAGTTAGTGCGGCACGGGACACAGCCCCATGGGGCTTCAGGAAAGGCCCACTCGTCTGAGTGGCTTGTGGCAGGCCTCTACAAAAAAGGCTTTATATCACAGTCCTCACTCCTACCACTCCGACTAAGGCCGCTGCCCACCACAAGCTATCCTCACTACGGGTTTTTTCCTCCGTGGGCCTGTAACCTCGTAATTACGAAATTAGGCATCTATCTCGGCGTAGCTCCCACCAACCGGGCTGCTTTAACAACGACAACCCTCCGACGTATATATATCAATCGCACATCCGACGACATATAAATCGCTTGCGACTACACCGACTTAATATCAATCACGCTCCGACGATCGATATTTTAAAAGCCAGGACTACCCTCCGAGCACTTATTTTACTACCCTCCGAACCATTTTCCTATACTCATCTCATGCACTAATTCCTATAATCCTAGGTGATCTAGCGCATATGACGCATGTATGCGAATTCCAACACAAGCCTTAATCACATGCAAATATATAACACAAATATATTCACATTAAAATTTAATCACACAAACACGCGCATGTAATTTTATCATTTCAAACACCAAAATTAGCTCACTAAGCACAAAAATTAAACATGCTTAATTTTATCTCAATTACTTAACCAAACACGTATTTTCCCAAAAATACATTTTTGATTATTATTTCTGTGAACAAGAAACCCTAGGTTTACTGCTCTTTCGATACTCAATTAACTTAGGTTCATATTTTCAACTCGCATTTACCTAATTAACACCGCCTCAAAACCAACCAATACTCTGATTCACACCCCAAACCCCATCTTCATACTCCATATAGCCGTGGAGTAGCTACGGTCAGTCGCATTTGGTTTAAAAATTAGAGCACTCGTCCCATGTTTTCTGGGATCATCCAACGCCCTAATCTGGCCTAATCGACTCAAACATTCGAACAACATTAAAATGACAAACCCAAGAGTGAGAAAATCCCACCCGAGGAGCTTCAGTTAAACTCCACTAAAACCGGAAATTCACGCGTGCCTGCTCCGCATGTTTTCCCTTCACCTCGAAGTCCGCCAACTGGCCGGACATACAAACTGTAGAAGCTACTTTCTAAACTCTCTCAACGAAGCAGCTACGACCAAAAATTCAAGCTTCTCACGTTGGTTTGTTTTATTTTCAATCAATATGATGAAGCATCGCTGAGTATTTCGTCTCTAGCCACTTAAATCAATATCGAATGATATTTATATCCTCTTTTACCGTGACCGATATTCTGACTATTTCTACCATCCAATTTATCATTTCACTCATACCACTTTATTGGCATACGCAGTTATTATTTTATATCTTGGCCAAAAAGCCGCATCGAAATCGGTTTACTTCAAGACCAACCCGCGTGCTCTAAAACGGTCAACTCCGATCGCCCTTAAAATTACGAAAATTTACGCCATTTCACGGCACGATCCCAACGGCATAACTGCTTCATCCGAGATCTAGAGAATTAATTATGGATTTTTAACCTGTAATTAAAATTTTGTATTCAAAATTACGATTTTTGCTCTTTATTCCGTAAATTTGAATTTCTCGGTCTTACAATATATATATATATATATATATATATATATATATATATATATATATATATATATATATATATATATATATATATATATATATATATATATTCATACTTATATAATATTTAGTTAATTTTTAAATATTTTAATTATTTTATTTTTGCGTGACGGCGATATTTTCACTGAGCATCAAGGGAGAGCATGCTTTGACTGCTCGAAAGGCATCGATACCGCTGATTTCTTGAACCATGCTTGGGAAGCGCCACAGATTCTCTGCACTAGTCTTTTTCTATCTAAAGTAAACCCCATGATAACTTTCGGACAAGAAACTTAGGGTCCATGTAGTCCCTATTTCTTAAAACTCAAGATCGGTACGCTAAAACACAAAGAACATCATTTTTATGATTTGTGTTTCCTGTTCTCTTGTTTTTCTAAAATTGTTCTTGTGAAAGTTTTTTGAAAACAAACAAAAGTAACCAAATCTGTTTTCCTTATTCTTGTTTTTTTAGTTTTTAGATTAAAAAAAAACAATTTGTAACCAAACATTCCTTATTTTTATAAAGAAAAATGACCTATAGTTTCTAGATGTAGCTGTCGGTTTTAAATACTACCCCTGAAAGCATACTCACTGAAAATTCCTCAACATAAGAAGTACGCCCGTGACGTCCCATTAGTGGCGAGAATCAAATCACGTGGTACACTACTGTTTCCCACCGTACAAGTACACGTGACGTCCCATTTGTTAGAAGTTGTGGTTTCAACAAAGCGCTTATGATTTTTTCAGGACGAGAAGCAGGATGGGCACGACGGATCATACCTGGAGTGCTTCATGAAAGAAAAACCAGGTACTTCAATAGAAAATGCTCGATGCCATGTTATGGATACTATTTCGAGGACATGGAAGTGTCTCGACAAGGAATGTCTGTCTCCAAATCCATTTTCAACATGTTTTACAAAGGGTTGTCTCAATACTGCAAGGATTTTAATAACAAAATATAAATATTATTTTTAATATAAAATGTTCAACAATGACACTTTGTATAGGCATTGTTAAAATTTGTCGAAGATGATGCTTCTAGAAGGCCAATATTGATTAACTCATATACTTTACATGACACTTTAAATAAGCCGCCATCTATCACATTACATGACACAATAAAATGTCATTGTTCGACATTTTTCTTGTAGTGATTTATAGATAAATGGAAAATAGAAATAGAAAAGAGTCACAAAGACAGAGGCGACAGCATACGCAAATACAAATAACTACTCATAATAGTAATTAATCATACCAAGGGCATGTTTGGACCACAACCTACTAGATAGTAAGAAGTGAGGGGCCTGCTCAGTTTCTCTTAGTGTTGATTTATAAAGACTACAAATCAACTACTACTGATCATAGCTAATTAAGGTAAACAGTTGTTAATTTGGAAAATTCTACAAATCTTAGATTTTTTTAATACGCTCTTGTAAAAATATCAAATTTCTCTTTTTTATCATTATCTCCATATTAAATTAATTATAGGATTTTTATAATTTTATAAATTATATGAAATAATAGTGAATTTTTATGGTTTTAAATTTATTTCATATTATATTAATAACAAATAATATAAAATTATAAAATTTATAACCATAAATATTTTTATTTTTATTTTTATGAAATAATATTATAAATTTATTCCTAAGTTATTATACAGAAATATTAAGTAAATTTTTGTATGATTATAAATTTAGTCGATTATTTATGGTTATATCAAATAATATGAAAATTTTATCACCATAAAAATATAATATATGAAATAAATAATATTTTTATGGTTATAAATAATATTATTTTTAAAATATGGTTATAACCATAAATAATTTTTTATTTATGAAATTATAAAATTACCATAAATATGTAATTTATTTCATAAATTTATAAAATAATATTACAAAATAACCTTTAAAAATTGCATAGTTCTATTACCATAAATTTATTTATTTATGAAATAGTATTATTTATGCTTAAATAAAAATTTATGTTTGAGAGAAATTGCAGGAAATAAAATATGAATATCATGTTTCTTAACACCCTTCTTCATATGGTTTATTAACCAAAAAGAGTTTTTCATGAACTTTCAAATAAAAACATGAGGATTTAAATTACAGAGAGGCGACTCGAACCCTAAACCTCCCAACAAACCATGCTCTAACACCATATTAAAAGACCAACTTTCGTAGGATTTAGGCTCTAATAGCGAATATCACGCAAATCCATCAACTTTCCAAAAGAACGTCGCTTGTAGGATTTAGATTTAATATAAATATTATGCTTCTTATTGGCTGAGGAAATTAAAGTAGAAGAAAAGAAAAAGTTTAGGAAAATAAAAATTAGAGTTAAATCTCATATAGTTATTTTTATTTACAATTTCAAATCAATTATATATATATATATATATATATATATATATATATATATATATATATATAGGTATAGCAGTATATATATATATATATATATATATATATATATATATATATATATATATATATATATATATAACTTAGAAATTTTAAAATTAAATAATTCTAGAACATATGTAAGTTTCAAGTAATTTTATTTATATTTGATTATCTTTAAGAATTTTCGTCATATAACCAAACATAAGAAAATCATTTTTCTTAATATATTTAGTATTTTTCGGAACCAAATAAAACACAAAAATGGTTACATGATTTTATATTTGAATATTCTAAGAATTTTGTCCCATAACCAAACATAAGAAAATCATTTTTCTGTATTATATTTAGGAATTCTTGGAACCAAATACAACATAAAATGGCTACATTATTGAAATTGATGTTGTTATTGTCGTGAGGAAACAACTAGGGCCTCTTAGACAAGCGATTTCATATGCCCTGTTTGGGAGGCACTGACACTATCATAACTATACATCAAAGGAACCATCCTTGCAACATTGAGGCAAAGCTCTGAGTGAAACATGAAGAAAATGGATTTGGGGAAGCATTGCCGATTGAGGAGCTTCCATGTCTCTGAAATAGAATGCACAACATGGCATCGTGCATTTCTATGGACGTCCTTGGGTTTTCCTTCATGTAGCAATCTAGGTATGATCCGTCATGCCCCTCCTGATTCTCGTCCTGCATGTGCAGTGTAAATATCCTTGTTAGTGACAAACTAAACATGTCCATGCAGTTTTATTATTATTATTATTATTATTATTATTATTATAACCGTAACTGTTTGGACTAGCTTGCACATACGTCGACTAATTCAACAGTACCTTGAAATTAATGATCAAGTAAATCTCCAATAACTTTGAGGGGACTCAAGTAGTTACCATTGGCAACCCACCACAATACGTTACACCAACCTAGCTACCCTGAAGAGTAATATACCCATGTACTTTTTATGGCCTAAAAATAATCTTGAGATGTCGTGAGTACTAAGGCAATATAGGCGGACCCTGGGCTCATCAAAAATCGACTAAAACAGAAATGATCATTCGTGCAGGGCACAAAGACTAGTGTTCGTGAGATCTACGCTTCCCAAATCATCCCAAAGACGGTTGGATTGTTGCAAAAGAGAAGATATAATTCCCGGAGAATCATCCACACATCTACGCTTTCTCTCTTGGTTATACCATGACCCAAGAGAAAAACATGTGAACAAGCACCACATGTAAATTCTGAGCCAATTATCCATCTTCATATCATCAGCTAAGAAATGCCCCACGCTAAACCATCTTGCTTCAACCAGAAATGCATTGCATAAAATTGCCCACTGTATGCACCAGATCGAAGCAGAAGAAGAAGATTCGCTTTAGCTTTGCATTTGAAATTCCAATGAATATTGATAATTTTAAATTACAAATTGTAAAATAGTAAATATCATAATGATTTTCGAAGAGAATCTATGGGGTTTCACCCATAATCTTTGTAGGCCTTTGAACTTATTTCATTTGTGATGCCGTTAAGAGCATTGAAACATGTCTTCGTAGTCTCCGGTAGTTGGTTCAATACCGATTCCCATCTCGCACGCGACATGAGCGATTAGGTAAAAGATAGTTTTTAGGAGTTTTACAATCACGTCGATGAATTCTAATATGTTGTAATATGCCTACATGTTGACAGCTTCTATGAATAGAGTGAGTTCATCAAGTGTTCCATGAACATCAAAGATGTCATCAATTATGTAGACTAGTGAGATAGGTTTTGTGAGCTCAACCCTCTGTTCAGACAAGCTTGGATGTGGGAGGACTGCCAAGGGCCACATGTACCATTTAAGTGGTTGGTTTCTTGCAAACTTCAACTCCTTCGCCAAACCTAGGTTTTTCCACCATCTAATCGGATACAAAGATATGAAAAGAAACATTTAAGAGTGTGTCAAGTGAACAAGGGGCTGTTCGGTTCCTATTTTGAAGAATATTTTTTGTGTTTTTTGTGTTTCCAAAACACTAAAAACTTGTTAAGTGAAAAAGGGCCTATTTTGTGTGTTCTTCGTGTTTCCAAACCCAATATTTGATTCTTGTTTTTAAAACTATTTTTCGCTTTTAAAAATAAGGAGAACAAAGAAAATAGGAAAAGGTTTTTGGTTCTCTTTTTCTTTTCTTTTTTTCTAAAAAACACAAAGAACATACAAAAAATATTAAATTCAAAGAATAAGAACATTTTTTAGAAAGTCCTAAAACGGTGTTCTCCGTGTTTTCAAAAATTGTTTTCAAAAACTGTAAACAAGCATGCCCGAAATGATGTTCTTTGTGTTTTCAAAAACTATTTTTTATAACAATTTTAAAAACAAAACCAAACATAAATTTATTTTTCTAAAAACGCTCCTATTTTCAAAAACAGTTTTCAAGAGTGCGAACCAAATATGGCTAATTTTCTTTTGAAGAGTAATAAATTAAACTAAGTTAAGGTAAAAGAAACTCACTTGAAACCTGCCTTATCTCCTTCTGGTGTATGATTTAACTAATTGAAATCCATTTTTGCAAAAGTTCTTGAATACATTTATCCATCCTTCTATGCCTTGAAAATAGCTATGAAAGCTTTTGGCCATGAACCTTGCTGCTTCGCGGATGGGGATGCCCTAATGTGTTCCTAACAATTCTAGCTTCGACTCTGATCATCGTTTGTGTTCCACGCATTAAGAAGCTGGTTACCGAAGCTGCCCATTTCTTCAAGTATATCTTCCCCTTTATACTTAGTCATGAAGCTTCATACAAACCCATTAATCCCTCGATGTCCTGGCTTATTTTTCCTTGAACCTTTCCTTCTTTGTCCTTGAGATTGTTAAAGACACCTGTTCACACAAAATAACCATCAAATAACTTACTCTTTTATAACAGATGATTTAACAGTGGAAAGTTAGACTTTCTAGGAAAAAAGAAAAGAAAAGAAGAGAAAATCTACCTACACTCACATAGTAACCTTCTTTAACTTCAGTAGCCGGAAGCCAAGTGCTAGCTCGTAGAGATCGTTATGGCAATCACTCATGTTAAATTTCGTATATAGTCTCTCTAGAACAGCTTCAATCTCTCCATGAAAATGGTAGTCAATGCCTAGGCGTTGGACTGCATCAACCATGAGCAAAGCCTTCAGCGTATCTTCTCCAACCTCCTTGAGTACACTCCTAACTTCCTCCACTTTTTTTGCATGTTCCATTTGAAACTCATTCTGCAAAAGGAAGACCGTCAACGGTAGGAAGTTGAAAAAGTGAAAATCCGCCATAAGAACAAAGACCCAGATTAAAAAAAGAAAAAAAAAAAAGGAAAATGGGGACTGAAACTTAACGGTGAGGCCGGGATATTCTGTGGATGGATGATTATCCTTTCTTGAGGGATGTATGTGAACAGGTGTAGACATTGATGTTGGTGAAGTTAAGTTTGCTTCCAGTTGGGTGATGGATGCAATAGATGATGTTTGTGTTCGATGATACGACGGACAGCAAGAGACCCAATTTATAGGAATAGCGGCAGACATTCATGTTTTTAAAGTACGTCATCGCCACCTTGAATTCTATTAAGCTTTTATCATGCAAGCAATTTTCACACATAGAAATGGGGAAAAGACTAGTGCTGAGAAGACTTGTGTTGATTTATCATTTTAATTGGTCCAATAACTAGAAACGCACCGATTGGAGAATATCTTGTCCGCTACATAACTAGACAGGTTAGGCAAAACTTATGGACCCCTTCAATTCTCTTGTCAATCATTTATCAGATGTTGGAAAACTGTTGCAAAAATTATTTTAATTATGTCCCATTTTATTAAAAGTAACAAGCAGATAATCCCACATACTTGAATTTCCTTAAAAGATATGGAACCTGTCTCAAATGAGGAGTGAAGAAGTATGCTTTAGGGTTAGAAGGGACCTTGTTTTTAATAAAGATTCCATCGAAGTATCATAATCAAGCCTATAACTCATAACAAGATACAAAATTAATAATAACCACATAAAATATTCAAAATGACAACACTATCATCAAGCTTCCCATCAACCCCACACCTTGTTCTTCCTTTCCCACTAGCCATACACACCCATTCTCTTTTTTTTTTTTTTTTCTTTTTTTTTTGTAATCAATCTTTAGGTTTGTTTTTTGCAATCAATATTTGGCCTCCATTTTCCATATTTTAAATTAATTAATTTTTATAATTTTTAATTAATTTTATAACATAACATCTTATTTTCATTATTTTAAAAATATACTTGATTAAAAAATTATTATTAAAATTTTTTTATTCATTATTTTTTATTTTCTTTATTATATTTTTGTTTGTTTAATAGATTTATAAAAAACAAATCAACTTTTAATATATAAATACATTCATTTATAGTAATAAATAAAATAATAAATTGAATATTTTTATTTATAATAATAAACCTACGAGGATAATATCTTTCATTAATATATTTTTTTAAATTAGGGTTTATAAGATATGTTTTTAAGTTGGTTTAATAAGATATGACTTAAAAAATATTTCCAGAAAAAATCAAAATCCTACAAGAAAGGCTTTACATGGAGGTGAACAATGATGAACAGCATCTTGCTCTGCATTGTAAGAAACACATTACGGCATGCCCAATTGCCCATCATAAAAGCCTAGCAAGATTCATGGCCAAAAGATTCCTTAGTGATTTCCAAGGCACAAATGGATGGATAAATTCCTTAAGAGAACTAGCAAAAATGGATTTCGATATGGCTAAATCTATACATCAGAATGAGATACTGCAGGTCACCAAGTGAGTGATATATAACTGACTCATGGCTTTAGCCAATTTGTTATTTTCCTAATTTAATTTCTATCCTTGAGTTTTTATCCTTGAAATAAATCTTTTCTTCAAAACACGATTTTTAACTATCTATTTTTTTTAATCGTAAAAACTCCACATAAAATTAATAATATTTTTTTTAAACATCATATTTTAGATATTATTTTTTAAATAAATCGTAGATATTGGAAAACCCGTTGTTGATTCACAAGTTTTTTTCTCTTGGGTCATGATATAACAAAAAGAAACGTAGGTACTGTAAATGATTTTCCGGAATTATTATATCTTCTGCTCCTGCACCCCATGAGCAATAGGAGCACTACTACTGTTATTGGACAATGACCTGACTGAACAAAATATATATACGTGGTGGGTGAGTGGGGTTTCCAAGAAAAGGGAGTGGTATCTTGTCTTCATTAGTTATACACTACAAGCAGCACGAGAATCAGGAGGGGCAAGATGGATCCAACTTTGATATAAATATGTTATTTTTTTAAAAGAAATAATTAATATAGGTTAAAAATCAAATAATATTTGTATTTAATAATAATACCGCATTTACGATATTAACTTAAAAAAAATTTCTCAAGCTGGTAAACGACAGCTTGAAAGCATTATTTTCAATTTCAATATATTATTTTCAAAAATGTCCCCCATATGTTGAAATTGAATTCTTACCATAGTAATGTAATATGTTCAGTTAATGTAACAAACTATTGTAACATATTTTTACCTAATGTAACATACGTTTTTGCCTAAGTAACATATAGCTGCCTAATATAACAAACTTTTACTTAATGTAAGTATTTTTGTCTAATATAGCATTTTTACAAAAGTTTGTTACAATTATATAGTGAAAATTTACATAACTATTGAAATTATATAAGCTTAACACATATGAGCATTTTTGTCTTAATAAGAGGTTACTATTTCACTGCATAAATATCTCTCACTTTTGTTGTATGTCCCACTTTGCACTGAAGTTCTAAAGCTTAAGTCTCTTTTACTTCATGTAAAAAAAAAAGTCTGTTTCACTTAAATTATCAATAATGTATTTGGTTGGTAAGAATATATTTCAAACTTATGATTCATTTTACAACAAATACTTTATATGTTTACAATATTTTTAATATGAATGTTATAATAAAAGTATTAATTATGATTTATAAGGTAAATACTCAATACTAATTGAAAATTAATTAGTATAAATAAGTAGATAATTTAGAAAAATTATGTGTTAATTTTAATAAACTATCCTAATACTGAAAAAAAAAATTAGATAAGAAATTAAAATTCATAATTTAAGAATAATTTAACTTTTTCTTACAACTAAACACTTTAGTTACAATATAATAAATTGTACTCACTGGGACTCGAACCCGGGATCCCTACCCTCCATATACTTTGTCTTTTTGAAACATTGAACACTCTAACAACTCAACAACATGAGCTAAGCATGATAGACTAAGAATAATTTAACTTAAAATCTATTTAAATGATTCAAAATTTTATATCAACTTTTGCTACCAAAATTTTATAGGGTATATTTTTATGAAAAACAATAAATTCTAAAAAATGGTTTTAAAATCTACAGTAGTCTGTGTCATAAAATATCAAAGTTTTAAACAAGTTTTTATAATTAATGGTTTTAAAGTTTTATTTGAAAAAAAAAATGCTATAAATTAATCAAACTGCATAAATATAAAATATGAACGAAGAATGTAAGAGATGAATAATACACGATTTTCATGACAGGCTGACTAAACTTGTACGTCTAGAAGAGTGGAATTAATAAAAGGAAAACATAATAAATTGTGGTAGACCCACTTACCATTTTTTCACCACATGAACTTATCCCTATCGGTATTTGTATCTCCAAATGGCCTTAACTTCAAATTCATTGTTTGCACATTTTTGTAGTTTTGATGGGTGGTTATGACTGCACATTTAATATCAAGGGAGACGAAATTTTCATCAAAGTCATTTATCAAAACGAAAATATGAATTGTGTTGTTTGAGAAAATTAAAAGAATGGCCGAAAAATATGACCCACTAAATTGTCGTATATGGGTCTTCTAAGCGTGCGAACATTGTGTATCACTTGTTGCCATGTAAAATGAAAACAATTCAAAATTCCTAACAGAGAAGATTGGAAGAAAAATTGTCTTTCTTAAATCTTTAATTCATTTGCCATAGGTCTAGTTCCAATAAATAACCCGACAATTGCATGTGATATAGAGAAAATGAAACAAGCTAACGCGATGATAATCTATAAATTAAATTGAAGTTAAGATTATGATTGGTTTTCAAAAAAAAATTGGCATGTGATTCATATTGAGAATGAAATGGGGAAATGCTGGAGAGGAGCGACGGTATTTTCCATTCATGCATATCCTTTTTGTTGGGGGACAAAGTAGTAGGTTGGAGGAGTGGGGTCGAAGCCCCTGTGGTATAATACAATAAAGTATGGTCTATGGTATAGAGGTATTTTTGTAAATTGATCATATCAATGGACCAGGAATTGAATTTGAAACTGAATGTAGAGAAGATGCATATGAGTGCACTGTGGAGACATTGTAGTGATCCTTGTTAGAGTTGGAACTTGAACTAAGTGGAGTAGATAATGGCGGAGACAAATGTAGTTGGTATAAGCCGTCCTTAAGCACTCCTTCGAGCATAATTTTCCGTGATTGTTTGTCCTTGATATAGCAGCAGGTAGAATCAAACTCCACAATAACATCATTCTCAATGGTAAACTTGGATATACTGATTAAAGTTTTACATGTATGAACCATCAAAACATTTTTGAGATGAAGAGAGCGTGAAGTAGGTAAAGTGATATGCCCAATGTGTGTGATAGGGAGTTTAGAGCCATCACCAAGTGCAAGCTTACCAATGCCTGAGTATTCAGAGTTAGGGTTCATGGAGTTTGTGGTGGAGGTGACATGGTGTGTGGCCCCACTGTCGAGAAACCATGAAGCATCATTGACAGTCGTTGGAGAAGCGATATATGCTTGTGACTGAGAGACTGGTATTGAGGATTAATCAGCAGAATACACTCCCAAGGGCTTCTGATTCTAAAATTGATTTTGGTACCTAACATCAAAGCTTAAAATACTGACAAACAGTGTGTCCCATTCTTCCACATATTTGACAAAGTGATGTTTGTTGAAAGAATTGTAGCCTCACACTGTATGAAAACGACCTCTACCACCGCCAGTAAGAATGGCAGCTCCTACCACTCACGCCCACCTCTGGAAGATTGTCGTTGAGCAAAGTGAACAAGAGGGAGTCGATGAGATCAAACGTTGTTAGCACCGAGGCTCTCAAGCCTCATCTCATGTGTTTGAAGGATATAATCGGACTTCTTGAAGAGTGATTGATTCGTGATGTCGATTTACACTATAACTAAATTTCGATCCGAGTCCTCCAAGGATGTAGAGGATGAGTTCATCATCTGTGATTTCCTGACCAGTAGCCATGAATGACATTGCTAAGGATTTCATTTTGAGAATGTAATCCTCAATGGAACTGTTGCCTTTCCTCATGGTCTGGAGAGAGAGAAATAGTTGAAGAGCTCGAGCCTTGGACTTGGCATAAAATGTTTGTTCGAGAACAATCCACACCTCTAAAGCTAATTTACAGTGTAGAACATGGCCTAACATTTGCTCTGAGATAGAGGAAAGCAACCAACTCAGCACAAACTGATAAGTCCTTCTCTAGGAAACGTAAGTCGGATTGATTTGAGGATATTGATCAGCATCAGTAGAATCAGCGATGTACTCCTCTAGTTTGAGTTTTGTATTGAGAAGAAAAGACTCAAGATCATGAGCTCACCGTCTAAGTATCCGTGACTTCCGCAACAAGTAATTGTACGATCCAATTTAATTCTGAGATAGAGGTAGAACAGATGGCATTAAGCACAAGTTGCCATGGTAGATGTAGGTGAAGGAGAATGACAGTGAAGGGGAAGGAGGAATCCAGAGCTGATAATATCGTGACCGCTTCGATACCATGTTTGAGATCAAGCAGAGAGAGCACAGAAGAGAGAGAAATCAGATCTCGAACCTTGTGGAATATATTCTCTGGCAGAAAAAGACAAGAAAATATACATTTTATACCGGAATCAATTAGTTATAGGAGAGAAAGTTTCAGTGCTTTGAGGTGCATCATAAGGACTAGTAGGTTGACAGCTGGTGAGGAGAGCATGACCTGAGGTAGGCGCGTGATCGCAAGGACTTTATATAATAAACATAAACCTCCGTATGATATTCTCGGGAGGTACTACTTGAGAGCTTATCATCTGATGGAGAGTGTATAGCACAGTAATATGAAGCAGCAGACGTGTCTTGAGGAGCAGCACTGTCACATGCTTCAACATGGATGCAATAGGTGATGTTTGCGTGGATGATACCACGTACAACAATAGACCCAATTTATAGAAATAGGTTTCCTCTTCGTCACAATAGCGGCAGACATATTCACACCCATGCTTTCATGTTCATTTAGGTTGTGTTTGGCTTTAATAGTATTAAGGAAAGAAAAAAAAAACATAGGAAGGCTCCGTTGAAAGTAATAAAAAGTTAAAAAGGTAAAAAGATTAAGGAAATAAAAAGTGTAAGAAAGGAAATTTCGAAAGAAAATGAAAAATATGTTTAAATTTAATAAATTAATTCGATATGTTTATTAAAACTCATTTAATTTGTTTTTTTTTTGTTATATAAGAACTAAAAACTTAAATATATGTAAAATTTTTAAAAATTTTGATTATATTTTTTTACTGTAAAATCAAATATAAGAAAATCATTTTCTTGCATGATTGGCCACCTAAATGAACACATGGGCCCTAGCCACCTACTGAACACAGATTGGCCAAATTACATGGGCCCTTGAATCATTGTCTATCAACCCTTCCTGGTCTGTCTGACACTGGAAACCATGAAAAATTTTGTCAAACACATGGGCCCATCGAGAATAATTCTATAAGAAGTCATATATAATTAATTGGTGCTTCAACCAATTTTTTATGGTTATAAATTTATTTCTTATTATTTTAATAAAAAATAATATGAAATTGTAAAAATTTATAACCATAAATAATTTTTTTATTTTTATGAAATAATATTATAAATTTATTCCTAAGTTATAATATGAAATATTATAAATTTTTGTATGATTATAAATCTACAAAATTCATTTATAGTTATATCAATAATATGATAATTTTATCACCATAAAAATATAATATATGAAATACATAATATTTTTATGGTTATAAATAATATTATTTTTTTTTAAATGTTTAAAACCATAAATAAGTTTTTTTATTTATGAAATTATAAATAACCATAAAAATTGCATAAATTTATGACCATAAAATTTATTTATTTATAAAATGATATTACTTATGCTTAAATAAAAATTTGTCATATTTTTTATTTATGGTTATACATTTTTATAATTTCATATTATTTTGTCTCTTTTTGCTATATACATGCATTTTTTTTATTTCTATTATGTCTATATATGTAAATAAACTCTCTTAAAAACTCAAGTTTGTAGGATTTTGTATTTAATATGAATATCTTGCTTTTTAACACTTTCCCTGGGCGGTTTATTAACCAAAAAAAGTCGTCCATAAAATTTCAAATAAACAAATGAGGATTTAAATTGTAAAGTTTTGACTCAACCTCCCCCCAAACAAAGCTTACACCATTCATCTTAAACAACCAACTTTCCTCGAAGCTCAACCTTATAGGATTTAGGTTTAATATGAATATCATGAAATGATCAATAAAAAGACGGCTTCATGGTGATTTTGGATTTACATTAACACTGGGCGCTTCGACATCAAGAAATTAAAGTATAGGTTAAAAGAAAAGCCAGAAAAATAAAATTAGAGCAACTGATATTATTTTTATTTACTACTTCAAATCAATTTTATATATTTTTAGCTCAACAATTTAAAGATTAAATCATTTAAGAATATGTGTAAGTTTTCCAATTAATTTTATTTATATTGGATTTTCTTTAAGAATTTTCATCATACAACCATACATAAGAAAATAATTTTCCATATTATTTTCTAAAACCAAATACAACCTTAAAATAGTTACATTGAAATCGATGATGTTAACGTAATTATGTAAGGAGGAAACAGCTAGACCTCTAGACAATCGATTTCATGTGCTCCTCAAGGCTTGGGAGGCACTGATTACCATCATAACTATACATCAAAGGAACCATCCTTGCAACATTGAGACAAGCCTAAGTGAAACATGAAGAAAATGGATTTGGAGGAGGCATTGCCGGCCGGCGAGCTTCCATGTCTCCGAAATAATAGAATGCATAACATGGCATCGTGCATTTCCTTCATGGATGTCCCCGGTTTTCCTTCATGTAGCACCCAGGAAATGATCCGCCATGCCCCTCCTGATTTCGCCCTGCATGTGCAATGTAAATATCCTTGTTAGCGATAAAACTAATGAAGATAAGATACCATCTCTTCGGGAATCCATTTACCCATACCATATTCTCGCTTCAGTCGTCACGTAATATGTCCATGCATTTTCTTTTATTTATTTATTATTATTATTATAATTATAATCGTGACTGTTCGGACTAGCTTGCACATACGTTGACTAATTCAATAGGACTTTGAAATTAATGACCGAGCAAATCTCCGATAACTTTGAGGGGACTCAACTAGTTACCATCGGCAACCCACCACAATAAGTTACACCAACCTAGCTACCCTGAAGGGTAATATACCCATGTACTTTTTATGGCTTAAAAATAATCTTGAGATGTTGCAGTAATTAAGGCAATATAGGTGGGACCCTAGTTCATTTGTGTACCGACTAAAACAGGAAATGATCATTTGGTGCAGGGGCACAAAGACTAGTGTTGAGAGAATTACCTTGGCGCTTCCTAAATCATCCCAAAGACAAAGGATTTCAGGCAACTAAGATATAATTCCCCGGAAAAATCATCCACAATATCTACGTTTCTCGTTATACCATGACCCAAGAGAAAAAACATGTGAACAAGCACCACATGTACCCCGGAGCTAATTATCCCATTTTTCAAGTATTCGGGCTACCTTGGCAAATGCCCCATTACTCAAACCATCTTGCTTCAAACTTAAATGCATTGCATAAAATTGCCCACCGTATGCGCACCGATCGAAGGTAAGAAGAAGATTCGCTTTAGCTTTGCATTTGAAATTCCAATGAATATTGATAATTTGAAATTCCAAATTGTAAAATAAAGTATCATATCCGATTTTCAAGAGAATCTACGGGTTCCACCCATAATCTTTGTAGACCTTGAACTTATTTCATTTTAGATGCCGTTAAGAGCATTGGAAACATGCCCTCACGTAGCCTGCAGTGGTTCAACAAATTCCTCGTATTCCCATCTACATGTGACTAGTTAGTGATTAATTAAAGATGGTTTTTAGGAGTTTTACAATCACGCCGATGAATTCTAATATTTTGTTATATACCTACCTGTTGACAGCTTCTGTGAATAGATTGAGTTCATCAATTGTTCCATGAACATCAAAGATGTCATCAATTATATAGACTAGTGAGATAGGTTTAGTGAGCTCAATCCTCTGTTCGGACAAGCTTGGATGTGGGAGGACTGCCAAGGGCCACATGTACCATTTCAGTGGTTGGTTTCTTGCAAACTTCAACTCCTTCGCCAAACCTAGGTCTTTCCACCATCTAATCGGATACAAGGAGGAGATGAAAAGAAGCATTTAAGAGTGCGTCAAGTGAACAAGGGTTGTTTGGTTCCAATGTTGAAGAACATTTTTTGTGTTATATGTGTTTCCAAAATTGTCAGGTGAAAAAGGCCCCCCCTTTTTTTTTTGTGTTCCCCGTGTTTCCAAAACTTTGGGCTTGTTTGATTTTTATTTTTTAAAATTGTTTTATGTTTTAAAAAGCAATGAGAACAAAGAAAATAGGAAAAACGCGTTTGGTTCCCTGCTTTTTTGTTCTAAAAAACATTGAAAACGTAGAAAATATTAAATTTAAAGAACAGTTGTCAAAAAAACCCTAAATTAATGTTCTTTATGTTTTCAAAAATTATTCTCACAACCAAACGAGCCCTTTGGGTCTACTTGTTTATGGTTTTTGAAAACTATTTTTTGATTTGAAAAACCAGGAGAACACGTAAAACACAGCAAACACCTTTGGTTCCATGATTTTTTTGTTCCGGAAAATACAAAAAACACAAAATTCAAATAACAAGAATAGTTTACATTATCTGTGTTTTCAAAAACTATTTTTAAGAACAATTTTAAAAAACAAGAATCAAACATACTTATTTTCAAAAACTTCATTATTTTCAAAAACAGCTTACTTAACCAAATATTATATTACTTTTGAAGAATAATAATAAATTAATCCAAGTAAAGGTAAAAGAACTCACTTGGAAACCTTGCCGTGATCTCTCCTTTTCTCTTGCGTATGGATTTAACTAAATTGGAAATCCATTTTGCTAGTTCTTTGAATACATTTATCCATCCTTCTGTGCCTTGAAAATCGCTAAGAAAAGCTTTTTAAAGAACCTTGCCAAGCTCTTGTGATGGGGATGCCCTAATGTGTTCCTAACAATTCTAGCTTGACTTTGATCATCGTTTGTGTTCCACGCATTAAGAAGCTGCCTACTGAAGTTGCCCATTTCTTCAAGTATATCTTCCCCATTTATACTTAGCTGCTAAGCTTCATACAAACTCATTAATCCTCGATATCCCTGGCTTATTTTTCCTTGAACTTCCCTCTTTGTCCTTGAGATTGTTAAAGACATCTGTTCGCACAAAATAACCATCAAATAACTTACTCTTTTATAACAGAGAATGTAACAGTGGAAGACTTTCTAGAAAAAATAAAATAAAATAGAAAAGAAAAGAAGAGAAAATCTACTTGCACTCACATAGTAACCTTCTTGTCTCAGTAGCCGGAAGCCAAGTGCTAGCTCGTAGAGATCGTTATGGCAATCACTCATGTTAAATTTCGTATATAGTCTCTCTAGAACGGCTTCAATCTCTCCATGAAAATGGTAGTCAATGCCTAGGCGTTGGACTGCATCAATCATGAGAAAAGCTTTCAGTGTATCTTCTCCAACCTCCTTGAGTACACTCCTAACTTCCTCCACTTTTTTTGCATGTTCCATTTGAAACTCCTTCTGCAAAAGGAAGACCGCCAACGGTAGGAAGTTGAAAAAGTAAATCCGCCATAAGAACAAAGACCCAGATTAAAAAAAGAAAAAAGAAAAAAGGAAAATGGGGACTGAAACTTAACGGTGAGGCCGAGATCTTCTGTGGACTGTGGATGGATGATTATCCTTTCTTGAGGGATGTATGTGAACAGTAGACATAGTGATGGATGAAGTTAAGTTTGCTTCCAGTTGGGTGATGGATGCAATAGATGATGTTTGTGTTCGATGATAGGACGGACAGCAAGAGACCCAATTTATAGGAATAGCAGTAGGTAGGAATAGCGGCAGACATACGTACAGACATGTTTTTTCACGTTTCTTGTACGTCAATGCCACCTTGAATTCTATTAAGCTTTATCTTGCAATTTGTGTTGATTTATCATTTTACTTGGTCCAATTACTAGAAACGTTTTACGCACTGATTGGTCCAATTCTTGTCAATCAACCCCTTGTCATCTATCAGACAATGAAAAACCTGTTGCAAAATTATTTTAATTAAGTGTCCCATTTTATTAAAATAATAATAATAATAATCCCACGTACTTGAATTTCCCGAAAAGATGTGGAACATGTCTCAAAATGAGTAAGGGGTAATTATGCTTTAGGATTAGGGGGATCTTGTATTTAATAAAGAGTCCATCCAGTTTCATAATCAAGCTCCATAACCCATAACAACATACAAAATTACTACAATAAGAATATAAAATATCCAAAATGTCAACACTATCATTTAAGCCTTCCATTAACCCCACGCTGCCTCTTCCTTTCTTCCCAAATTCTTAACTTCTTACCATAATAAAGTACCCAAACAATATTTGGTGTCGATTTTCATATTTTAAATAAATTAAATTTTATAATTTTTAATTAATTTTATAAGATAACGTCTTATTTTTATTATTTTAAAAATGTACTTAATTAAAAAATTATTTTTAAAATTTTATTTATTCATTATTTTTATTTTCTTTATTATATATATTTTGCCCAGTTGTAGTAAAATAAATCAACTTTTAATATATAAATACATTCATTTATGCTAATAAACACTGATTAATTTAATATTTTAATATTTTTACTTTGTTTACAATAAAAAAATCATGAGGATAATACATATTTCATTAATATTTTAAAAAGGTATGCTCATGTTGTTCTGTTCACAATATATAGGGTTGGTTTTGAAAAATATTACATATAAAAACTAAAGTCCATAAGAAGTTGATATATGAGAGTGAACATTTTATTATTCAGTGATCTGTCGCATGTATGAAACATATTAGAGGTATGCCCTTCCACTATAAAAAGTCAAGATTCATGGTCAAAAAAGATTCCTTGAAGATCGTAAGGCACTGTAAAATGATGGAGGCAAATTCTTGAGCTTTACTTAGATGGTTTTTATCCTTGAGTTTTCATCCTGAAGAAATTCTTTCTTTTTCAAAAACACAATTTTCAATTATCATTTTTAATTAGTAAAACTATCATAGAATTGAAAATATTTTTTAAATATCATATTTTAGATATTTTTTAAATAAGGTAGATATTTGAAAAATCCGTTGCTGGTTCACATGTTTTTTCTCTTCGATCATGATATATCAAAAAGAAACGTAGGTATTGTGGATGATTTTCAGGAATTATATCTTCAGCTGCCACAGTTCTTCATCTCTGGGATGGTTTGGGAAGCGCCCAAGGTAATTCTTCGAACACTAATCTTTCCACTGCTGCACCACATGATCATGTCCTGTTTTATTGGGTCCACACTTTCAAAAGACAACAGAATCCATGAGCAACAAGAAACAGCACTACTACTAAGTATTGGACAATGACCTGACTGAACACAATATATGTACGTGGTGGGTGAGTGGGGTTTCCATGAAAGGGGAGTGGCATCTTGTCTTCATTGGTTTGTCGCTAACAATGACATTTACACTGTACATGAAGGACGAGAGTCGGGCACGATGGATCCAACTTGGATATAAAATAGGTTATTTTTTTTTTAAAAAATTATTAATATAGGTTAAAAATCAAAATATTGTTTAAACTAGTTAATGAATTGTAATATCGTAGTTATTAATTACGATATTCAATTTTTTTTTAAGTCAATGTTACATTCATTTAAAAAATTTTCTAAATGAGAAACGCATTATTTTAAATTTTAATCTATTTTAATATATTTTTTTTCAAAATAACCTAAATACGTCCAAAACTTTGATGGATCCTACCTAGACGGTTACTTTTAAGAAAATTCCCTAAGGATTGCATAGGCAATGCAGGATGCCATGTTATGGGTACTGCTCTAGAGACGTACGGAAGATCCTCCTCGCACCGATAATGCCTCGCTCCAAATCCATTTTCTTCATGTTTCACAAAGGCTTGCCTCAATGTTGCAAGGATGGTTCCTTTGATGTATCGTTATGATGGTAATCATTTCCTTTGATGTTTTTATTTCTCAAATAATTTCATATCATAATCGAATCCATCAATTTTTTTCAAAACATATACTCATGATTCTTAGCATTTGTTTTAAATAAAACGCCAATCATTTTAACCCGCTGACGCCTATTTCATAACTATTATAACTCATCGACCGGCGCCATATTCGTTGTTTTATACTCATCGACTGTGTGGCCATATTCGTCAAGTTTATACCCATTGACAAGGATCATATTTTTCAAGTCTATACGCATTGACCGAGGCCTTATTTGTCAAGTTTATACCCATTGACATGGGTCATATTTGTCAATTATTATAACCTTATTGATTTACTATATTTTTGTCAAGTCGAAACAATGACTGGGGCCATATTTGTCAACAGAGTCGTATAAAACAAAGTCAAATATTTCCTTCATGTTTCCAATTCCACAAAAATACAAAATTATATCTCCATAACTTTCAATCTTTATCCTAAATGTTCTCAAGTCTATTTTCCATACAAAATATAAAGTGTATTTGATCTATGCATATGATTTAAATAAATAGAAATTTTTAAAACTCATAATTACATATAATAACAAGATACTTTGTTTATATAGGAAAAACTGCATTAATCTTCTTTACCTGATATTCCAATATATTAGCAAAACCAAGAAGTCTCAAAAGAGTCATAAATCACCTGAATAATATGAACAATATCCTATTTAATAAAAATAATATTTTATTCCCACTCATAGGTTTTATATCTCTATTTTTCTTTTTCTTTTTTATAAATCCATAGTATTTAAACCTAAAATCTCAAAGGCTCTTTAGCTTGAGAACTTCATATAAATTAGAGTATTTTCCAAAAGCCTTAACATCACGATTTTCCAAATCTATCAATTCCCTAAATCCCCAAAATTATGGATTTTATCATAAAACATGATTTTTGGTTAAAATACCAAAATCTCTTATGAACAAATGGTTCTTTGTAACTTGTAGGAAATCTTTTAGGGTTTCAAATCTAAAGCTTGATGCAGTTCCTAAGAATCAACAAAACACAAAGAAATACCCATTCCAAACAAATTTATCAATACTATGTTTTTTTCTTACATTTCTAAGTGTTTCATATTTAAAAGTTTAGGAAACCCAAAGTTTTCAAATCTATGATTATAAGAATTTGAAAACTCATCCAAATATATCAAACATCAAACCCAAACCAAGATTCTTGCTTCTATGCATTTCAATCATTTATAGGGTTTCATATATGAAGTTTTAGAAAGCTCTAAGCTTTCAAATCTAGACTATTAAAAACCCTAACTACCAAACAAAATCAAAGGGAAAAAGAAATACTTACTTGGGATTGAAGTTCTTGAGGCTTGAAATCTCCCCACTTTTGAAACCCTAGCTCATTTCACTTTCTCTTCCCTCTCTCTCTAGAAAAATGAAATGAAGAATGGAATATATGAGTTGAGAGAACCTTTATATTATGAAAATTCCACATTTTTCCCAAAGTTCTTTTTCTATCTTTTAAAAAATTGTATAATTCACCCTCTTCTTTCTTCATTTTGTTTGTTAGAAAATTAGGGTATTACACTCCCACGTGAGTACTTCCATTACTACGCCTCCTTGTAACCATGAGTAAAAATCATTTTTCGGCGAAAAATCTGCTTTCTGAAAGCTGAAAAGATTTTCCGTGGAAAATCGCTCGCAAAAATCGTAAAAATCGGAAATCGCTGATTTTTTGGCGAAAAATCGGAAAAATCCGATATTTTCCCGAAAAAATCCGATATTTGGGGTAAATTATATTTTAGGTCACTAAGGGGAGAGAAATTAAAAATGGGGCCAAACAAAGCTGCAGAATTAAAAGTGTATTTTGGGAAAATAATTCATGTTTTGCATTGACCCAACCTAAATTTGACCGATTACCACTGACAAAGCTGTCCCACTGCCTCTCTCTACTCTCTTTCTTGTCACATCTATCATCTCCGCCTCACTCCTCTCCTCAAAAAATACGAAATTTGGGACACATTTACAATCTTAATTGGCAATCGTTATTTTGAACTTCAATGGAATAATTGATATGATATTAATGCTATCATATCAAATATTATAAACAACAATCAAGTTTTTTAATACAGATTTTAACTTTAATGCACAATAATGCTATTAAAATTCCCACGACTAAAAAAAAATACGAAAAAAATTACTCTAAAGGGTTTTAAAACCCATCCAAAATAATTCAGTTGTCACTCCCTAACTACCAAACTATTGATTGCACTTATTATATATGGTGCAAACTTTTTTTATATTATTTTATTATTTATTTGTTCATAATCCCTTTATAATATTTTATTTTATTTTTATTTTACATTATAACTTATAATATTTTTAAATCAAATATTAATTTGAAAAGGAAAAGAAATAAAATAATATCATTTAAAAATTTAACATTATAATATATAATATTTTGACTCCTCATTATCTACATAATATTTATACACACAAAAACAAATAAATAATATCTCTTTAATATAATAATATCTAAATAATATATTAAATATAACATATTTAATAATAATTACTAATCAATTTGATTTTAATCTACCTTTTAATGATATGAATCATTTATCATAATTCTAGGCAATTAAAATAGCGAAAAAAAAATTTAATAACCGATATTTCCGATATTTCCGATATTTCCGTAAAATCCAATTACCGATATATCCGTGTTTACCGATATTTTGATCTTTGCTTGTAACCAATGTTTTTCCCTTTATGTACGGCTTATTAAAAAAATAATATCTAATTTTTAAAATAATATTTTTAATTCAAAAGCAGTTTTTGTTGACTAGGGAAGAAATGTTTGAACATCGTGTTTTGAAGAAATGAGCTTAAAATGAGTTTGTTTATGGTTTTTTTTTAATAAAATTTGCCCAACAAATTACTGGCCATATTTTTAACTCAAGTAGAAAAATGGGAAGTTAAAAATAATGAGAGATCATCATCAAAATATTCATAATTTTTTAATATTAATATCTCATTTTCCGATAAATAATATTATTTTTTAATATCAAATAGTAAATATATTTTTTAAAAATATTACTATTTATAAATACTATATTATAATTGCTTATAATATTTTATATACTAAATTATATAAGAAAATAAATTAATTTTATAATATATATTTAAAATTATTATATCATTGTACATATGTTATATATTTTTTATTCTTAATTAGTATAAAAATGATGTATCATTAAAATATTAAAAATATTTAAATAAAGATAAAATATATTTTTAATAATAACTATTATTTAAAATAATCTTTTTTCAAAAGATAATTTAAAATAATATGTTTTTGAGCAAATAATTTAAAATAATCTTAATCTTATAATATATGAATAATGACTAACATAAATTCAATTCATATTAACTTTAACATATATTTTTTTTAAACATTAACATATTTATAATAATTTTATCATTAAATTGTAATATAATAATTTATTATCAAATTATAAAAAAAGTTGTTGTAAAGATTTTTAAAATAAAAAATGAAAGAATATTAGAAATCATTTTTTCAAAAGGCGAGATGTGAAGAAAATAATAGAAATCGTTTTTTCTAGAGACAATATTGAAATTGAAGAAGATGATTTTGAGAATTGAAAAATATTGAGAACCGAAAAAAATCATTTTTCAAGAAATGATATTAAGAAAGGACGATTTTGAGAAAACAAAAAAAAAAATATGAGGAAACGCTCTTTCGTAAGAGTATTATTTAAAAGATATTGAAGAACTCATTTATTTAACCAAAATCGTTTATTCAAAACACGATTTTCAAAACTTTTCCTAATAATCAAAAAACCACCATTAAAATTAAAAATATTTTTAAAACATAGTATTTTTAGATATTATTTTTTAAATAAGTCAGACATATAGGAAAAACCCCTTGTAACCAGTGGCTGATCTTCCCCAGTTTACATAGTCCTAATTCTTAAGTTTCCCCATTAATCCTTAAGTGTTTGTGCATGTTCCATGTAAAATTCGTTCTGCAAAATTAAAGAAAGAGATATTCATCATGGGGTTTTTTTTTTCTAAAAGAGACAAAGAACACCAAAAATACTAAATTCAAAGAATAAGAAAAATTTTCAGAGAATACCATTAATGTTCTTTAGCCAAAAAATGTTCTCAAGAACATTTTTCTAAAAAACAAAACCAAACAAGCCCTTAGTATGTAGCCTGTCTACGATTAGTGAAATTTACTTTCTATTCTTAAAATAAGAGAATGTAGTTAAAAAGAAGTTATAAGATAAGCTGATTCCCTTTTTTTATATAAAAATATAGAGAACACTAAAATTTAATGAACAGTTTTCATATAAACACCAAACGGTGTTCTCTTTGTTTTTAAAACTATTTTAAACGGTTTTCAAAAAATAAGAACCAAATAAAAAATAAATAATGGTACACTGATATTATGTAGTTAGATCTTTATTATTTTTAGGAAAATTAGTATTGAAATCTAACTTTCATAACTTTTATATTTAAATCCTGAACAAAAAGTTTTCTTTTTAAATATAACAATTTTCGTGAATTTTGTTTTTATATCCCAACTAAACTTGGAACCTCTATCATATCCAATGTGGTACTACGAACAATCACTTGATGTTACAACCCATAATTAAAATGCAACTTGGAAAATAAAAACAAAATTTATGAAAATTGTTATATTTAAAAAGCAATCTTTGCGCTGAGGATTTAAATATGAAAGTCAAAACGATTTTATACTAATTTTCCCATTATTTTTGAAGGCGACAGAAACCAAATAGTTGTCCTCGAACACTCCATCGTGTGAACAGTCGACATAATGGTAAGGGTAAGACAGCCAGTCGATGTGTAGGCGGTGATGATACTTGATGCGGAGGACAGACCCACTTCATAGAAAATTAGAAATGCATGGTTTGCAAAAGATATTTGATATTTCATGCTTTACATGCATAATTTGAAAAATAGATGTACACTGATTAGAACATAATTCATAAGGGGTTTTTGAACAAAACTGCAGTGTCCTTTTATTAGAATCAATCGTGTTTTTGTTCAAAGATTGCTTCAAACCATCATTTGATTTTGGAGGTAATATGTTGAGGTGCTATGAATCATAAGAAAATCTTAATAAAAATAGAAACAAAGCAAAGTTTCTCAAATCATTAAAATATGTAACATGTCGAACAAAATAAAAAAAATATGTAGAACAGTAGCCTTTTTCTTAAAACAAAAATATCCCTTATGTGTTGAGCTTGAATCTTTACTATGTAATATGCTCAATTAATGTAATAAATGAGCTTGAATCTTTATTATGTAATATGCTTAATTAATGTGATAAATTTTTGTCTAATGTAACATGCTTTTTTACCTAATATAACATACTTTTTTGCCTAAAGTTTGTTACAATCATATAGTGAAAATTTATGTTACTATTGTAAGTATGTAAACTTAACACATAAGGCATTTTATCTTAATAAGAGGTTACTTTACTTGGCACTGCATAAGTACCCCTGACTTATGTTGTATGTCCCACTTTGCATTGAAGTTCTGAAGATTAAGTCACTTTTACTTCATGTAAAAAAAAATAGTCACTTTCACTTAAATTATCAGTCATGTATTTGGTTGGTAAGAATATATTTCAAATTTATGATTCATTTTACCACAAATACTTTACATGTTTACAGTATTTTTAATATGAATGCTATAATAAAAATTATTAATTATGATTTATAAGGGTAAATACTAAATTAAAAATCATAATTTTATTTTTAATTACAACTAAACACTTTAGTTACAATGTAATAAATTGTATCACAGAACTGAACCCTTGATCCCTCCCCTTCAGATACTACTTTTGAAACATCAACACTCTATCAACTCAACCACATGAGCTAAGCATGCATAATGGGCTAAGAATTATTTAACTTAAAATGCATTAATGAGTAAAAAATTTTATATCTAACTTTACAACCAAAATTAGGGTATATTTTTATGAAAACAACAAATTCTAAAAAATGGTTTTAAAATCTACGAGTCCTTCATAGTCATAAAATGTCAAAGTTTTAAACATGTTTTTATAATTAATGGTTTTAAAGTTTTATTTGAAAAAAAAAATTCTATAAATTAATCAAACTGCATAAATATAAAATATGAACCAAGAATGTAAGAGATGAATTATACACGATTTTCATGACAGTTGATTAAACTTTGGCTGGCCATAGAGTGAATTAAGAATAAATTGTGGTAGACCCGCTAACCATATTTCTACCACATGAACTTATCCCTATCCATATCTTTATCTCCAAATAGCCGTAGCTTTAAATTCATTGCTTGCACATTTTTGTAGTTTTGATGGGTGGTCATGATTGTGCAACGGTTATTAAACAGGTTATGTGGGTCAACATAAATTTTACCAAAATATGATTATACTCAACTCAAACACATAGAAAACGTGTCAAGTTCGTAGTCAGGTGGCACACCGTCGACGACATAAAATTTGTATGCCCTTTAAAGCACTGAATCTTTAGCACCGTTGTTGCACAAATCACAACAACAAGAAAAATACAAAAAGAAATAAATAAAATAAATAACGAAAGCAATTATTAAAATTCTTCGTTACTTTAACTTCATACTTTATTTGTTTTGCTTTGTATTGTAGTTTATACTTCAATTAAAATAGTAGTTCTTTGTTAAACCTTCAAACCATTAGGCCTTAACTAGAACATCACAACATCTATACAAAAATTTGGATACTAAAATTTGCTTGTTTTTTTTTTTTTTTTTTTTTTTGTGAAAAATACTATTTTTTAAAATTATTATTCATTTTGAACAAAGGGGAAAAAAACCAATCATGTCTTTATATATATATTAGGTTGAATTTATATCCGAAAAAAAAGAAGAGAGGAGAATGAATTTATATCCCACTTATATGGCTGTATCTCACATAACAAAAAATACCCAATGGGAGACGAAATTTTCTAATGAAGTTATTTATCAAAATGAAGATATGAATTGTGTTGTTTGAGAAAATTAAAAGAATGGCCAAAAAATATGATTCAACCAAATTATCTATTCGGGTTCCCAGAAACGCATGTGATGTTGTGTATCACTTGTTGCCGGGTAAAATTATCAATCTAATCTTAACAGAAGATTGGAAGAAAAATTGTCTTTTCTTAATTGATGCCATAGGTTCATAGTTCAATGACAATGGCACCTGCATGTGATATAGGAAAATGAAACAAGCTAACACAATAATAATCTATAAAATTAAATTGAAGTTAAGATTCGATTGGCTTCTTCTTCCAAAAAATTATATTGCTGGATTTATGCTCCGTAAGCACCTAGACCATTGATCAAGAGCTTTAATTAATAACGGGTCATAGGATCCCCTAAGCTAAATTTCATTGCATTTATTGCAGCCCATTTAATCACGGTTGGGCATACAGCAGTGAGCCCATTAATCAGCCCGTTGTGCTATAAAGCCTGGCAGTTATAAAACCCTAGGAGAAAGAAGCAAGTAGCCTATAAATACACCGCTTACTAGCCTGTGGTTTAGATTTTTTACTACCCTCCATGTCTATAAAAACACCTGGTAGGTAAATCGTAAACCGAAAGGTTTCAGAGTGTTTTTCAGATCTAGTTTCTTTTGTGATCAGGTGCGCCCACACGCAGATCTGTCACATAGAGAATAGCTTGGAAGGTCCTTGTGGATTCTAGAAGAGATTTTCTCGCATCTACTACAGTTAAGAATCGTGATGAAAATATATCTATCATACATTGTATTTAATCGTGCGATTCCCTATTTCCACCGTATGATTCTTCAATTGGTATCGTAGCTCGTTGAATCCTGTGTGATAGATTGAATCCATAATTTTATTTCTCATGTATATATGATGTATATTAGATATATGGCACCTAGGATTTTATTTATTTATATATTTATAATTTTTGTATTATGAATGAATGATTTGGTTTTTTGCCCTTAATCCATGGTAGATTTTGCTTGTATATGTTTTGGGATAAACAAGGAGGCTAATCATAAGATTAGGTTTCCTCCTTGATTTATTTATTTAATTATTTTTCCTGCAATTTTTTTTATATGTAAATTCTGATTTATTATAAAAAAAAATGTAAAAAGGGGTGTTGCGTTGTCAGAATGTGATGATTTTTGGTAGGGTGGTTCCTTAGATAGTGCTCTACCTCCCTGTAAAATTTCGTGGCAATCCGAGTTTTGTGTGGCTATCACACTGTTTTCTGGGTGCTCCTGATTCAATGCGACTCGTTGTAGCTTATGCTTTTTTAAATAAAAACCCTAAAAGCCAATTATAATCCTGGCCCACACCCCACGGACTTACAAGACCTCAAGAAAGCAAGGCGACGCGATACTTAAGTCATTTCGCCCTATCGGGCTTGTAATTTTCTTTTCAGAAACCATGGATTAGGGCCTATTAATTATTCTATATTTATAATTGTTTAAATTATATGGATATAACATGTGATATGTGCTTAACATGCCATTTAGAATAGCTGTGCCATATAATTGCATCATTTGATACATACATGTGCATAATAATATTTGTTTTTATCTAGATAATATTATTATGGAAAACCCTAATTAATTAATAATAAAATATTGAATGTGGCGAAGGTTAAAATTACTTAATTAATTCATTAAACTGCTGGTCATTAAGGGTCCAATAATAAAATGGTTATGTGATACCCCAACGATAAGCATGGCCGGATTTATTGATTGATCTAAAATAATTTCAAAATTTTAATAAGATTGTACGCCCAACGCCGACAATACTTAGATATTAAAGATAATTTTGAAATTAAAATTAATGGTTATTACATTCAATTTTAATAATATTAATAAGCCTCCCAACGAGGCTCTGTCAATGTTATTAAAGGCCCAAAAAGAATATTGAAACAATGGTTGTTTTTTTTTAAAAATCAATTTTGAATGGTGTGTGTTAGTGTTTTCTAGGAAGGCTCTGTCTAAGGAGGTGACAGGCTGAAAGCGTGATGAGTATAAAAGTACGCCTATGTGCGCAAGTGCACGCTGTCAGTCATAATATACAGACCTATGGTACCTGGAGCATCGATCCAAGGATGCCAATAATACGTAGACGGCTAATATTATCCTGCTATAAATGTTGTGTAAAAGAGTACTAGCGTCTAATTTAATCTAAACTAACTAATCGAATGAATTATCACAGAATATACTAGGTCAGAGTTTCCCCCTCGCTACTTTGATGATTATTTCTTAAAGATGATATTATTCACTTATTTATGATTTATTAATGGCTAGGTGATCTTGCTTACTAAATACCCTCTCTCGAGGTGTAGCCGCCATCCGCCAGTGGTAGAGTCGAGTGTATCACTACCCCAACTCGATAATCCGAAATGCTTAAAATGTTCGAACCTTAATCACACCTTCGAGATCGGAATATCTCTATTTACCGAATCAACCAAAGGTCGCCTACTGTGATCCCCGGGTATCCCCATCTCGAATCTCGGATCTCCAAGATAGTCATGCTAATGTTGGCCGAGCATCAAATTCATAAATGATTAACAAATATAAAGCAGATGCTAACAAATTATAAACAACTTGAATAATATAAAATACTAATCTTTAATCCATGAAAATGTGATATTCAACAATTTAGGTATAAATCTAGAACATACCGATCAAGAGAATATCAATATGTAATATAAACATCGCATTACTCCAAAAAAGAGGAAAATACAAATCACGGGCTCTTCTTCAAGATCAATGTCACTGCTTATGATTTCCGTGCCCTAGTTCGTACGATCCCCGATGCCTCGAATTCTCCACCCCTTTTTGCTTTTAATGATGAGAAGACAGAACTCACGCTGACGTCGCGACGTTGCAACGTCGTGACGTTGAGACGTCGCGACGTTGAGACGCTGGCGACGCCAGGCGTCGCGACTTTGAGACGCCAGCGACGCTGAGGCGCCGCGACGCTGCCACTTGGTCGACTTTTAAATTACCGACCCAACGTCAGCGACGTCGCTGGCATCACGACGTGGGGACGTCGTGACATTGGAACGTCGCGACGTTCCACCCATCTTTATGCACTTCATCCTCTGCTCCAGAATGCTTCCAAAACTCCGCCTCTTTCGCACCAACTCCGCACCGCATTCACACCAATTGTAAATTCAATCAGATATTGGTTCTATAAAAATACGTGATCTAAATGTAACAACGCTTAAAAAAACGTAGAAGACGACATGCTGGTATAACCCGAGTGTTTTAGGCACTCATCAGAGGTAGGTTTTAAGGTGTCCAGACCCACCTCACCTTTCCCTGGCTAACTTAGTAGGACACTAGACATACCATGTTCAAAGTTTAGTTTATTACAAATGTCTTGGCCCAACGAAGTATTTGTAATGGAAATCAATTATTGTTGCAATAAACATTAATAATAAGTAGTTTAAGGATCTACATATTTGTATGTTGTCAGGTGAATTACGTGTTAATATATGTGCTTTTCAAATTTTTAAAATGGGCATCTTTAATCCTTACCTACAATTTTGAGCTCCAAAAGCCATTGATGGAAATAACTACGACCTATGGATAACCAATCTTTTCATTGTCCTTGATTTGAGAGAATGCACCATTACAACAACTCCGAAACGCCAGATTCCACTCGCTAATGCTTCAGAGGAAACTACAGCCACTTGCGATCGCAACCCAACACGATAGTCATATATTCTCGCTAACGCGCGTTGCGGAACATCTGCGGCAAATTAATGATCTGGGAGTGTTAGAAATAATTCGGACTCACAGATGCGGATGTTTGCTAAAAGTAAGCGTGTGCTGAACAAGCGACCATAGGGCACTAATGAACACTCACGTATGATTGGAGGAAATGCGGGACCATTGTCTAAAAATGATGAGCACATCAGTCTGGGAAGTGATGGGGGCTAATTTGGATCAAGAGATGAAGATTATTGATCCTAGAATCTCTTACCATGGCTTTGGTCAGTTCAAATTAAATTATAATACATGAACAAGCAGGCTTACTCCTATTGAACATGCACGAGCTTGAGAGTCTTTGAAAGATGTCTCGTAAGACGGGAAGTGCTTATCATGCTGAAAGTTTCTTCAAAACCTAAGAAACCTAAGGGCGAGAAGAAGAACAAAAAGCGAGAAGGAAACGAGGAGTCCGACTTTCAAACCAAGCTATAATGAAGAAGCCGAAAGGCAAGTGCTTCAAGTGCGGACAGAAAGGTCATTGGAAGAAGGATTGCCCAAAACTAGGTATGGGTAGTATAAATGTTGTTGAGGCTTGTTTAGTGGAGAATTACAATGATAAATGGATCATTGATTCAGGAGCCACTAACCATGCTTGTTACTCTTTGCAGTGGTTCAAACAAAGCAGCCCACTCAGTAAAGGACAAAGCTTGAGTTGGGAAGCAGGGGAATATGTCTCGTAATGGCGGTAGGACTAGTGGAGTTATGTTTTAATAATAAGACTTTATGTTTATCAGGTATTTGTTGTTAAGTTTTAAGAGGAATTTGGTTTGTTAGTTGTTTAGTTGAACATGGTTTTAGCAGTGCGGTTTAATTCCTCGGTTTAATCATATGTAACGCTTTTATTTGTTCCGGATTATTGATAAATGGTTTATATTTTTTAACTCCTATGTCCTATAGTATTAATGCTATTGAAAATACTAATGATGAGCAATTTCCTTTATCTAAGAAAAGGAAGGTTTCAAATGAAACCTATATGTGGCATTTACGATTGGGTCATATTAATTCTAGTAGAATTCATGGTTTAGTTAAAGTGGAATTTTAAATTCCTTGATCTTTGAACCTATACTAGTATGTGAATCATGTTTAGAAGGTAAAATGTGAAAAGCCCTTGAGGCCAAAGGAAATCGTGCCCTTTATACGGTTGGAATTGGTACACAACGATGTATGTGGACCAATGGCGTTCAAGCCGGCGGGTATGGGTATTTCATCATTTGCGTGACTACTCAAGATATGGTTATGTTTACCTAATGCGCCATAAGTGCGAGCTTTTGATAAATTTCGAGTATAAGGCCCAAGGCGAGAAAAGCAATTGGGTGTCCATATCAAGCGGCTTAGTCTGTAGGCGGTAAATACTTGTCACGGAGAGTTCAAGTCTTGCCTTGGCTCAGAGAGACAATATCTCAATTATCATCTCTTGGAACGCCTCAGCAAAATGGAGTCTCTGAAAGGAGAAATAGAACCCTTTTAGATATGGTGAGGTCGATGCTCAGTTATTCATCATTACCTGAATCGTTCTGGGGATATGCCTTAGAAAGCTTCATACATACTAAATTTAGTTCCGTCAAATACGTTTCAAGACACCCACAGAATTATGGAAAGGGCGCAAGCCCGGCTTGAACCATGATGGGATTTGGGGTGCTCCGGCCTGCGTCTTGAATCGCAGAATAACAAAGTTGGACTCTCGAGCAATGTGTATGTTTATTGGCTACCACACAAGGAGCGAGAGATGGAATGTGCAGTAATCCAAAGGAAAGAAGGTGATAGTGAGTACTCATGCCACTTTCTTAGCAGGGATTATAAATTAATTTAAACCTAAGAGTAAAGTGGTTCTTGAAGAGCTTGACTCGGTTCGAGATCCACCACAAACTCTATTTTTCCACCCCTGTTTTTCTGTTTGATGTTCAAAAGGAAAATGTCTGAAATGTACCCGAAGGTGAACAAACACGGGGAAACAACTCGAGGACCAAATTCAAGAAACTCAAGAACAAAGAAAATAATGAAGATTGGTAATCCACGAGCCATGAAACTTGGATCATACGTACATGGCACAGCAACCAATGCGACAAACTCGTAGTGGGAGGCGATCGTAAACTGCGAGAGTATGCCTTGTTAGGAGAGACTTATCAAGTCGTTTTTTGGATAATCGATGGCGAGGCCTACCACATACGAAGAGGCACATTTGGAGGATATTGATGTGCAGAGCGGAAAAAAGGCAATGGACCGTGAGATGGAATCTATGGGTTCTAACTCAGTTTGGTCTCTTGTAGAAGCACCTAAAAGGGTAAAACCAATTGGGTGTAAGTGGATCTACAAAGAGAAGAGAGGATGCTAGATGGGAAGGTTGAAACCTTCAAAGCTAGATTAGGTAAAGGTTACACCAAAGGGTATAGATTATGATGAAACTTTTTTTGCGGTAGCCATGCTTAAATGCATGCAGTTCTCTTATTTATGCGTGACTCGATTAAAGATTTGGCAATGGATGTCAAAACAAATTTTCTAAAATGCAGAGCCGGAAGAGGATATCTATATATGTTAACCGAAAGGGTTCATAGCCTTGTGGTCAAGAACACATGGTTTCGTTATGTGAGGGTCTATTTATGGCTTAAGCAAGTGCATCCGTGTCATGAGATCAGGTTGACTAAGTTATCAAATTATATGGATTTGAGAAAAGTCTTATTTTTGTCCATGTGTGTAAGAAAATTCAAGGACCAGGGTAGTCTTTGGTACTTTACGAGATGATATTCTGTTAATTGGAAACAGCAGAAAGTGTTGTTAGACGAAGGGTTACCTGAAAGTGCTTGATATGAAGGACTTGGGTGAAGCTTAACTATATTCTAGAACTCAAACTTTTCGAGATCCTAAGAATAAGGTGTTAGCTTTATCCCAAGCCTCCATTATTGATAAAATAGTGAACTGCTCTGTATGAAAATTCAAAAGGACTTCTACCCCTACACATGGAATTCATCTTTCTAAGGAGCAAATCACCAAAATCTTCGAAGAGAAAGAACTCATGAGTAAACCCATGCTTCTACTTCACAGGTCTCATGTATGCTATGCTATGCACTGTAGTTAGATATCCGCTTATAAAGGAGGTAAGCCTGCACTAATCTGATCCCAATAGAAAACACTGACTGTGCCAGTTGGAAACACATATACCCAATTATTTAAAGAGAACGAGGAGATTATATGTCGTGTATTCCAAAGGAGTCTTAAAACACTCAAGTTATACTGACTCGATTTTCGATATTGACTCAAGTAAATCAACATCACATGTGTTTACCCTAAACGGGGGAGCCATTCGTTGGAGAACGTGTGTTTGAGAAACATGTAAATTAAAGTGGTCTTAAGAGGGTCCCGTGCTTACTTAGAGTGAGTGGAGTTAATATGATTTGTGCTCAGAGCAAGATGTTTGTAATTTCATTTTCTCGATATATCAATATGAAGTTTTTGGTAACATTATATTTTACACTGATAACCAGGATTAATTATGTAGTATATATCATATGATGATTCACAGAAGACATGATCACAAGTTCTCAATAATGTGAATTGTTCACAAGCATAAATAAAGTTAAGTATTTAGATCGCAATATTTTATGAAATGATCGGGCCTGGTTATATAAAATATTGTAATGAATTATGGTCATTCCTATGATTGGATTAATGAAGGGATAAATTTCGTGGAAGAATTGAATCTCGTGCGATATTAGATATGTTATTTTTCATCTCAGTATATTATGTACAGATACTCGTTACCAGGTTTCGAGTTATCAATAAGTGAGGCCTATTTTAAACGACCAATATCTTGAGTAATTGGGGATTAGTGGTATTTTGATTATCAAGTATTTATGAAATATACAAAATGGAATTTGTATGAAATATCCTCTTGACATGTTTCGATACTCGGATATTGAAAGTCACTGGCCAGTGCATGGGATCCGTTAGAGAAACTGATAAGTCAAGAGAATAAATAATTAGTTGATTTTGGCTGTAAGAAAAATTATCAATTAATTATTGATATTTGCAAAAGAGGAAAATACATTTGATATAAAACATTATTAATTTTGGAATTCACATCCGGGTTTCTTTAAGTGGAGTAGCTCCTGATAAGATTACGGTCCCGCACTTGCTTCAAGGTGGGAGATTGTCGGATTTATGCTCCGTAAGCAATCTAGACCGTCATCATGAGCTTCCACTAATAATGGGCCATAGGACTTCCTAAGCTAGCTCATTAGATGACAGAGCCCATTTAACTGATTATTAAGATAAGAAGGAGTCTCATTAATTGGGGCCTACAGTTATAAAGCCCATTATAAACCCTAGAGGGTTAGGGTTAGCAAGCCTATAAATACACTCATTACTAGCCTCTGTATTTAGATTTTTACTAGCCTGTGTCTATAAAAACACTGAGAGAAACAAACCAGCAATTTCGTGAGTGTTTTTCGTATCTAGTTTCTTTTTGCGGATCAAAAGGCTCACACGTAGATCTCGGTCACATAGAGAATAGCTTGGAAGGTCCCAGGATTCTAGAAGAGATTCTCTCTGTACTACTACAAAAACAAGAATGGGTGATGAAAATATATCTATCATACATTGTATTTAATCAGGCATTCCTGCTTCCGTCGTATGATTCCTCTTCCAAAAAGTATGTGATTCATATTGAGAATTAAATGCTAGAGAGGAGTGATCGTATTTTGTCATTCATATCCTCTTTGTTGTGATAGTAGGTTGGGGGGCTAAGCTCTCGTGGTATAATACAATAAAGTATGATCCATGGTATAGGGGTATTTTTGTAAATTGATCATATCAAGGTTTATTATAAATAACCTTCTATGTAATCCTATTTTAATGATAGTGAAAGTTTGAGTTACCATTCCTATGGATAGGGATGGCAATTCTTGTTAGCAGGTTGTGTTTCGATTGTGTCAATGATAGGTATTCTACAGTATTTGCCATCCTAATCACGACATGACACAATGAGTCAAAATTACAATTTAAACATGACCCACTAATAATTTGGTAACACGAGCAATACGTATAACCCATTTATTAATTTGTTAATTTAAAATAATATAAATTATAATTAATTCAGTCATATTTAACACAAATAACATATTAAATGAGTTAATATAGATTAAATATTAATTAATATAATAATTAACGGGTCAATATAAATCAAATTTGTGGTCATAGTGTTGATTGGCATGTATATAACCTGCTTATTAAAAAAGGTTATGGGTCACCTAATTTAACCCAACATGATAAACTCGATTCAAACACATAGAAAACGTGTCGTGTAGGCACACTATGGAACCACATAAAATTTGTATGTCCTTTTATTGTTTTTTTTCTAATTCTTAACACCGCTGCTGTAATCTAATCACAACAACAAGAAAATACCAAAGAAATAAAAATAAAATAATAAATTTAAAGTTAACTGATTGGTAAATAGTACTTTTATAAACCTTCAAACCATTAGGCCTTAATTAGGAACATCATAAATATCTACAAAAATTTACTAATAAAATTTGCTTATTTTTCATTTTTTTAAATTTTTGCAAAATACTATTTTTTAAAATTATTCGCTGAACAAAGGGAAACTCAATCATGTCTATATATATAGTTATATATATATTATATATATATATATATATATATATATATATATATATATATATAAAATAGGTTTTTAAATGTTTTTAAAAACAACTTACCAAATATCCTTATCTTTAAAATGAATATTTTTTGTTTTCTAACTTTGAAAACAATTTTTAGAGAAGATGGCCAAACACCCCCATTGTTTTCTAAGAAAATTCAAGAGATCATACCTAGAATCTTATACCGAACACAATTGGAAAGATTTCAAAGTTCCTTCCATAATAATTTTTATTTCTCCTTTAATGAATACCGCTTAATGGAATCATCAAATGAAGTACCCTCTTAGATATTAGCTCATATATATATATATATATATATATATATATGAATATATCAAATAAGGCTGGTAGTTATCAAATAGACAATTATAAGGTGGGGATTTATGAGCGGTTTACAATTCCTAACACAACGCTTTACGCGTTACGTATCAAGCCGGCATAACATGTGTCTAGGCGGATAATCGCTTTTATCTCGATGCCCGAGGTTGGCTTATCTCGATGCTCGAGGTGATGGAGGTGGTGCGGTTTGCCAACCTTCTTGAGTCACTGAGCTGCAGTCCGAGCTAGGTCACTCACGTGATGGTTTCAGTCACCAATGCGGATAGCTCACGTGAGCGAATTCCCCGTCCCTCACATGATCGCGACGTGAGCCATGACATATCCCATTCCCCAAATTTCCCACTGTGAGCTGCTTCGAGCCACAGGTCGGCGATCGTAGACTCTGCCCACGCCCATAAAAAGCTTCATCAAATGTGTGACATTTCCAAGGATCCGCATTATTGCAAAAATTAGTTCTGCATTTTAGACCAATACATTAAATGTCGTGGTTTCAATGTCTCGCCCAATAAAGGTTCGCCAATTTTTACTTTAAAATGTCCTCTAAATTCTTCTTTGGGGGGATTTCATACTTGTGCTATCGTAAAGTATCTCTAGTTATCTTTTGCATTGGCCTGAATCACTTATTCTCACCGGTAGTCGTAGAAGCATTCTTGTTCCTCGAATCTCTTTGTAGGTAAAGATATTTCATGGTGTTTGCTTCCCTCTCATCTAATACTGCTCCTCCATTTCTTCTTGTTATCAGTTTTTCTTCTTCGTGTGTTCTCCTTTAAGGCCGAATAAGTAACCATAATGTAAGCTCTCCAAGCTTCAGACGATGGACGGAGACTCAAAGAATGGCTGTAGGAGGATACTATTGAAAGCCAAAGATAAGATCTCTCGCCCTCTACTTCATCTCGTGAGGATGTTCCCTTCCCGTACTTAAAACGGAGTCATCACGTGGTTCAAGCCCGTTGGAGAGGCCAGGGAACATGCATTTTGGAGGAAATTTTCTTTTCCCCCCAATGTCTGAGTTTCTTTTCCCTCCTCAGGGCCTCATTTTGTGGACCGTACTAACTAGGATCGAGGTGTCATGAACTCACCTATCGCCTGAGATCCAGCGAGGGATCGAGGTTACCCCTTCCGCCCGACATTCATCGCTTTACACTTCACCCAATCACCATCCTATCCACGCCCATGTGGAATATCATCCATGTTCTGTTAGGTGTGTGTGTAGTCAATAGGAAGTATGAGGTGCGTTTAGGGTTGAAAGAGTAACGTACTCATACTCCTTGAAACACCATAATTTGGGGAGATATTACCTCTTTGCCAATGATAAACTGCTACAGTTGGTAATGAACCTTCCCACCACTAGTAAAAATAAACCACAGGGTAACGTCTTGCTCTTCGGCGCTGGGGGATGTGCCCGAGATCCATGAAAGTGGTCCGAGAATTTGGTAACAACCACCCGATGCAGTCGAGTAAGTCAGATCCAAGTCTTTTTTTTGTGTCTTGTTGGTTCGACTTGCACATTCGCTTGTTATCAAGGGTTTAACTAACCCGAAATTCCATTTATTATATATAGAACCTCATTCGGAAAGGCCGACGATATAAGTCCGGCTTAATTCAACGCTTTAGTGGAGGTGCTGAGCTCACCGAGCGCCTAGAGGGATTTTAGGCACCTATTGATGCATGCAAACCTCTAAGAGGTGTTCGATCTTCAGGAGGCGTTCTTTCTACCAAAATGTCCTCACCTAAACTTCAAAGGTTCGGGCAGTGCCCAAGAAAATAAATGGGTTATGAGTCACCTTCTCAGTCGAATCGAGGAAGCCTCTGAGGATATGTTGGGAGGCGATGCTAGTGACACTTTTCCCCTTCCCCCTCCTCCCCATCGCTCCTTGTAGGAGAGGCTGAAGAGGTCAAGGAGTTGGAGACCAATGACGTGGTAGAGCTGCGACAACGAGCAGTTCCTCAAAGGCCTTCACAGGAGGGGGGAAGAACTTTCATTTCCTGACCAAGGGAGGTTAGTCAAGCTACCCCTACACCCCCCACGAAACGTCGAGAGGATCGTCGAGCTTCCCTCCACCCTTGAGGAGGGATAAAGATAGTTCAGGGTCACGAATCACACCCTCCCCGAAGTGTTCCCATTAGTGGAAAGGGAAAGGGGAAGGTGACATCTTCCCTAGAACATCAACCTCCAGCGGAGAAGCCAGCATCCCTACCCCCTCCCCCCCACCTCCTTTGAGACACTCCTGTCTAACCAATTACTAGTTGAGGAGCCCCTTCTGAGGTTGTTTCTTTGTTAGGATCCATGTACGGGAAGGAGGTGACCAAGAAGGTGTTGGACCCTCTGAGGATTCAACCCTTTCAAAATGGCTGCCCCTGCAAGCACCTCCTCCTTATCTTTGCTGATCACCTCTTTTGGGCCTCGACATGTGCTACGACGAGCATTTTCGACCCTCGCATGGCTAAGCACAGACGCCCTAGAAGACACCCACATTATTCATTCGAGGAGGGAGCTCAAGAAATGTACAACAAAGTGCAAGTTGACTCTCGAGTCCCTCAGTTGGAGAAGTACTTAGAGGAATCTCGGTTGAAGTGGGTCGATCTTGTGAAAGAGCGTGCCGCTTTAGCCACAGAGGTGAGGCAAGTGCCAAAGCTAGAGCCCAAGGTGAAGGAGCTAAAAGAGATCACAACGAAGTTTCGCAATCACCACCAAGCCGACACTACAAGGAAAAAGTTAATCAATGACACACTTAATGCGTCATTGAAGAGTTACAATGACGCCTCTAAGGTCATGGTCTCGACCGGCCAATATAAGTTTACACACAATGACGCTTATTTCGGAAAGGCCATCTGCGGAATTAGAACTATGACATTCATTTAAAGCATCATTATCTACTCATAATATTTCAATCTAAAACTTATGACACTTATTTTGAGTGTCATTGATTTTTATATGTTTTGTTTCAGAATCATGACACTATCAAGTAGTGTCATCATTTTTATCACATTAAAATCCTATTTTTATTAATTTTATCAAGCTATAAATCCCGATATAACAATATAATTATTGAAAATGTATACATAATATGAAAGTAATATAGAGGAGAAAAAAATATCAAAGTCATATGGATAAGGCTACAAAGCTATCGATATATACATTATTCAAAATTATAACAAATATTCCCAACAAGTTTCATAGATTCTAAGGGTAGTCAGGACAAAATGTTCTTAATTTATCGGGTAGCGGAGGATCTTTCTACGGAGTGCTAAGCCCATCAAGAGCAACTGCCACACATGAGTCCATCTCTGCTCGCTCAAATGTGGAAATTAAGTTTTAGATATAGAGAACCAAAGCAAAAACTCTATAGAGTAATTACAACTAGGCTAAGACCATTTATTATTTTGATGAGTGCTAGTGTGGTACTTTCAAGGTATTAAACTAACATCGAACTCAAATTAGAATACCTCATTTAAAAGAACTCCACCAATGATAACTCTGTAAAGATGCAAACCGACCCGATGGAAACTAACTGTAGAAGAAAGAGAATGACATAAAAACAAAAAGGTCGATTACCAACATTATGTACATTATTATCCGAAAATAACAAAGTGCTTCACAATAACAAGAATTATAGGATTCCTTTCAAGTGACTTATTTTCCTTTGTCGCTTTCTCCCATTCCAAATTTAGAAACCAATGTAGGGTTAACAGCAGATCGTTTTTCATCTTTCCATCAACCATCTTCTTATAAAAATGCCCAATTGAAATTCAAAAATCACTAAAAAGTTATGAATATTTATATGCACCAAATATATTACCAAAATGGAAACCATAATGTAACTAAGTAGATAACCTAAATAAAGGCAGACGTTCTCTCACCATATGTAAAATATGATACAATTGTCTAACACTTCATTTGATGAGATTATCATATGCTAGGAAATCACCACTTTCCATAATAAAACAACCTTCAATGCAAGAATTCTTGTTGATATGCATCAAAGCCTAATCTCACCTCCCACAAAAAGTCTTCTATTAAAGGTGCCAAATAAACATCTATGTTATTGCCAGTTGTCGTGGGACCTAATATCAAGGTGATAACAACATAAATTCTTCATGCATAACCATGGAGGAAAATTATAAATTATCATTATACCAAAGTAACAACAATGCCTACTACTCAAGAAACTATGGGGATTTATACCACATGAATGACAAGTTTAAGATTTATAGGCTTCCACCAAAATCCGCCTAATTCAGATCAATTAACTTCCATGATGGGGAATCCGATGGATGACACAAACTTCCCATCAAACTCTTTTTCAGGCACGCCAAGTGAGATCTTTGGAATTTTGAGAAATGAAACATTCTCTCAGTGGGATGAGTGGAAAATACCACATGACTCAAATATAACAAAAATCTTCTCTGAACGGGGTGTTATCCTGCTCTACATAGGTGCCCATCCCCTTTATCCCCTTTTATTGCCATTGAGGAGAGGTCTCTTTGTCACCTTATCTAGAATAATGTGTATCAAATGAAAGAGAAAACATAAAATAAAACTTGTTATGATAATTCTGGATGTTATTAATCTAGTCCTGATAATATCAATATGATACCTAGTCAGTTTTCAAAGGACATGGGCCAAGAAAACAAAGTTGTCCATGGCAAATCAGAGTTGCAGAAAACATGAAGGCACATTTATAAAGTGGGTGGGCTATTCTTTAGAAAATAAAATTTTTGGGACCAATTAGATATTAACACCGGGTAAAGAGAGACGAGAGAGTGACCATAGGACTGGTTTTGAATCACAAACACCCACTAGCATAACTCATTTTTTCAAACAAAAATATGAATTACCACTGAAATGCATAAATTGAACTTACTTGTTAACCAATTCGATCAAATTGCTCATCTCCATAGTTGTCATATCAACGCTTACACATGGTAAGAAGAGAACTTCAGTTTCAAAATCTAATTAGAGAATGAAATAATAAAAACAACAATAGAAAATTATGTTTAGGTCTTTGAGTTTTTTGACAAACAAAAATAAAAAAATAAGTCATATGAGGAAAGTTTGGGTGGAGGCAGCAAGCGTGGGAGTGGTGGAGGCGTTGAAGGATCAAGACTTGTCTTCTTGAGAAAGATTGAAATTAGATGAGATAAAAATAGAAATATATTTTTTTCTTTTCATTTATGACCGTAAATCATCTATACCAGTAGCTAGCATAATGAGATAAGTCTAATCATTAGATACTTGAGCTAGATTTCTATTCCACAAATTAACATGAGTCATTTCCCTCATGGAGACTACTGACTTAAAGAAAGCAATGGAGAGAAACATGAAAAACATGAACAGAGTTTAAAAGTAATATATAACCCTCAAATACTCATAAGACATCATTTACTCAGCAATTAATATTTAATCAAGAACCCACTTCGTAGAATTGGTGAGATAGAGAACAAGAAAATGAAATAGAAAAGGAACCTTTAGAACAGAAACAAAGCTCTCAACCTGCTTAATTTCAGAGAAATGTCTAGTCCATTGATCCTAATCCCACCTAGAGGAAGAGCTCTTATTTTCGTTACTCACAATCACCTAGAAGAAGGCACAATTTATGCAAACAACTTTTTTTTTTCAAAATTTGGGAGGGGGTTAGGTGGGGTTGTGTTTTGCCCCCCTAAGCCTTGTGTGGATCCACCAATGGTCCACCTCTGCTGCAATCACTAACTTTAACACTAGATTGTCATGTCACAAATACATTGAAATTTAAATATATATCCAAAAGTGAAATATTCAATGAAGAGAATTTAATATTTCTGACTTAATATCCCCAGATTTCATAAATTTATTGTAGTGAGTATGATATATATTTAATCTCATGTCTCTAGTAAAATTCTAAGATGTTTAGCATTTAACTGAAAGGTCTTCAATTTTGAATCGGTCACATGTGTGGGATTTCAAAAAAATCCTTAAAGCATCTCAACTAGAAAGCAACTAACTCATAATAAGAGATATTTCATTAAAACCAAAATGATTACCTGTCCATGTTGCATATAATTTTTCCAGATGCTGTCCAGAAAAAATAATTTTTTTTCCACATTCTTCCTTTTCTAAATTCTAGCATACAAAAAAAAAAAAAAAAGGAAACGCAAACACAATCTCACAATTCCAAAGACGTAAATGCCAAGAATGCCTCCTACACCGCAGAGATTCCCCGCTAAAATGCCATCAACAACGAGCCTGTAAACATCAAGTCCTATTACGACTTTACATTCAAACTAAAGATGAAATAGATCCAAAAGAGTCCTACCATGCGCTTTCTAAAAAAAGATAAATAAATAATACATGTGTTGAAAACTCAAGAGAGTGCTTTAACATGATATGCTCATCGTTGTTCCCATTTCCACAGAGAGTGATAATCGACAAACAGAGGCCATGCTATTTGAGAGAGTCCAAACTCCTCTCACTCATACAACTCAAAAGCAACATCCACCATTCCAAATTTCTTACAAAAGAAAGAGACAAGGCAAAGATTCATTGTGATCTTATCCCAAGAAAACTGATCCTCCTTCATCTCCATCAATAAATCAAACACCTACAAGTCGATTCTCCTCAAAGCCTGTTATTTATCAAAATGTTATAACCCCACACTCAGGCACATCTCCTCCTTCTGTCGTAGTAAGAACTCCAGTGGTCTCGCTTACCAAATTCCGACAAGATCCCCGATCCACACCCATAAGCCTCGCTTCCAAGGAAACCATCCCCTCAAACCCGCCAAATTCCTCTAACCACTTACCCGCTCCTCAAACCTCTCTTCCTTACAAAGAGCGTCCACAATTAAAAACCAACCATATGCCCACCATTCAACCCACTTCTTCCATTCTCTACCAACTGCTCCACAATGGCTACCATCCACAAATTTCTGCTGCAAAATTCTTCACAATAATTGAATAGGTAACCTCGTTAATAAGCTCCCCTTATCTCTAATCTACCCACCACATCTCGAAAAGCACAAACCATTTCTCCTCCACCAACGCATTCAACAAAAACATGATAAGCAAAGCTATCTAAGTCAAGACTCGAAACCGCATTCGCAAACGCTGGAGGGTAATCTCCCGCTTCCCGCCAGAACCGCATAACCCATTACCGCAGTATCATATGAACCTAACTCTATGCACATACCTTAGCTCCAAAATTCAGAAGCCCAACATGAGAGACATGAGTTTCGGCCGAGTAAGAATCTTTGAACGCGGCATGAACGGGCGCGGGAATGGTGAAACCCTGCTGCCCCAACCAATCAAAGAATTCAAGACAAACGCTCTTTGCCATGGCAGCACGCCCAGAACGAACCGTCCGAAAGCGGGAGAGCCCGAGGCTGCGAGGGCGGCGCCATTCTTCCAAATGAGATCGGCCAGGATTCGAAAAATCCGTCCATGAGGAGACATTCGATGATTCAACCATCGTCAATGAGAACACCACATCTTTAGGTTGAAGAGTGTCGATTCCGCCCAAAATGAAGGGGTTATGGCGGGGGTGGACGTGGTGGTTGTGCGGCGGAGATGCGGGGTATACTGTTGAAGTGGAAATCAAAAAACCCAAGACCCTAAAAGCCCTAGGTGTAGTGATGGATGAGAGTCAGTTCTCGGCGCCTAAGGTTGCTCTATCCCCATCTCTCTCACCTCCATCAATCAAAGCTCCAAATGTTGAGGGGTTTATCTGCCCTAAATATGGGATCTAAAAAGGTGTGGCTCGGTAGATAGAAAATAATATAATATTTAATATGATAGATGATGATACCTTTAGAAAATGTCATGGATTTTCAACTATTTCAATGACATTTTAAAAACGACAAGGTTGACAAAGTAATATTATTCTCATTTCAGACACTACAATATGATATTTTTAATACAAGCTGCCAAAATTTTAAAATATACAAGATAACGACGCTTTCAAAACAAGCTACTACAGATTAATATATTTAAACAATGACATTGTTTTTAAAACGCCATGAAAATGAAGCTGCCATAAACTTTAATTTTTAAAGTGAAGTGGAGGGATTGTGTTGTCCATAGTCAAGTCGAAGATCGCGCCTTCATCGCTTAAGGTGAGCGAAACGCCTCAAGGCGCACTCCAAAGCCATCCTCGAGGATCTTCGCGACTTCTTATAGCATAGAACCCACCGAGCTAGCGGGAGAAGCTCTGGTTGTTAGTGCCAACAGGAGGAGACTTAATGATGCGTATGACGCTTGTACTCGAACCCATCGTCATCTCAGACTTCTAGAATGTACAAAGACCAACCAAGGTGGCTCAGGTTTCGGGCAAAATTGTCTTTTTGGTGTTTTCATTGAATGAATATACCTTTTGTCATTAAATATGAGCACTGCACATGTTGCCCTTTTCATTTGTCTTCTAGTAGTGATAAAGTCCAAACGCCATGCCAATAAGGGTGAAAAAGCTTTCATCACATAAATGAAGTGAAATAACGCCCCTGGCAAAAATGGAGCAATACTTCCCTTGGAGAGCTTTGCGCTGCCCGATATCTAAGGCCTTTGAGGGCGAGTCGCCACAGACTAACTTATAAGTATACATCGCATAAAAACGGGAAAACGGTCATCTCAATAAACTGGAGGAATATTCGCCTCATTGAACCGGAGAAACAATCATCTCATTAAACTGCGAGAAAGAATCATCTCATTAAATTGGAGAAAGAATCATCTCATCAAACTGGTGAAACAATCATCACATTAAAAGATCGTCTCATTAAACTGGAGAAAGATGTGGTTTGCATTAGTTCACTAGTACAGACATCTCATGACAATGGAGACTTAATGAAAGTACTTTTTTAAATAGACCGAGTTCTAAGGGCGAGTCTCCATATGCCCACTCTGGGTTTGTATTCGGTATGCGCCCCTACACCCCTCATCGACAATTATGAAGGGACCTTCCCAGTTTGGTTTCAGTTTGCCCTCCTTGAAAGTTTGTCAGAGGACAAGATCTCTTTTTCTAAAAGATCTTGGCTTGATGAGTTTTCCCTTCTGACGAAAGGCTCTACGGTGGTACTCGACCATTCTTATGGTCGCCGATTCTCATTTCCTCGAGCCTCGCCCAATGCCCGAAAGCTCGAGGGGTCATTTCTTGTACAGAAGGTTCGAGGCTGGACTCAACACCTAAAATATGAATTATGTTGCTTGAGAAAATTAAAAGAATGGCCGAAAAGTATTTTATAATCTTTAATATTCATTAAATTCAAATTCTAAATAAAAATTATGAAGATAAATGATTTTTTAACGTATTTTATAATCTCATTTATCTATCATTTAATAAAATTAAATTTTATAAAAATTATATATAATTATAAAAAGATAATTTACATAATATAAAATAAGATTTGAAAATAAAAATAAAATCAAGTACCTTCCCATATAAAGAGGGAGAGAAGGATAAAAAGGGAAGTTCAATACTTGTATAGAAGCATTTCAGAAAAAGCTACCATTCGTAGTTTTTTCCTATCAGCTCCTGATTAGCTTTAATCAGCTATTAGGAGCTAATTATGTGTGTTTACCAAGCAATCTACAAGAGCTGATTAGGGTTGAATAAGCTATCATCTCCTGATAGCTACCCCAATCTACTCAACTAAATTGAGCCTAAATGATCATATATGGGTCTTCTAAGCGTATGTACGTTGTATATCACATGTTGTCGAGTAAAATTAATACAATTCAAAATTCCTAACAGAGATGATTGGAAGAAAAATTGTCTTTCTTAATTGATGCCATAGGTCTAGTTCAATGACACGACAATTGCATGTGATATAGAGAAAATGAAACAAGCTAACGCGATAATAATCTACAAATTGAATTGAAGTTAAGATTATGATTGGTTTTCCAAAAACATTGGCAAGTGATTCATATTGAGATTGAAAGGGTAGGGGAAATGCTGGAGAGGAGTGACGATATTTGCTGTTCATGCATATCCTCTTTATTGAGGGATAAAGTAGTAGGTTGGGGGTGTGGGGTCGAAGCTCCTGTGGTATAATACGGTAAAGTATGGTCCATGGTATAGAGGTATTTTTGTAAATTGGTCATATAAAGGTTTATCATAAATACCCTCATACGTAATTCTATTTTAATGATAATGAAAGTTTAAGTCATTGTTCCTATGGATAGGGGTGACAATTCGTGTTAATAGGTTGTGTTTGGGTCCTGTGAATAATAGGTATTGTACTGTATTCAGCATCCCGAACACAACACAAATAATAAATGGGTCAAAAATAACAAATTCAAACTCGACCCAATTAGTAATTGGGTAACACAATATGACACGTATAACCCGTTTATTAATTTGGTAATTTAAAATAATATAAATTATAATTAATCCATTCTTATTTAATACAAATAACATATTAAATGAGTTAATATAGATTAAATATTAATTAACATAATGATTAAATTGGTCAATACAGGTCAAATTTGTGTCATGTAGATTGGCATGAATATAACATGTTTATTAAACAGCTTATGTGGGTCAACACAAATTTAACCCAAATATGATTATACTCGACCCAAATATATAGAAAACGTGTCGAGTTCGTGTCTTGTTAACAAGTTGTCAAATTTTGTCATGTCTAGCTATGGATGTAGGCATACTTTCGAACCACATAAAATTTGTGTCCTTATATTGTTTGTTTTTTTGTTCGTTTTTGTTTTTGTTTAATCTTTTATCACCGTTGTTACACGAATCACAACAAGAAGAAAAATACCAAAGAAGAAAAAAATTCATAAATTTAAAGTTAACATATTAAAATTTTTCGGTCACTTTAACTTCATTTTATTTGTTTTTTCTATTGTAGTTATACTTTCTAACTAAAATAGTAGTTCTTTTATAAAACCTTCAAACCATTAGGCCTTTATTAGAACATCACAACATCTATACAAAAATTTTGCTACTAAAATTTGCTTCTTTTTTTTTTTTTTTTTTTCATTTAAAAATTTTTTTTTTGAAAAATACTATTTCTTTAAAAAAATTATAATTCATTTTGAACAAAGTGGAAAAAATCAATCATGTCTTTATATATATATATATATAGCATATATATATATATATATATATATATATATATATAGGTTTTTTAAAAACAACTTATCAAATATCCTTATCTTTAAAATGGATCTTTTTTGTTTTCTAACTTTGAAAACATTTTTTTTTTTTATAAACGTGGATGTCTAGGCCAGCTTACGCACACCTCGACTAATTTCACGGGGCCCTGAAATGACCAGTTAGGTAAACCCTCCAATGCCCCCAAGGGGACTCAAACAACTTTGAAAACAATTTTTAGAGAAGATGGCCAAACACCCCCATTGTTTTCAAAGAAAATTCAAGATAATACACAGAATCTTGTACTGAACACAACTATGTTTATTATTTATTTCAAAGAAGAAGCAGAAACACATGCAATCACAAAGATCCTACATTTTTCTGCAACCACCTCAAGATGAAGTAAAAATATATCCCAGAGAATGAGAGGCCGCTCTGATTCGCTCTCTAGTCATTTATAGTTTTATACATGACAGGGAAATCGGATATCCATGGCGTCTCAAGGAGTTAAAGAGTTGAGCTTCTTTTCATACATTTTCGCACGTCGAAGAGCATCAAAGGCTTCATCTTGCTTTCCTTCACGTTTTAAGTACATTTTAACCAACTCATGTCCCAAAACATATGTTACTTCCCCACAACTCATTTTCACTTTAGTACTTTGAGATCTTTAATTCTTCACAACAAAACCCTTCCATGGAAACGTGTAGACTTCATGGAGCCTCCTCCATTTGTACATTTGCTACTTTCCACATGTAAAAAAAATAATAGATAAAAGGACTTTGAAAGGTAGTAAATGGCAGGTGAAAGTTTCAATCCTGGAAAAAATCAGAAAAGTTCAAGAGGGTACAAGGTCCTGTTCATGGATGGTAACTCAACTTGAAAACTTCTTCGTAATTCCTAACATCCCACAAAGTTCATCAAAAAGCCATAATTTTTGAAAATTTTATCAAAGATTCTGACATCTTGGTAAGTTCCATTAACAAATCGGGCAAAATCGCAAGTCGTTAGGTTGCACCACACATGAACAATTTGTTAAAGGATTTTAAAATTGATTGACGTTTGTAGAATTCAACAAGTTTCAAATCCATGGATTTCAACAACTTTCCATCACAATCCTATATAAGTAGAGTTATTTAGTTCATCGGAAGGCATAGCAAAAAAACTTGAAGAATTAACAAGAGTGTGGAAAGTGCTTCTACCAATGCTCCTTCTACCTAATCCCTCTAATATAGCTAGAATAGAAGGACTAGCCAAATAAAAACATGATTAGCTTAGTGAAGACTCTAACCACACTGTTCCTATGGTCTTTAGACTATTTCTTCTGTATCAATAATTTTTGTGATAATTTGGTCCTAAGAGAAAGTAGTGCCAAGGTATCATAATTCATTAGTTTGAATACTACTGCAAATTTCCCTAATTGTAGAGCCAAAACTTTAGACCCAACTTTGGAGACACTACAAAATAACCAAATCGAACTCTGTACTGTTTATATTGAATGTAAAAAAGTTCCACTTAAGGCTGAATAACTAATGAATAGAGAGCATATCTATAATTGCAAGAGTTATTTGTCAGTCAGTGTCATTGCCATTACAACTCCTCAAACATTTTTAATGCAAGCCTCAAGCATTGACTAGAGACAAAAACAGAAAATAACTAAGAACCTGAAGATACAATACGAACAAACATGGAAACAGTTTACCAAAAGCAAGGACCAACCTAAGAAGACCATATCTCATGTTCTAGTAAAAAAACAGAGTATCATGGAAATCTCAACATACCAATTTTCCAAACATTCCATCCAAATTTTAAGGAAAATCATAAAATAACTATGACAGAACATGGAGAAGAAACGAAGAGATTAATCCTCAAGTGAAAATCTAAATCAAACTCTAGAATTCCACTGACTTAATAACCAGTGCTGCAACTGCCACCGAAACTGAAACCAAAACCCTAATAAGAAACAAATCTAAAGAGAATTATAGAAAGAGTAATCTAAAGCAAATCGAAACCCTAATAAGACCTTAGATTTGTGTACAAATATTAGAGGTAAAAAAATTATGACGAAAATCGAAAGAAAATGAAATGAAATGGGCGTGAATAGTCTTCAGGTGAAGGATTTTTTTTATATTAGTTCATAGTTGCAAGAAGACCCTTTTTGTGACTATTGAGTCACTTGTTGTTGAGGCTTAAGCCGATCTACAGGCAGTGAGTCACTTGTAGTTTCGGTTTAATTGTATCCGCAACTATAAAGTCACTTGTAGTTGTAGTTTAATTGTATCCACAACTATAAAGTCACTTTTAGTTATGGTTAAATTCTATCTGCAATCACAGAGTGCTCTAGTTGCTAATTTTTTTGGCCCCCACTAAAACCATGTCCCTATAAGTAACTTTTCTTGTAGTGCAATCTTCAAGATGAAGTAAAAATATTGTTGGGTTATCCCACATCGGTTGTGGAAGGGGTTGGTGATGAGTTTATAAATGTGAGGGAAAACCATATCTCATGAGCTAGCTTTTGAGATTGAGAAGGCCACAAAGGCAGTACAACCACTAACAACTTGGCTCTGATACTACTCTGATAAGGGGAAACCGACCAACACAATAACAAACTGAATAACTCATGAGTGCAAAACTCATCTATGTTTTGAGTTCATTTCACATGCTATTTTGTGCATTTTATATCCATATTCATGTAAAACTCATAAAATTTCCTCTAAACTTGGTTTTGTAGGATTATTGATGAAAAGCAAGTGATTTGGCAAGAAATGAAACAGTATATTTCCAAAAGAAGAAAGTCAACCGAGAGTCTTGATAAATAAGGCTACTGGGAAGATTAATTTTATGTACCATCTGGAACATCAAATAGTTTCAAATTCCCTTATGGCTGCATTATACATTCAAATATCTTTCCAGCAGTACTCTGCGCCCAAATCAGGGTTAAACGAAGAAGTTATGGCCCGAACAAGTTAGAAGAAGAAAAACCGATTCAGCATCCGGAAAATTTATGCCAGCGGCGAAGTAGTGTTGCGGCAACTTGGTCGCGACGAAAATCTTTGCGAAACCTAAAAAAGGCCGAAAAGTGATATTTTGACCTAATTTCAAGCCCATTTCACCTAGGACCATATATATACTCATTTTTTAGGTAAGAAACGGCGGGAAGATTAGAAGGCACTCTCTCGCGAGGGTTTCTCTCTCTAGGCTTGCCCATTTTCCGAGTTTTTTACGTAGATTTTTGATTTGTTTCAGATTTTAGAGGAGTTTTAGAGAAGATTTTTATTTCAATGAAGAGATTTGGTCTTGTATAACGAGATTGATTTCATAAGGTTGAGCAAAGATTGAAGAATTTAAGAATGCGGATTTTCTCTCTCTCATAGTTTTCTCTCTCATTGCCCATTTTCTTAGTTTTTTGTTGCGAGATTTTCATTTTAATATATCTTAGGTAGTTTTAGAGCAGATTTTTATTTATTGAAAGAGATTTCGGTGTTGTACTCGGATATTCAATTTCTTTCTTCATTGAGGAGGAAGATTGAAGCTTCGAATGCGGATTTTTCTCTTCTTTCTCTTGATTTCTTTCTTCATTTTTCTTACTTTTTGTTTGATTAGTGATGATTGGAATCCGAGTAATGGAACATTAAACACCCTCTAGGGTTGGGGGTTTTAATTGTTGAACATTCGATTTGCAGTTTTTCGATTATTTGTGGGTTTGAATCACGGGTATAATTGGTCTTTGTTCATATAATTAGTTGTTCGAAATATTAGTAGCTTATACCCAAAAAAGAGTTGTATCTTTGCTCACATTTGATTTCGGAGGCCTGGTATTACAGAGATGGAATTCACGAGAGTAAAGCGTAGGCAAAGTATGTTAGACTAATATCTTGGAACTAATAAACTCTGAAAAATTACTTTGATAGATCACTAATTTACTCATGGTGTGAGATTAATTAGATGATGTATCAATTTAGTTGATCAGAGGTTTCTCCTTAGTCTAATGAAAGGATCTTGATCCCGTGTTAGCGAGATCTAATCAAGGAGATAGAAAATTTTATTAGATTTGAAGGAATGAGATACCAATTACATTGGAGAGGCTTGCATTATCCACATACATGAAGCGAGAATTCTTGATCTGAGAAATAGTTGAAGTATTGAAAAAGAAAAACAAATCAAATCTTAAAAAGTACCATTTTACAGTAGCTATTAGACCCATTTATCTGAAAAGGAATATGGTGTGTTAGATAGTGAAATGTATATGGTGTATGGAGAAATCCATGCTATACTACATTAACTCTTGGACAAATCCCGGCATTCAACTCACAGATATTTGCCTTTCCGAATGCAAAGCATTTTGTAAATAATTATCCCCATCCTAGTGACTCTCTTCATACCTTTTAGAATTAAGTAGTTGTTTATTTGGTAGATTTTTAGGATTAGTTTAAATCAGTTTTATTTCAATTAAATTGATTTTATTCCCATCTGTTGATCGCCTAAATAGTGAAGAGCCCTTGTCGGGGTGATCAAATTCCAATTCGAGAGAACCTCCAATCCTCTGATGCGATATCGGGACTCCACAGAGTCCACTTTAATGCCTTCATGACCCATGCACTTGCGGAAAGGGGTTGAGTGGTGGTAATACTTTTCATTTCAGTTTTTGAGTATACTTACTTTTGTTTCAAATCAGTTTTTGAGTATTTACCACATTCACTCCCGTGACCATATTTTCACATATCCATCATTTATTGGTCTCTTAACAATAACAGAGCAAAAAAGGTAGCGCAATTAAATTCCCTTTACTTGCAAGAACTTATGAGGAGGACCAATAAAAATATAGATCAAAAACATAAATCAATAGCGCCTGAGAGCCTCAGATTGTTTTTAGCATTGAAAACCCTTAAAGTAAGGGTAAAAACCACTTGGTCGTCGGACAAAGAAATAGCTCCACTATGATCAATAGAGGTACAAGAGAGTTTCCAATAAGTGTACCAAAAACGTGCTATAGCCAGCAATCCATAATTAAACACCAATGCTTCCAATGCGAAATAAGAAGAAAAAAAAAAGACCCCAAAAGCAGAACATAAACTGCGAAGCACTTATCTCCCTGTTTAGATATTGTATCGACGATCCAATTGTACAAAATAAAGTATCACGTTTGCCGAACCTGCTGTCCAAAAATCATCCCGATCCAACGGTGAACGAATCTGAAGTTGTAATCTGAAAAACGATCCTTGGTGGATGTGCGAAAATCACAAAGGCTTTTCTTCTCCTCCTCTTTATCTCTTTTTGCTGCTATGTTTCTCACAAAATGAGCACATTCACTTTTTCCCTAATCTGAAACCTCTCCACTTAAATAAGTGAGACAAGTGGGCCCTCACAATTTGGGCTTTTGCTCCACACATGGAAGGAGCCCCAGGAAGCCCGACAAATCTCCCCCTCACAAGCTATGTGGAGATGAGCCCCTTAAGCCGGCGATCTCACTACAAACTTCAAACTTCCCACTTGGTAATGCCTTAGTCATCATATCAGCACCATTATCATCAATATGAATTTTAGCCAGCTCCAACAACTTAGCAACCAAATCATCCTGTATCCAATGATACCTTATGTCAATGTGCTTAGACCTTGAATGAAAGATTGAGTTCTTACCAAGATAAATAACACTCTGACTATCCACAAATAGTAGATATTTATCTTGAACAACACCAAGCTCTTGCAAGAATTTCTTCACCCATAGCAACTCCTTGCATGCTTTGGTAATGGCAATAAATTCTACCTCTGTAGTAGACAAGCTACACTATACGCAACCTAATTTACTTGAGTCACGACTCCCCACTACCAAATTTAATCATATAACTCGAAGTGGACTTCCTGGAATCAATGTCTCCAGTCATATCAGATGCAGTATCCACCACAGTGGGCTTATCATCACGAACAAAGCATCATGTGCGGTACCTCGAGATACATCAAAATCCATTTCTGACATTCGATGCTCTCTGCACAGGTTCCCGACAAAAATCTGTAGTACCCGACAACATGTGTACTTTATATATCAGTCTTGTGCACACCATTGCATACATCGAACTTCCTTTGCATATGCATAGGAACCATTGCATATAATTTCTCATCTTCATTTGATGGACTTTGTTTAAAACTGTTAAAATGAGTAGCAAGAGGAATTGCTTACCACCTTGGCCTTTCCGTAACAGATACGCAGCATTCTTTTAATGTAGTGTTCTTGTGATAGCCCTGACTTTTTCTCACTTTTACATCGCAGTTGAGGACCTTCTAGTAATGAAATCTGTAGGCAACTCCACGAGTAACCTCCCGGTCAAGCTCGCTCATTGTGATTACCATGAAGCTAAGCCATTCGCTTCTTGAAGCCCATGGTGGAAAACGTGGGTTATAAAATTTTCACTTTTCTATCAAATCACACCTTTAGATTTAACGAAAATCCGTGACATAACATTTGCACGAGTGGTGACCAATACAAAAAATCACTGTATAAAACAAAAATACACTCCCAATGTTTTTCCAAATGTCGGCTCTGACAATAAGGACCTTTGGTCCTCATCAAAATATAAGATAAGGATCAATCAAATATAAGTTTATCACAACCTGTTTTTCTCAAAACATGCATGCATATTTTACAAAAGATATTTACATAGACAAAATGTCACATTTAGCAACTTTACTAGTTTTAATTTACACCTTATCTTATATATAATCACCGACACGTGTGATCTAGGAGCGGAGGATCTGGAAGGTCTTTCGGCCGGCACACACTTTTGAAAAATTATTTTAAAATAGAAAGCGCAGACGAGCAGGGGCTCATTGAGTCTTATAAGTTCTAAAATGCTCTTGTCTGGCTACACATTTGTGTACCTCCCAGTATGAAAATGCGGCCCATAAATGGTTGTAAAGCATTTATGAAAGCGAGTTTTGCTATGAAAACCATTTAAAAAAGTACATTACGAAAACTATTTATATTTGTTGGCCCATTTATCTTCTTAAGCTAATCGAAAACTAATTTGTTCTTTGAAATAAATGCGAAAACTATTTTAACTTTGGCCATTTCGATGGTAGTTAATATCTGAAAGTGCTATACTATAAATCAAGTACCAACCCTTTGGCAGCCCCATTTACGAAATGCCTAAAGAAGTGATGCCTCGGAACCTCGGAACACATGTTAGTGAACCTCCGGAACGCGCCGGTAGTGAACCTTGGAACAACTACCGCATTAAGATGGTCCGATGAACCGCAGCGGAATCTATATAGCATAATGGAACCTCGGAACCAAAATGCTCGGTGATGGAACCTCGGAACAAACACCTCATCGCTATGTACTAAGTCGGTAGCGTAACTATATACCTTGAATGTGCGGCGATTACTATATAAATATATCTTAGATCTAACCCCCGATTCTTAGGCAGGCAATATAGTTAATCATAATATCCTTAACATTGCCATACTGTCAAGGAAATACATCGTGGAGCGGCATGCCATCTAGGGGTTTTGCTAAAGCCGAGGCCAAGCGTTTCTTAAATCTGAAATCAAACTTTTACATTGAGTATGAAATTGGGAGTAAAAAAAAAAATGCTTTATAAATCTATATTAAAAAGCACTTTACAAAATTGTAATTTAAACACTTCGTTTAAAAATGAGATTGCAATTACTCTCACCTTTTCTCGACTAATTTTCTTTCAAATCTTATCAACCTCTAGATTTACAAATCGGATGCTCAAATCGCCTACACAATTCATTCGAACTAATGCCCTAGTTCATGATTTTAACCATAAAACATACAGGGGCTTTCAAAGTGAGCTATATCGACGAACTTGATTCTATGAGCACTACGTGCTAGTCTCATTCAATATGGACATCGATAATATGATGTGAAATTGACCAAAATGTCCATACACATTTAATGCCTATAAAAACTATATCGAGGCACAGTCACTTACTGTTGAAGGACTTTCCATATAATTACGAAAATAAAACATTTACGAAAATTCTGTCAGAGCTTGTCCAGGCTATACTCTTGAAATTTCAACTGAGGCTGTGAAACTGATTCCAAAATTAATTACAGTAGCTAGACACGGTCCAAAAATTCCAAAATTCCTAAACTTCAGTCTAAAAATTTTGGAATTTGAAGTTCTGACCTTTGCGGCTCTGAAAATTTCAAGCCATTATATGGCATTTAGGCTTGAAATAACACAAATTAGGCAAATTTTCTACCTTTAAGTTTAATGAAAATTTAAGATATTGAATGCTGTCACGTAGCTATTGCGATATGCCAGATTGCATATAATACAAATGACGTCTACGGTCCGTTAAGTAAATCGGGAAAGAATAAAATAAAATAAAAAATAAAGTATAAGACCTCTGGAATGCTGTATCAAGTCCGGTTTGTTTTTTATCTTCTTATTTATCATTTTCGTTCTTTTTCTTTAATTATTGTTATTATTATTTAGATAATTAATTTCTATTGTCTCATTCGAGGTCCATTTTGTCAAAGAAAAATTTTATTAATCCCTAATTGAATATTCTTTAAATATTTGCCATTTTTCGATATTTTTAAATAAAGTTTTAGTTCATTATAAACGTCGGCACGAGAAGTCGTAAAATATTCCGATATATCACAGATTTAGAAACTCTTTGGAGTTCTTAGATTTGACGAACTTAACGGCCTGATCAGTTTCGATCGTGAGATCTAGAAGATTCGAGATTTACTGGAACTATTTTGGCAATTTATTATTATTATTTTACTATTTAAACTTCCATTGATATACTTTCACCCCTCCACTTCATGGTGCAAAGTCTTTGAATTCTTTGAAAATTTTATAATTTAACCTTAAGCCAATTTTCAAAAATTCTATTGTAGCATTAAATAATTAAGGAAGCCCTTAGATCTATCTGGTTACACATACGTACATCCTCTAAGACGGAGATGTTATAAATCCTCACTCCTTGTAGAACATTCGTCCTCGAAGTAAGACAAAATTACTATAAAGAGGATCTGTAATCGAAAACAATGAGGATATTATTTGCATCCCCAGGCCTCTGACTCATGTAGCCTCTTTAATCCCACTTAGTTTTCCCCATTAAACTTTTGACTAACTGAATGACCTTATTAAGCAAATCTGCTCTCTGTGATCTCTTATGCATTGTTGCTCCTTATAGGTCAAATTATCCTTTAGTTCTTGGTGATCTCTGAGTACATGGGAGGGATCTGAAATGTACTTACAGAGCATGGATACATGAAACACATTATGAACCTTAAGACGCTCCTGGGAAGGTCTAATCTATGTGCTCTTGCGGTCCCACTCTGGCAGTAATCTCATGAGTCTCATGTATACGGGCTCGGCTTTGCGTCTTCAAATCCCGAGACACCTTTCCAAGGGAAACTTTGAGGAAGACCTATAAAGCGATGCGTGATCCCACGGCGTTTGTCCGCCTGCTTTTATCAGCCACATCCCATGGCTATATTAGTCGCTCTCGAATGATGCGGATCTTTATCTAGGTCATGCCTTCACTAACTAAGACCTATCAGTCTCCTCTCTCCTACTTTATCCCAACAGTAGAGTCACGACACTTAGGCCATACAATGTCAAATGGAGCCATGCCTATCTTGGATTGATGCTGTTGTTGTAGGCAAACTCCACCAGGAGATAATCATATCGAAGCTTCCATCAAACTCTATCTGCGCATGCTCTAGCATATCCTCTGGCGTCTAAATAGTTCTCTCACGATGACCATCGATGCGAGGATGGAAAAGAGCGTGCTAAAGTCTGGTGAGTCCCCATGGCATCACATGGCGGACCAAAATCTGGATGTGAATCTGGGGTCTCGATCTGAGACTATCGATAGAGGAACACCATGTCTAACTATCTCTCTCCACGTATAATTAGGCGGCTTGTCCGATAGGTCATCATTGCTGTGGAGAAAATGCGCTGATTCAGTTGATCCTCCACTATCACCCATGGCATTGTATTTATCTGAGTTCTGGGAAGCGGTAACAAATCCATAGTAATCTTATCACTTCCATCTGAGGAATGTCTCGGAAGAAATTTGTATCTCCTACGGCTTTTGGTGCCTCTGGCACCTGGCGACAGGTTGAAGGCATTTGGATCTGAAAATCTGCAATTTCACTTTTCATATCCTTCATGATAATGCTCCCTAGTGTAATTACATCTTCCAGTGCTAACCAGGGGTGCATGGAATATCTTCGAAGTATAAGCCTCTTCCGAATTTCCCTTTTTAGTTCACCCTATTTGAGTACTTTGTAATTGAAACTCCCTCTAACTATTACCTTGTCGTCTCTAATCGGAACTACGGTTTCTACACTTTCAATCTCTGCCTCCCGACTTAATCCATCTCTGAAACACCTTTTGACCTTCCTTGATCAGTCCTGAAGAAGGAAGAACATAAAATAGTCTACTTGATGTATCATCGCACATGGCCCCGAACTCCCAAGATCTGACTCTATCAGCAATGGGAGATATCTTGTCTGTAGGATAAGCATAGGAACCCTCAGGTTTAGATTTAAGGCATCGACTACCATTTGGCCTTCCCTCGGATGAGTACTCTATCGTGCAATCATAATCCTTGTCAGCTCAACCTGTGATTTGCCTTAAGTTAAGCTCTTCGGTAAAGATATATTACGAGGCTCTTATGATCGGTGAATGTCGCGGGGGACTGCAGTATAGATAATATCTCGGATCTTTAGAGCGAAACCCTTTGTTCCTAGTTCTAAATCCATGTAGTGGGTAGTTGCCATGCCTTCTTTGGCGATAAGCATAAGCTATAACTCTACTATACGCATCAAACACACCTAACCCTTGTTTGGAGGCATCACTATATACCACATAACCGTCCTTTCTGTGGTAGTGCTAATCTGGGTATAAATCGATCTCTTGTCACCAGCTCCTCAAAAACTATGTTGGCGGTATCGACCACTTTCGAATTTCTGATCCTTTTCAACTAGATTAGTCATGATTTTATCTTGAAAATCATCAACAAATTTCTGTAACCTTTTTGCCAATCCAAGGAAATTACGAACAAAAAACATTTGTGGCGGCTTCCATTCACTTATAAGCCGATCTTACGAGGATCCCACACTAATACCTTCGCGAAATGACATGACAGAAAGCTACTTTGTCAGAGCCAAAACTTGCACTTACTGAACTTGGCGTATAGCTGATGCTCTCTAGAATGCATCACATCAGGGGATACTCATGTTCCTTTATTTGCTGGTATACTAAAATATCATCAATGAATACGATCACAAACTTATCTAAATACAGAGAAGAGGAAGGACTGAATACCCTGTTCATAAAATCCATGAACGCAGCTGGGGCATTAGTCAATCCGAATGGCATCACAAGGAACTCTAGCTAGTGGTTGTATCTAAATCCTGAGGCAGTCACCAGAAACATCATTCTCCGGGACCCTCAGCATTGGTGGCACGACCTTAGGTCGATGTAGAATATACCGAGATCCATCTGATTGGGTGAATAACATCTATCTTTGAGACGGACTCTTGGTTGCGTGTGTCGCCCGATTCAGCGTTGTTTATAGTCTATATACACAACTAGTGGCTTCCATATTTCTTCTTCTTTTCTGAAAGCTGAGCTCCCATGGTGGTATAGGGCGGATGAAGCCTTTGCTTAGCAATTCCTCGATTGTGCCTTGATTCTTTCCAACTCTGTTTGGCGCCATTACGCATGGAGGAATAGATATCGGCAGTCCTGGAACTAGTTCAATAACGAACTTAATTTCTCCTATCAGGTAAACACGAAATATCATGCGGAAAGACATCACAGGAGCTCCTTTGACTATGGGGATGTCTTCCAGCCCAGTATCCCTCTTGTCTCCTATCATTCTGAATGTAAATAACCAGCAGCCTTTCCAAAGCATTTTCCAGGCGGTCATGGCATTAATGAGACTAGAGGCGCGATCTCTCTTCTGATTCCCGAAATATCACGCTGGTTCCTCTAAGCGAGACAATCTTACTTATTCTTATAGCAATCTCAGGTGGCTTTATGCACAAATACTTGATCCATGCAATATTCTCTCGAAATCGGATACCTAACACTATCAAATCTGTTGGAAAATCCTTATTAAGATCAGTCTACCACAGAACTATCCTTTCGGATGTCATAGTATCCCCATTGAGTGCGAACCATCATACAACCATCATAATTTTAGGACTCTATCGGTACCTCTCTATTGAATGATCTTGAAATAAATGAATGAGTGGCTCTTGGGTCCACCAATGCATATACATCATGATTATATAAACTAAAATCATACCCGGTAATCACGTACGGTGATGCATCACGCCTCTGTTTGTGTGGTATAAATGCAGGAGCACAGTGCGAGTACCTGCGAATCGGCTAATCGAGTCTGCGCCTGCGCCTCCTGCGCCCTACGCGACCTCTACCGGGTGTTATACTTGCCGCCCTCTGCTGAACCACCCTACCATCTGGCCCCGGGACCGCGGTGCTTAGGGTAGATGCTCTTTGTACCTACCTCGGAGTCTCTGCCCGACCACTAGCTATGGGCAGTCTCGGATAAAGTGACCTTCACACTTGCATGATGAAACATCTTGTCATATTCATCCTGCGCTCTCAAGAGATACCTCCTCACGACATGGGGCACAATGGAAAGATGATCGAAGATCTACCACCTCCCCAAGGCTGGCGGTGGTCGAGCGGATCCTTAACAGATCTTTGCTCCTCATCCTGAGCCTGCCATTTGGTCCCTTCTTTCCTTTCTTTCTACTATTGGCCCGGTGCACAGTGGAGGCTAGTCTTCAAGAACACCTCTCTTCTTTGTCTGGCTGCTTTTTTGAGTTCGGCCAGCTTACGATCCTTTCTACCTTTAGTGTGACCTCCAATTTTCATAAAATTCTTTGCTTGTCTGCTTTAAAAGTTTCTAAAAACTTTTCATAAACTATTTGCTTGCTTTTCTTTGTGTCTAGTAAACGCGAGCACATTGATATACATCGTGCCGAGTGGAAGAACCTCGTGTCCCGTCACCTTTTTTTACGGCAATTATGGTGGAAAGACCTCTGTCTACATCGCGTATAATGGCTAGAACACTAACCACTATCTAACCGCCATTTTACTGCCTGCGAATTGTGGTACCATCATAAGTTTTAGCCCCTAATTTAGAGCACGTTCTATCCTTGCCCTCTGCTCTTAAGAGGCTCAGGTGTCTGACGGGTAGCCCGGCTATGTGTTATGTTTGATCCATCGTGAGGAGTACCGCCGCTGGAGTGCGGCCCTTGATGGATTGATGGGGCGATTCATTGAAGCATTTTCCGATCTAGGGTGTGCTCGACATATCTCTCTGGTGGTGCCTGGTGCGGAAGTCCCCCAGAGCGACCTCTACGATCTCGTCCCGAGATATAATCTTTTGTGAATTTCAAAGTTAAATATTCAGTGACACTTTACAATATTTGATGCATGCAAGGGTTCAGCAAAACAATGTAGGTTGCAATAGAAAAATCATTATAAAAAAATAATTCTATAGGAAATACTGTGGAAAACGCACGAAAAACAGGCGAACTATCGCCTAAAGCGCCTACGATACCAAGTTGTGGACCCCTTCCTAGTGACGGAAAATACGCTTTACTGACTCCGGTAACCTCGGTAGCTCCACTATTGTGAGTTACCATGAAGCTAAGTAGATTAAAGCTGCTTTGAAGCGTATATTGAAAGCGTGGGTTATAAAATTTTTCGCACCCCACATCAAAATCCACACCTTTAGATTCTTAATCCGTGACATAACATTTGCCACGGTGGTCAGTAAATACAAAATCACTGTATAAAACAAAAATACACTCCCGATGTTTCCGAATGTCCAGCTCTGACAATAAAGAACCTGCGGTCCTCGTAAATATAAGATAAGGATCGATCAAATATAAGTTTACATAACTGTTTTTCTCAAAACATGCATGCATATTTTACAAAAGATATTTACATATACAAAATGTCACATTTTAACTTTTACTAGTTTTAATTTACACCTTATCTCATATATAATCACAACCTGGCGTCTAGAATGAGAGGATCACGGAAAGGTCTTTCGGCTTGACATCTACACACGAAAAATTATTTTAAAAGAACGAGCGTAGGCCAAACGAGTTCGTTAGTCTTATAGTTAAATCTTGTTGTCTCTTTGTTATGCCTCCCAATATAATCATCTGAGGAAATTATTTTAATAAGCATTTTATGAGAAAGCGAGTTTTCTTTATGAAAACCATTTATGAAAGCTGATACGAAAACTATTTCTATTTGTTGAAGCCCATTTATATTTCTTTGGCCATTCTCAAAACTAGTGCATTCTTTGAGAAATCTATTCCGAAACTATTTACCAACTGCTGGCCCATTTTTCGTGGTGGTTAATATGCGAAAGTGCTATCTTTGTAAATCAAGTACCAACCCTTGTGGCCATTTAAAATACCACAGAAGTGATGCCTCGGAACCTCGAACTGGCATCGGTGGTGAACTTCTCGGAACCTTTGCAGAGCTAAGATAGTCATTGAACATGGCGGGATGTATAGCGTAATGGAGCGCCGGAAGCCAAAATCTTTCGGTGATGGAACCTCGGAACCAACACCTCATCGCTGTGTACTAAGTCGGTAGCGCTAGCCCCATACCTCGAATGTGCGGAGGCGACTCAGCATATAAATATATACGTCCCAACCCCGAATTCTTGGGCCGGGCAATATAGTTAGTCATAATATCCAGCTAACATTGCCATGCACAATCGGAAATACATCATTGTGAAGCGAGCTATGCCATCTAGGGGTTGCTAAACCGAGGCCAAGCATTTCTTAAATAAATCAAACTTTTCTGTTGAGTATATGATTGGGAGAGTAAAAAAAATGCTTTATAAATCTATATTTTCAAGCACTTTACAAAGTATAATTTAAACACTTTCGTTTAGAAAATGATTTTGAGTACTCACCTTTTCTCGACTAATTTCTTTCAAATCTTGTCGCCTCTAGATTCTCGTCGGATGCTCAAATGCCTACAATTCATTCAAATTACGAAAATGCCTTTTCAGTTTAACGTTTTAACCATAAAACATACAGGGCTTTCGAAATGACTATACCAAACGAACTTCGATTCTAACAAAACTTTACGTGCTAGTCTCATTCGATATGGACATCGATAATATGATGTGAAATTGACCAAAATGTCCATACACATTAAATGCCCTATAAAAACTATATGTTTTAGTCAACTTTTGATTGAAGGGACTTTCCATATAGTAAAACTCTTTGAAAACATTTAAAGTGCATGAGCTTGTCAGGCTATACTCTTGAAATTTCAGCGACCCCGTCGAGGAATCTGATCCCAATTCATGCATTAATAGAACACAGTCCCAAAATTCTAAAAATTCCTAAACTCAGTCTAAAAATTTTGGAAATTGAACTTTAGGACCTTCCACGACCTCTAGAAGAATTTCAAGCCATTATATAGCATTAGGCTCGAAATATCAACACAAATGAGCAAATTTTCTACCTTTTAAAGTTTGACAAAAATTCAGATATTGATGCATATCTTATTTCTCTTCGCGTATGAATTTTGCTTATGCAAACAGACGATCTACGATCCGTTCCAAGTAAATACGAGAAAGAAACAAAAGAAAAATAAAAATAAAAAAAATCGCGCCCATTTGACCTCTCACGGACGCTCACTTATCCGGAGTCCACGGCGGTTTGACTATTATGTTTCTTATTTTTATCCTTTTCATTATTCTTTTCTTTAATTATTATTATTATTTAGATAATTAATTTCTATTGTCTCATTCAGGTCCATTTTTGTCCCGAAAAATTTTATTTATCCTAATTGAATATTCTTTAAATATTTGCCATTTTTCGATATTTTTCTAAAATCCCATTTTCAGGTTTTACTCTAAACCCGTCACCTAGAAATTCGTAAAATATTCCGACTATCTCGGAATTTAACGAAACTTTCTTAGGTTACTAGATTCCTTGAGACGAACTTAGCGACCTGATCCCAGTTTTTAAATCATCCGAATCTAGAGAATTTCGAATTTCCACTGAGCTATTTTGGCAATTTATTATTATTTTACTATTTAAACTTCCATTAATTATACTTTCACCCCTCCACCTTCCTTAATTGCAAAAGTGCCACAATTCTTTGAAAATTTTATAATTTCACCCTTAAACCAATTTTCAAAAATTCTATTATGGCACTAAAATAATTAAGGAAGCCCTTGGTGCACATACGGTTACACATACCGTACATCCTCTCGGGACGGGGTGTTACACAGATGATTCTTATACCAAGAATTTGTTTAGAAGCTCCCATGTCCTTCATGGCAAATGAATTTCCCAATTGCTCCTTTAACCTGTTAATCCTGGAAACATTTTTCCCAACAATAAGCATGTCATCAACATATAATAACAAAATAATGTAGTCATCATTAGAAAACTTTCTGACAAAGACACAATGGTCATAAGTAGTCTTCATGTAGCCTTGCTCACACATAATAGACTCAAACTTCTTGTACATTTTGCCTCGGAACTGCTTCAAACCATATGGCTCTTTCTAAGTCTACACATAGTCTTCTTTCACTTGACATGAAACCATCGGATTTGCTTCCTTATAGATCTCTTAACAAATCACCATGAAGAAAGCGGTTTTCACATCCATTTGTTCTACCTCCAAATCAAGAGTAGCAGCGAAGACTCAGCACGGTTCATGGATGTGGTTTTACCACGGGAGAAAATCTCATTAAAATCAAAACCCTTCCTTTGAAGTGGCCCTTCGCGCCTAATGCGGATTTATACCTCGGAGACATAGTATTTACTTTCATGCTTCACCCTAGATCCACATTTATCGAGGCCCTCTTACCTTTAGGCAACTTCACTAAATCAAAAGTTTGATTATCATGTAAGGATTTCATCTCATCCTTCATTGCATCCAACCACTTTTTCTTTTCTTCACTCTCCATGGCCTCTGAAAAGCATTCAGGTTCTTCATCATCTGTTAGAATCACATACTCATCAGGAGAATACCTCATAGAAGGTTGTCTCTCCCTATTGGACCTCTTGAGTTGAACTTGAGGTGGTTCGGTAGCATCACTCAGATTTTCATCTTGTGACATGTCATGCTCCTCTTCATCATCATCAACAGGAACATCTACTTCATATGCGAGTTCAAGCGATCAGAGCATCATTACGAACATCGGTGTTCAAATTTTGAATGGCGGTGAAACGAGTTCAAAATCAGCCACATTGTCTTCCTTAGGTGTAGACTTCTCCAACTTATCAATGTCTTGATGGTTTGATCTTCCATGAATTTCACATCACGACCTATGACTTCTTGCTCCAATGGGATCATAGAACGCAGCGGCAATTCATCCTCTGCACCTTGATGAATATGCCTTTGCCCCTTGACATCCAACTTGGATCTTTCATCCTTTGGAACATACACAAAACTCTTGCAACCAAAAAACCTTAAGTGATCATACTTCACATTCTTGCCAAACCAAATTTTGTTTGGAACCTCACTATTCAAAGCAATAGCAGGACTAAGATTGATCATGTGCACCGCTGTGTATAGTGCCTCACCCCAGAAGTGCTTGGGTAACTTAGCTTCAGAGAGCATACACCTCACTCTCTCAATCAATGTCCTGTTCATCCTCTTTGCCAAACCATTAAGTTGGGGAGTTTTAGGAGGAGTCTTCTCATGTGCGATGCCATGCTGCTTACAGTAGATATCAAAAGGTCCACAATACTCACCACCATTGTTAGTACGGATGCATTTTAGCTTCTTGCCCGACTGCCTCTCAACTGAGGCATGAAACTCTTTGAACTTTTCCAACACTTGGTCTTTTGACTTCAAAGCATAGACTGAGTTTTACGGAATAATCATCGATAAATGTAACAAAATAAAGTGCCTTAACAAAGGATTTCACCTTGAAAGGGCCCTGAGCATCAGATGCACCAATTCAGAAACCATTGATTTTCTCGAGGAATTATGCTTCTTGGAGGATACTCTGGTTTGCTTACCAATCATGCAATGAGAACATTTCTCCAATCTATATTCTTGAGCAGGAAGCATATTAACTGCTTTGCTAAACAATTCGGCCCCTTCTCGCGTATGACTATCGGTGCCTGAAAAAGCCTCTTTATCCATAGCATTCACACTATCACTAGCAACCAAAGCTTTTGAAGGGACCCAACCCGAGTTTCCTTTTCTTAACTCGGGGGACCCTCCCGGAACTCCTACGGATTTGAAAATAAAAAAACCTTTCACTTCTTTTAAGCCTTCTTAAAAGTGAATCCGTGGAGCGAACCCATTTATAAAGTTACGTTTTCCATTAAATTCTTACGAAACATGGTGGGACAAATTTCTTTTTTTTTTTTAAACATTAAACCCTTTATAGAAAATTTGGCAGAGTTTCCTCTGTTTTTCGGACATGTCCCAATTTACAACACCTATAATAAAACAATTTAATTTACTCCACGTCAACCAAATGGAACATCGAGTCCACCACAACGATTTCAAATCAAACTTTAAAATCATTTCTACGAACATATATAGATATAAACAATCTTTTAAAACTTATATACATTACAAAATAAGGTTACCGCAGTAGTTATTTACAATGAAAACTATACTTTGTTAAAAAGGTGGTCGTCACATGAGGCGGAGTATCACTGGCCCGGAGGATGCTCGAACTGCACGTCAGTCTCTGCCCCTGAAAACATTTTATAAAACATTTGGAAAAAGGGTGAGCTAAAGGAGGTCAGTAGAGTACAGTTCATAAGAAAATAATGTTTCCAGTAATAGTTCAAATACTATGTGTAAAACATTTGTATAGATATCTCATTTCCATAAACATTTACTTTGCATTCTTTTCCTTTTTATTCAAATACAACGTATAAAACAATTGTATAAACATATCCTTTCCATAAACATTTGCTTTACTTTCTTTTCCATATATATCAAAATGTAATGTCTGTAAAACAATTGTATAAACATATCATTTCTACTCTATTGTTGCTTTTCTTTCTTTTCCATATAGATCCAAATACAATGTGTAAAAGCAGGTTGTATAAACATCTTTTCAATATACTTTCTTTTCCTTTTAGACCGTCATATCCAATGGAACCGCACTATTGGTCCATGAAAGAACCTCCCAGAAACAATCTTCACGATCAGATGGCCCCGAAGGAACCTCAGAGAAATCGTGCCATCTGGGTTAACCACGTGGGCCCATGAAGAACCTACGAGGAAACAGTCTTACGATCAACGATGGCCCAACGAACCTCGAATGCGTGCCATTCTTTTAAATACCATTCTTATTTATGGAAATAAATCGCATTATCGTTGAAGTAAACTTTTATTACTTTTACGTGTATGGCGTTATGCATCACTCTTCCTTCCTACAAAAAAATCCTAACCCTTTCCCATGTACCATGCCTTTAAAGTACTTTATTGACTTTCGCTAACATTTATCTTTGTAACATAATAGGGTAACCATGGATTCAAACATTTTTCATATAAACATGTGTATATATATATATATATATATATATATATATATATATATATATATATATATTTTTTTTTTTCATAAACATATGCATTTTCCCTCACCTTAGTTATTTAAGCCCTTTTTCCACCTTTAAAAACTTTCCACCTTTGTCCTTAATCACTTTCTCCTACAAGGCACATTATCCATAAAATCCATTAACATTCATACCTTAATCTTGTTCAATTAAACCATTATACTATACTATACTTTCCAATAACCCTTAAGCATTTAATTAAAATCAATTGAACTCAACCTCTTTTGTTCTTATGATTTTCTTATTCTAACTCATGACAATTACTACCCCGTACAATAGCCCACAACATGCCATGAAATGGTCATGCAAATCAAACTATTCATATTAAATATATATTCCGTTCGTGTTACTATTCACAGCATATGCTATACTATCGTTATTTACTATTCACTATTCACTATTCTTTATTCATGTATGTATTTATATTCATGCGTATTCACTATTTCACTTGGAAATCAGAAGCGAAATCCAGTGATTTCGGTACCTGTAATGGCTCTCGTCAAATGGGAAATGCTTTGACTCTTGGTCCGAAAAATTCTGACCATTAGAACGCCGTAGATCTGAGAAAAACTAAAAACTAAAAACTAGGATTTTCCGAATTTTTACCTGAATTCTTGATGAAATCCCGTGTTTTTGGTTCCCACGCGTAGCCCTCGTCTCTTAGAGCACTTTTCGTGTTTGGCTCGACGAAATCCGACGATTAAAAACTCAGGAATCGAAGAGAGAAGATTTAAAAGAGAAAAAAAAATTAAAATCTCACCTCTGTCTCTGTCAGTCTGAACTGATAATAGCTTTTTGTTTTGTTTATTTGTTTTGTTTTTTTTTTAATTGAAAGTGGGACCCACATTCCCCTTTTGCCCTTCTACCATCCGTTGATCCCGAAAGCAATTTATTTCGTCCGATTTCGATTATCATCTTAAATGGAAATTCTTTAAATATTTGACATTTTTCGAAATTTTCAAAAATCCGTTTCGGGTTTCACTCTACACGTCGCCTAGAAATTAAGTAAATATTGAAATTTGTCTCGAATTCAACGAGGGTGGTAGGTAACTAGATTTTCAGGGCAGATTCAGCGGTGAAGTCCGTTTCGTAAATCCGGATCTAGAAAAATTTTAGATTTTTCTGTGGCAAATTACCATTTTGCCATTTTTCAGAAAAATTGCATTTTCACCCCTTAACATAATTTCGTTTTAATTTATTTCAGTTTCTTTGGACTTAATACATTATTATGAAAAATTTTTATTTTCGGGGCTTGTTTTTCAAAAATTATTATTCATTTGACTATTTCGATCAAAATACCTAAGCGATCGAACTACAGTTTACTATTTATAGAGGCGTGGTCGGGGTCTCTGATTCACCCCTCCTTATAAAAATTTTGTCCTCGAAATTTAAATATCATACCTGACTAAAACAGGTGTGGATACTGAGTTTGCATCTAATCTTCACGTTCCCATGTTGCTTCCTCTCTGCCGTGATTCATCCACAGCACCTTCACCAAAGGAATCACTTTGTTCCGAAGAACTGATCCTTTTCGATCAACAATCTAAACGGAGTCTTTCTTCATAAGTCAAATCTTCTTTCAATTCAACCCAGGGTTGATCTCTTAACACATGTGAAGGATATGTATACTTCGAGCGTGAAACATGAAAGACATCATGTATTAAGCCCGGTCAGTGCGTGACCTCAGTAGATACACTACCTCTATTCTTTCCCACCATGATCTCATAAGGTCCCATATAGTGGGGACTTAACTTCCCTTTCTTTCCTAATCGCAACACCCCTTTCGAAGGTAATATCCTCATAAATACCTGATCCCCCACTTGAAATTCCAAATCTCTCCTTCGGTTATCAACATAACTTTTCTGTCGATCTTGTGCTATCTTTAATCTATCCCTGATAACCTTAACATTATCTGTCGTGACCTGAATAATTTCTGGACCTGACAATTTTCTCTCACCTACCTCATCCCAACATAATGGAGTTCTACACTTCCTTCCATATAAGGCCTCATAAGGCACCATTTCAATGCTTGATTGATAACTATTGTTGTAGGCAAACTCCATTAATGGTAAATGTCTATCCCAACTTCCTTTAAACTCTAACACCTGAGCCACGAGCATATCTTAATGTCTGTATGGTTCTTTCAGTTAGCCATCCCGATACGAGGATGGAAGCCGTCTTGAAATGTAACCCTAGTACCCGAGGCTCTCTGTGGTAGGCTAGAATCGGGAAGTAAACCATGGATCTCTATCTGATACTATTGATACCGGCGTACCATGAAGTCACACAATCTCTTTTACATACAATTCCGCCAACTTCTCAATTGAGTCACTATTTTTCATAGGTAGGAAGTAAATTTGATTTCGTCGATCTATCAACGATCACCATGTCGCGTCACAGCCACTGCAGCAGTAGTCACCTCCCTGAAATCCATCGTGATTTTCTCCCATTTCCGCGAGGGTCGGAAGGGGCGCAAGAGCCTGCGGTCTTTGATGCTCAGCCTTGACTTGCTGGCAAATGAGACATCTGGAGACAAACTCTGCATCATCTTTCTTCATACCCCTCCATCAGTAGTGTTCCCTCAGGGTATGATACATTTTAGTGCTTCCCGGATGCATCGCATATGCAGAAGAGTGAGCCTCTTCCATAATCTCTTTCTTTAATTCTCCCACATTAAATTTTACATAATGCGTGATCCATCATCCTTGCACCATCTGCTTTCGTCTTTGAAAATCCCTTTATTGCCCGGACTAGAAACCCACTTTTTCAACAATTATGGTTGGATCTTGATGCATGGCTCCACTTATCACATCTATTAGTATCGGACGAACATGAAATGTAGCTAGTAAAGCTCCGTATCTATCAACTCTAGTCTCACACCTAAAGACCTCAATTCCTGAGTCTAGGAGGTATCTGACCTTTAAGTGAGATATGGAACTTGTAGATTTCCTGCGAGGAGCATCGGCTACCATTAGCCTTTCCGGATGGTATTGATAGTGCACTCATAATCCTTAATGAGCTCAGCCCATCTCCTCTGTCTCATATTTGCTCATACGTGTGAATAAATATTGAGGAAGCTCCTTGATAATAAAAAATTAAAAACTGGACCCCATATAAGTAATGCCTCCATATCGGGTAGAGCAAAGACTACGATTAGCTTTAAAGTCGGTGTGTCGGATAATTTTGCTCATGTTTCTTGATTGTGCGGAATGGCATATGCTATCACATTTTCATGTTGCATTAACACACACCCTAATACAGCAGAAACATCTCAATACCTTTGTATATCCATCCACGCCTAATGGAAGTGTAGGCCATGGTGGTCAATTTCCTTTTAGTTAAGTAAGCTTTCTTTGACATGCTTGACCATACAAACTTTCCTCTTTCCTTAGTTTAGTCAAGGCCCTTCTTGAAAACCCTCGACAAACTTCGATGGTACTCTGCCAGACCCGAAAACCGTATCACAGTCATTAGTAGGTGATTTCCAATTCACAATTGCCTCAATCTTTTGAGGATCAACAGAAACCCCCTCTGCTGAAATCACATGTCATAGAAAGGCAACACTGTCTAACAAAAACTGGCATTTAGTAAATTTGGCATACAACTTATTTTCCCTCAGAATCTGTAAAACAACTCTTAGATGCTCCTCATGATCTTCCTTACTGCCTGAATAGATCAAAATGTCATCAATGAATACTATAACAAATTGATCTAAATAAGGTTGAAAGATCCTATTCATAAGATCCATAAAAACAGTTGGGGCATTAGTTGATGAATGGCATGACTAAGAACTCATAATGCCCATCACAGTGTTCTAAAGGCATCTTGAGGAACATCCTCTATGGATCTTTAATTGATGGTAACGACCTCGAATCAATTTTAACCCACCTCGCTCCTGTAATTGATCAAAAAGATCATCAATTCGTGGAAGCGGGTATTGATTTCGTATTGTCACTTTATTTAAGTCTCCGTAATCAATACACAATCTCAAACTTCCATCCTTTTTCTTCACAAACATAACAGGGCTCCTAGGCGAAGTACTCGACCTGACAAAACCCTTACTCACAAGTTCCTCCATATGTACTTTCAATTCTTTCAACTTTCTAAGGAGCCATCACGTATGGTGCCTTAGAGATTGGTCCTCACGAGGGTCAATTTGTCACGAAATCAATCTCTATCTGGAGGTATACCTGGAAGATCCTCTGGAAATACATCCGTAAATTCTTTGACTACCGGAATGTCTTCCAGTCGACTACCACTATCCCTCACCTTAATGGAATAAAATTGGGTACCCTTGATACTTGACAGGGCATCTTATTAGCCTTCATAGCTGTCATAATCTTTGTTAGGTAGTGTCTTTCGTAACCCGTAGAACCTGACCTACGTATTCCCTTGTGAACCTAACCTCTTTTCTATAACAATCAGCGTAGCATGATGTCTAGATAGCCAATCATGCAGAAGATAACATCAAAGTCATGGATGTCCCAGCCAATATCAAGTCTTCGAAACTCATGGCCTCAATAATCACCACTACTATCCATATAAACACTCTTGCTAGTGAATCCTGTAGGAAGAGATACCTATCGCTGCCGAGTCTATAGTTCAGGACTCCACATTAACATTTGAAATAAACCCCATAGAAATAAAAGAATGTGTAGCTCAGTTTCTATAAGAATACCAGGCATCACGGTCGAAGACTAAAATCATGCACATCCATGACATCGGGTAATTATCAACATCCTCTTTGTGCTTAGGAAATGCCTAGCACAGGTCATAGGTGGAGTCACCGGAGGTCCTCTAGGTGTCGATCTCTACTGCTAGTACACTAGGTCTACTAGAAGGAGTAGAACCTCTATCGGATGCCCCCTGCGATCGACCTCTACCAGTGAAAATGGCCTATGTCACCAGTTGCCCGCATGGCGACCCACTCTGGGAGGCTAGCGTGGACATTCCTTTGCAAATGTCTGTTGTCCACATCTGTAACAAACATCGGCACCATCGCACTCCCTCTGAAACCTTCCACACTTACGCATTCTTTGTCTTGGGTGAGAAAGAGTTCCGATCCCGGTGGTTTTGCGAACTCGTTGGGCTGCGACTTCTCCCGACACATCTTACCGGCTACCCGTGGTGGTTTCCTCCCTTCTTTGACTTTTCTTGGATCCACCACGAGTCCAGTAGATCCCTATCTTTGGCCTTGCCAGACCTGTGAAATGCGAGCTAATCCCAAACTCCTCTCTATCCTGATGGCAGCCTCAACCACCTATCCATCCCGAGTATGAGGGGCGACGCCAAAATGCTCATAGCCTCTTTTCTCAGGCCCACTACAAACCTCTTACTTTTCTGTACCTCATGGTCACAAAATAGAGGAACATGTCGCACTAGTTCCGAGAACTTCTTTTCATAATCTATCACTATATGCTCATCGGAGCATCCCATAACATTGAACACCTTCTCATTACCCTCTAGCCATGACCATGCCTTTTCAGGATCTCCTATTCCATCACCCAATTTCTTTTAATTTCCCTTGCCCTGCTTGTGGATGGCATCGGCTCTGAGGTGACAAATCTTGTAATAAAATTTGAGCCATTTGATCAAAGCGGTATATTAACTCCTGGCGGCTCTGAGGGCGTGATGGTCACTTTGTGAGCTTTGAAGAGCAGGGGAGGTGGAATAGGAACATTAATAGATTCATCTATAAGTTCTCAATTTGGGCGAACAACTCTGCCGAGAAACTCTCCTCTTAGGTGGACGGCCCTCGGCGACACATTTAAATTAACATTTAAACATATCATATGTTATAAAGTTCATATGACATTTAAATTATTAAAATAACATGCACCTTTAAATAAAACATTAAATCATTTTAGGACGTGGAGATTTTTCAAAACACCAAAACATTTTCAAAACCTTGAGCTCTGATACCACGTTGAAGGGACCCAACCTGAGTTTCCTTTTCCTAACTCGGGTGACCCTCCCGACACTCCTACGTATTTGAAAATAAAAAAACCTTTCATTTCTTTTAAACCTTTTTAAAAGTGAATCCGTGGAGCGAACCCATTTATAAAGTTACGTTTTCCATTAAATTCTTATGAAACATGGTGGGACAAATTATTATTATTTTTTTTAAACATTAAACCCTTTATAGAAAATTTGGCAGAGTTTCCTCTGTTTTTCGGACATGTCCCAATTTACAACACCTGTAATAAAACAATTTAATTTACTCCACATCCATGATGAACATCAAGTCCACCACAGAGCTAATTTCAATCTATAACTTTAAAATCATTTCTCACGAACATATATAAATATATAAACAATCTTTTAAAACTTATATACATTACAAAATAAAGGTTGCACAAGTAGTTATTTACAATGAAAACTATACTTTGTTAAAGGTAATTAGTCACGTGAGGCGAGTGTCAGCGGAGGATACTTTCGAATTGCACGTTAGTCTGCACTTATAAGTATTTACCAACATTTGGAAAAGATTATTAAAGGAGCTCGGTGAGTACGATTCATAAGAGAATAATGTTTCGATAATAGTTCAAATACTATGTGTAAACATTTTGTATAGATATCTCATTTCCATAAACATTTACTTTGCATTCTTTTCTTTCTATTCAAATACAACGTATAAAACAATTGTATAAACCTTATCCTTTCCATAAACATTTGTAGCTTTCTTTTCCATATATATCAAATACAATGTGTAAAACAATTGTATAAACATATCCTTTCCATAAACATTTGTATCTTTCTTTTCCATATAGATCAAATAATGTATGATCGTATAAACATATCTTTTTCAATATACTTTCTTTTTCCTTTTGAATCCAGTCATATCGATGGAACCCGCGCATTAGTCCATGAAAGAACCTCAGAAGCTTGATCTTACGATCACCGATGGCCCCGAAGGAACCTCAGAAATCGTGCCATCTAGTTAACCAGTGGGCCATGAAAGAACCTCTGAGGAAACAGTCTTACGATGTGATGACCCCGAACCTCAGATAAATCTTGCCATTCTTTTAAATACCATTTACTATGAAACCAAATCACATTATGCGTTGGTAAATTTTTACGTACTTTACGTGTATGGCGGTATGCATCGCATCTTCCTTCATAAAAAAATCCTAACCCTTTCCCATGTACCATGCACGCCTAAAGTACTTTAGTCGACTTTCCTTTAACCTTTATCTTTGTAACATAGGGTAACCATGGATTCAAACATTTTCATATAAACATGTACATATAAAATATACATTCATAAACATTTCATTTCATATGGAAACCATAAACCATGCTTTATAAAATTATGGAAACCATAATCATTTCATATTTTCTCTTTATTTAAATCAAAGAAACCACATTTCTTTTTTTTTTCATCTGAACATTTATAGCATAGATATGAAAACATATACATTGGTAAACATTAATATATATATTTTTTAATAAACATATACATTTTCCCTCACCTTAGTTATTTAAGCCCTTTTTCCTCCTTTAAAAACTTTCCACCTTTGTCCTTAATCACTTCCTCCTATAAGGCACATTATCCATAAAATCCATTAACATTCATACCTTAATCTTGTTCAATTAAACCATTATACTATACTTTTAAATACAACCATAAGCATTTAATCACTTCCAATTGATTAAAATCAATTGAACTCAACCTCTTTGTTCTTATGATTTTTATTCTAACTCACTTGGCAATTACTACCTCGTCTGATAGCCCCTGACATGCCATGATGATGTACCAAAACCCGGCTATTCACTATTTATAACACTATTCATTCACGTATTTACTATTCATAGCACTATTCACTATTCACTATTCACTATTCACTATTCACTATTCCCTATTCATACGTATTTATACATATTCATACATATTCAATATTTTATACGTATTCATCAGTATTCATATTTCTTGAAATATTAAAATCTATAGTTAATTGCCCATCATAACCTTTCTCGTCGATAAGAGTAACTTTGACACTTGGTCAGTGACCATTGAAGGTGTGAATCGAGAAAAACTAAGAAAAAACTAAACTAGTTTGCAGATGCACAATTCTCCAGGTGAAGTCAAAGTGTTTTGGTTCTATGTGGCCTCGTAAGTAGAGCACTTTTAGGTGTTTATTGACCAAATCGGTCGTAGAGAATGGAAGAAAGAAGTTCGAGAGAAAAAAAAATTAAAATCTCACCTCCGTCTCTGTCCGTAGCTTTTTGTTTTGTTTTGTTTTTTTTTAATTGAAAGTGGGACCCACATGTCCCCTTTTGCCCTTCTCGGTCTGTTTTAGTCCCGAAACAATTTATTTCGTCGGTTTCAGTTCCATCTATCTTAAATGGAAATTCTTTAAATATTTGACATTTTGATTTTCAAAATCCGGATTTTTCGGAGTTTCACTCTCTACCAATTCGCACAGAAATTCGTAAAATATTTATTTGTCTCGAATTCAACGAAATGTGGTAGGTAACTAGATTTTAAGACGAATTCTAACAGTGAAATCTGTTTAAATAAATGAGATACGAAAAATTTTAGGTTAATGCAGCGACAAATACCGTTTATATTTAGAAAAATTTGTTCTATAACATATTGTTTTAATCTATTTCGAGTTTCTTTGGACTTGCCATTGTACCAACTGAAAAATTTTATTTTCGGGGCTTGTTTTCGAAAATTACTATTCATTTGACTATTTCTAATCATCTATTGTCAGCGAAATTTACTATTTATGGGAGCTTGTAAATTCGAAGTCTTGTTTTTAGTCGATACAACTTTGAACTCTTAACCTTTTGCCACAACTAAGTTACCTTTTGTGAGTTTCCACTTTCCAGAACTAAAGTGGATTTATCATAGCTTGATATCATCGATACTGCCACGGAGATCAAATTAAAGCGGACATACGGAGCATGTTTGACTCTCTTAAGACAGCTGTATTCCGTGTTGGTTTTGGCAGACATCACCCGACCCGATAACCTTGGACACGCCATCATTACCCATCTTCAAAACTCCAAAATCACAGGTGTAAGATGCGAAGAACTCCTTCACGAGCAACGCTGGTGTAGCACCCATCAATTATCCACATACTCTCATCGGATAGAAGATTAAGTGAATTAGGGTCATGAAGAATAGCAGATCATCGCGGTATATTAGTTGCACGATCCGCGATCATCGCAGTCCTTCTCTTTCTCCTTACCCCTTTTGTCTTCTCTCCTTCTTCCATAGAAAACAGTTCCTTTGGATGTACTTACTGTTGTGATATGTTGTACTCAATATTCTTAATAAAGATCTGGACCTCACATCTTATCTCTCTGCACTTCAGCTCCTTTTGGCTTCTCCTCTTTTTAGTAACAACCTCTAAATGAGTAGAAGTACCTTACATATTATTCTCATCTCTTCATTAAAATAACTAGTCTTTTCCATTTGCAGAGCAATCTGCATTAGGCGGCACTAATCATGGAAGCTTCGAAATGTCTCAGAATCGGTAGAGTTATTAATAGAAATAGTCCCAACACATCATCATCAAACTTGATACCTACAGCTGACAACTGATCACAACACCCTTGAAATTCACTCAAGTGCTCAGTAAATGTGCAAGACCTGAGAAATTTCAATTTCTGGAATAAGGGCAAAATCGTAATTTTGAATACAAAATTGTAATTACAGTTAAAAATCCATAATTAATTCTCTAGATCTCGGATGTGACGGATCGTACTACCGTTGAATCTTCTGAGAAATCTAGTTAACGCACGTAAATTTCATAATTTCGAAGTGATTGGCGGATCGACGTTTTTCGAGACTATATTTGTTCCGAATTGCGAAATAGCCAGGTTACCGATCACGACGAAGGCGCAATAGCATGAACTCATGTACCATAAGTGGTATGAGTAGAGAAATGATGAAAATGGATGGCCGAGGTAGTGCCGAAAATCAAATCTGGGAAATGAGGGACATAACGGTCATTTTTAGAGAAGTTTAAGTGACTAAAAGACAAAATAGCTAATAGTCCTTCATCTCTTACATTAGGCAAAGACCAAAAACGTGGGAGGCCATTTTTTTGATGCAGTAGCTTAGGTTTTTGAGAGCTTTTTAGAGAGAGTCTTACAGATGGAAGCGTCAGGCGTCGGCGGTCGGCCAGACAGAAGGGAAGTTGTTCTGGCGTGAGGACAACATGTGGACCAACGGTTGGGAGTTTTGACAGCTCCGAGAGGTAGGATTCTATCGCTGCTGCGTTTTATTAAGTTTTAGGGTTTTTCAGTATTTCCGGTTGGTTTAGTAGTAAGGGGCCGTTTGATCAGTCCCGAACATGGGACCGGGTGTTAGGAATTCTTGGTGATTTTCTCACCTCGTGACTGCCCAAAAAATTAGGGACTGTTTGGGTCTTTTAAATTCCAGAATTTTGCTTTAAATCATGTATTTATAGGAAGGTCGGGAATAGGCAGTATGTTCGGTCTGAAAACGTAGACAATTGTGGGAAATTTTAGACCATGAGAGCGTCAGTAACAGTGTATATGGACTATTATAGTTCTTGTGTGTGATAATTTAATGATTAAATTCTATTTTGGTGATTAGGAGACCGGAAATGGGAATGGAAATCGGTTCCACCAAGAGGAGCAAGTCATGAGTATGTGGCTGCGAGTGGGCCCGACCACTTACTGTTTGGGGCGTAAAAACAGTCGGGTTTGATAATGAAATGGATAAGAATTGTCCATGTGTTGTGTCTTGAAATGGTATGAAATGAATGGCTTGAGTTGGTGTAGTGTAAAAATCTATTAAGTTAATGCTTAATGAGAGTTAACATGAAATTCACAATTATATGGAATATAATTGTGTATATCAAACCATTAGGAATAAAAATTGTGATTTGCTCGATTATATGGAATATAATTGTGAGCATAAACCGTGGAGATGAAATTATGAATTGCTCAGTGAGCTAATTTGGGTGATGGTTAATATCATTGAATTACATGCGTATGGTGTAGTTGATTAAGAAAATATGCATATTGTCATATTGTGTAAAATGGTTTTGAAAATGGCATAATGCATTTTCATATGCACCTTTGAGTAACCTAGAGTTAGGTGTGAGTGCATGACAAGGTATTTTATAAAAGCGGATATGGTTGAGAAAGATTTCAAAGGATGATATTAGGAGGAATTGGGTTGGGAGATGGGCGCGGATCGTTTCGGATAGGGGCCAGTGAAGTACATTTTGGGCTTCATGACCGATTCACCTCGGAGAGGTAGTCCATTATTTTACCGAACATTTCGGTAGTGTATTTTCAAGAACAAGCGGGTTTTGTTTGAAAATGATTATTTTCTCTAAATACATGGCTTAGGCAAGTGTGGGTGAGTCAGTGGACTCGAAGTGACATGGGAATCATGTAGACATTCAAGTAGGATCATGTCGCACTTGAGTGTGTGTTTACTTTAGACGTGCACTACACTTGGGTGGTGAGTAGCCCGCTTAGGGCGATTCTCCTGCGAGCTTTAGCTCGCTAGTCGTGGGACCCCCTTTATTTTCGGTGCAGAGGCGCTCGAGACGGCTCATTTGGGGTTGATTTTGAAGAAGCCCAGGTGCAATGGCTTGATGTCAGTTTTGGACATAACATGTATTAGAATTGTAGATTTTAATATATGTTTGTATAAAATAAAAGTGTAAATCAACTATGGAATTATTGGGAGATAATTGGAGAATAGTTGGTATGTTTTTTATGAGTATTGGTTTATGAGCCCAAGAGGCATTATTACTCATGTGATTGGATATATTGGATATATATTGCACATATTGGATTGTTTGGGACAGGATATGCAGGTTATGTATTTGGGTAGAGCTCCCCGTACAAAGGAGACTCTGCCCGATTTTCTGAAGTGGCGTCGGGTAACTCGACATCCACTTGTATTCCATGAGATTGTGTGGGTAGTCGCGGACCAGTTTTAGGCGTCACAAAAATGGAGATTCATCCTTGTACTTCAATTCAATAAATTCTTCAACAAGCCCCAATTTGTTCTTCACGATTTAGAAGCATACAAGGACTGGCGTTTGCCCGCAGTTCTTGCATGTGTCTCTTAATGCGATAAGATTATAAATGGTTCGTACAAGTCGCGATAAAAGCGCGCACGGCGCTCTGCTCAAAACCCACTCTTCTTCGGACATGGACTCGGCAAATGCGCGAGCGAATATGCATATTCTTCTAAATGAAAGTCCTTCATCTTACCCTTCGGCTAGTGATAGTTTGCTCCGTTCGAAGATACTGTTTTCATATGTACCTTCATCTTTCAAGCAAGTGAAAATAACCTTGCAACAACAACTTAGCCACGATACCACTGCGATAAGGTGAAGCCAGAAGCGGCTAGCGATAACAAAGGCTGAATAATAGAGCAAAAGGTAAGCGCAATTAAATTCTTTGCTTGCCGAAGACGCTGGGAGGACGATAAAATATAGAGCAAAAATAGAAATCAATAGCACCTGATAGACCTGATTTGTTTAACGTGGAAAACCACACCCAAAGTAAGGGTAAAAACCGCGGGTCGTCGGATCAAAATAGCTCCACTATGATTAATATAGGTATAAGAGGATTTTAATAAGTGCACAGCGTGTTATAGCGGTGTCACGAAATTAAACACCGTACTTCCCGATCTGAAATAAGAAGAAAAGAAAGACCCCTGGCGGAGCATAAACTAAAGCACTTATCTCTGCTCATATATCGTGTCGTGATCGGTATCTGGACAAGTGCATTTTAGAACCTCATCCAATCAGCCCGATCCAACGATTAACAGAATCTGGTTGTAATCTGGCGAAAAACAATCCTGGTGGATGTGCGAAATCTGAAACAGCCTCTCTCTCTCTCTTTTCTTATATTTCTGTTCGTAGGCATTATTTTCACTAATCGACCTTATCTCGGCCAAATAAGTGAGACAAGTACAGACCACAATTTGGGCTTTTGCTCCATAGGAAGGAATGAAACCCGAGCAAATACTCTCCCAGAGGATGAGGCCGCTCTACGATTTCTTTCTCTATTCATCCCTATAATTTTCGCATAATGAGAGCTCAGATATCCATGGCGTCTCAGGGAGTTAAAGAGTTGAGCTTCTTTTCATACATTTCTTGATCAAGAGCATCGAGGCTTAAACACGCCATTCACGTTTTAAGTAGATTTTAACCAACTCATATTCAATATATCTTTCCAAAACATAATTTACTTTGACTCATTTTCCTTTAGTACTTTGTCTTAATTCTTCCTGACAGATTCCTCCTTTAAAAACCTTCCATTAAAAAATAGTACTATAGTACATGCAAACATTCTCAAAACCTATTATAGAATTTTATAATGCAGTTAATAAATTCTTAATGTTACTTTAGTTATCATTAAATAAAACATACACAATATACACATTAATTAAAATTGAAGATAAAAATTTCAAATAAACAAAAGGTTTAAAAAAAATTATGAAAACATGAAAACTAACTTAAACAAAATGATATGAACACTACAAGAAAATTGAGTAAAACCGACCCCCTACATTTACATTGGTGATGGACTTCAAACATCATAAATTACTGACCCTTTTATTATGTTGCAAATTAAATTTTTCGTCACTTATATATAACCATTTCCCAATGATAATTACAACAGTAAATATGCATTGGCAAAATTATTGGCAAAAATAATTTTGCGACGGATTTAAACCATTGCAAACGTTATTGTTGTTTTATAAATATAAACTATATTCATTGTAGTTTTATGATAAATATGATCTTAACTAGTGAAAAAACATATATAATTATTTTTTAGTTTCATATGTATTTATGCAAAATATTTTATTTTTATTTTTCTATCAATTTAAAAAAAAACTAATGGTATACATGAAAATTAATTAATAATCATCAAATTATTAAAAAAATTTTTTTTTTTTTTTTTTTTTTTTTTTTTTTTTTTTTTTTTTTTTTTTTTTTTTTTTTTTTTTTTTTTTTTTTTTTTTTTTTTTTTTTTAAAATTATAGATAAATTATTTAAAAATTAATTTAAAAATTTTTAGAGTTTTTTTAAATTTTGAAATATGTAAGATATAATTTTTGACATCCAATCATAATATTTAGTATTTAAAAGTAAATATTATAGAAATTTATCTAATTTTATTAAAATATAAAAAATTAGGATAATTGCATAAATATATTTTATTTAAAATATTTACAATTTAATTCATATATGTGTAGAGTATATATATATATATATATATATATATATATATATATATATATATATATATATATATATATAACATCTTTAATACTATTTTAATAAATTTATACATTGTCATTAATATTACAAAAAATGAAACTAACCTAGTGGCAAAATTGCTTTGATTCCTAGGAATAACATAGATATAAGTAATGTGACACCCCATCCCGAGAGCATGCATACACACTCAGAGGGGGTATAAGAAAGACTAAACGTCACATAGTATTTCTTGGCATTAAAATATAAATGATAATTTATGGAAACCTGAGAGGCAGATAGATATTATTGCTAAGTATAATGGTCATTAAGCAAAATGATATGAAAATTTGAAAATCAATTTAGAGACGGTATTATACTAGAATTTCAAAAGTTAACCTCAAGAGTCGAGGGCCATCGTACTAAATGAATGTTAAAATATTAAAATCTTAAAATATTTGTTCAAACTTGATTGGTCTCCAAAGGGCTAGGCTCCACGGTTTTGGGAAGAGTGAGAGCCAAGAGGAAGAGAAGGAAGGTTAGAGAGGTGAGAAGTCCAAAGATTAAGATAGTTTGTCTTTGAATCAAATCCATGTCTGTGTGGCTTTTAGTGTGAATTTCCATGGAGAATTGATGTTTCCTGGTCTAGGTTTTGACGAGATCACCTAAACCCTAGATGTTTGTTGGGATTATGAGAGTTTTCCCCAATTGGTGTAAAGTAAGGATGGAATCATCAAAAGCATATGGTTTTAAAAAGAATTGGTGACCTAGGTTGAGTTCTTGGATTTTTCACCAAGGGTTTTGAGGTTTGAGGTTCCATAACACTCATTTCAATTGTTGTGGAGTTGTTTTTAGATGAATTCCATGTAAATTCTTGAGGTATATGAATTATAGAAGTTCAGATGATGTTAATTTGGTGAGTAAAAAGTGGCAAAAAGAAGCAAATCTGAAATAATTGATCGCTTTGCATGTGAAATACTGCTTTCCGTTCACCAGTTTTCAGATTTTGATTATAACTTGCCTATTTCAGATTTGATTTGAGTGATTCAAAATTCTGCAAAATATACTTCTAGGGAAAAATTTATCTGAAGGAAGGCAAAATTGTAACCCTAAAGTGCCCAAAATTTACTCAAAGTAGCCAGTGTGTTTAATTGGGTTCGGGTTCTCGTACAAGAATGCCTGCTTTTCTTCTTGCTTTCGACTATTTTTCAGATTTTAATTCATAACTTGCTCATTTATGATCTGATTTGAGTGATTCAAGTTGATGGTTAAAATAGACTTCTAGGGGAAAAATTTAGCTGAAGGAAGTTTAAGCAAATTTTAATCCCAAAGTGCCCATAAAATGTTTCAAATTGGAGCTATGTTCAGATTCTCGTTTCTGCCAACCGAGTCATCTATTGCAGTAGATCAGGTTATGTGCTGAGGACTTAGAGAAGGAATTTAAAATTGAAAATTTAAAGAGATGTCATTGATATATAAAGGACTGATCTGAGAAAGCCATAAATTTTTGTTGACTGTTTGAATAATTTTTTGAGTCATAAAGTCTATAGAGTATTGCTGGAAAAAGGTTGCCAAAATGAATGGGTTTTTTAGTGCTTATGCAAATTGTTCATTTGGCTTTAAATGAAGGTGTACAGGATTAAAATGGAAGGTGATTAATGTATAGTTGTGGTTTTCTTTGAAAGCGTGAAAAGGACTATCGGACGGAAACGGAATTCGACGAAGCAAGCCGGGATTGAGCGGTGAACTGTGAGTGAAAAATGATATTTTGAGAATTGAGTTTTTAAAAAGTGAATGGTTTTAATGTTAAACTGAAAGTTAATGTAAATTTTTATGTAAATGTTAAGGCATATGGAAATGTTTTATCTTTGCATTGTTTTATTCTGCATCAATGCATATATTTATATGTGTAATAAATATGTATGCATATGTTAAGGTATTATGAAAGTTTAAAAATGTTTAAATAATGCATATGTGTTTTAATGATAAAGTAAAGGGATTTAAATGTATTTATAAAATGTATTTTGGAAGAAATGTTTTACTGATGGTTACCTAAACTCCCCTATGACTCAAGCAGACTGAGACGGGTCAAGTACTTAAGCGTAAAGGATTTAGAGGTAAAGTTATAGGCGCTAATCGAGGGAGGGAAATAGGTGTCTAGAGTAATATCCTTACACGTGATAAAGGCGATTGGAACCCCTATGCAAAGCGTGAGTTTCCTCCGCAGCCGTAGTGGTTATGACTAGAATGTGACTGTCTTCACCACGCATTCGGAAATCGGTTTCTGTGTTTATTCCCCAGGTTCCATCAAAGAAAGAAAGAAAGAAAGAAATTTACTGCATAAATGTTTAAAGATAATGATTTAAATGCACAAGCATTTGCTGAAAGAAAGTGGCGTATAAATGTTTAAGGTATAAATGGATTTAATTGTATAAGTATGTATTATTTTGGCATATAATTAAAATGTTATTTAATGAAAATGTACACTACTCAGGCTCCTTAATCATTCTTTCTATATGTTTCAAAACATTTCAGACCCAAGACAAAAGGCCGATGAGGTCACCCTGCAAGAGTCGAGCTACTGATGAGACGAAGACTGATTTCATTGTATATAATTTTGCATATTATCTATGTTGAATATTTTGTTATGTATATATGTATATGTATAAAGTTGAAAAGGAACTACGTAGTTTTGATCCTCAAGTGGACGAGGCACGAGGCGGTCGACTTAAGTCCCGGCCAGTTTCAAAATGTTTTGATAAAAATGCATGGAATTTAAGAGGTTTGAATGTTTTGATGATTTGAAGAAACAATGTATATGCATATTGTGTTGATTGGGCTGTGACGAAAGAAGTCCTGAATATGGAAGCATAAAATTGAAGTTTATAAGTGTTTTTAAATGCTTTACTGTAATAAGTAAATTTGGGAGTTCAAAAATGAGAAACTCCGCCACCTTTTCTCTAAAAATCCAAGTGTTTGAAAAACAAAAGAAAAGAAAAGAAAAAAATTTATCACTTCATTCGCATTATTTTCTAAAGATATGTTAAGGATTGTAAAGGGTTCGCTTCCATGGATTTTATTCGACCATGAAGGAAAAGTTTCTATATCCATTGGAGTGCCGGGAGGTCCCCTCAGGTTCATGAGGTTAATCCGGGTCGGGATCCTTCAAGTAATTATTCAAAAGTAGAAAAAATGTAAGAAAATACTTTTAGATTAAAGTATCATTCAAGTTAAGGAACACACAACACCAATAATATAAGAAAATCGAGATCTGGAAATGGTTCAAAAAATTTTTTATTGAATTTTTATTATTTGTATTTCCGACTAATTAGATTTATTGGCAATAATGATGATTCAAATCCATCGGACAGTTAGTTGCTAAAAATTCTTTACTAGCCATGAAAAATCTCCATCGGGAGACTTTTAGTGACACATTTCCCCGACTACTCTACATCAGAAATATCCACCACTAAATGTTTTTTCCAACAGTAAACATCAGTCCAGAAAAGTGATTTTTCTTGTAGTGGAAGAAAATCACTTTATTGCTTAACAATAAATCCTTCTCCCTCATACTCTCCTTTCATCTCGACCTTTCTTTGGAAATCATTTGAGTTCAAGGTAGCCTTTACTTTCTCCATAGTCAAAGTTTGTTTCCCATACAACATAGTATCAACAAAATGTTCATAAATCTTCAAGTAAAGAAACTATGAGAATGGACAGCTGGCTCTCTTCTTTAATTCGCCCAATGCTGTTAAATCTAGCATTATTGTTTAATTCACAAGATGCCCATAAAATGTGATGAGAGATGATCCCGAATCGAGAAAAGGGAGGGAAAGAGAAAAATTGAATAAGAGGCTAGTTCGACAATAAGTTTCAAAGCTAGACCAAATAACATAATTTTTGTGGGTGAGACCATTTTGGCCGTAAACTCCACGATATATGCCTTTTATTAGGTGTTTCTGATCACATGGAGCTTGACTTTACTATCATTATTGTAACGCCCCGTTCCGAGAGAGTGTACAGTACATGAAACTATAAGGGGCGTATAAGAGCACCAAGTGAAATTGTAATATTTTTGGGAGTTATTATTAAGGATGAAATTGGGAAATGATAAATTTAGTGAGCCCGGAATGTCAGAATAGAACAAGGGCAAATTAATCGCTTAATAAATGACATGAAAATCACAAAATGAGCGCAGATGGGCCATCATATAAATAACAAAAAGTGTGGTACCTGTTGGAAAGATTAAGGGCTTAATTGCAATATGGAGAATTATGGGAGAGCAAAGGAGAGCGTGGAGACAAACAAAATTCATTATTCATTTTTTGGCTAGGGCAAACGTTGAGAGGAGAGAATAGAGCAAAGAAGAGGAGGAAGATGGAAGTTAAGAGAAGGTATTATATGGAGAAACCCAACTAAGGTATAAGTCTTCATCTTGGAAATCATGGGTATTTTGGGATTTCTAGGTTTTGGTTTGAGAATTTGCTCTCTTGTATAGGGTTTTGTGGAAGATCACCCAAACTCCTTGATTGTTTCAAGTTATGTGAAAGTCTGAATTGGTGTAAAATAAACATGGAATCATCATATTTATATGGTTTTTAGAAGAATTGGTGGACCTTTGGTTGAATTCATAAGATTTTCACCTAGGGTTTTGTGGTATGAGGTTCCAAACCACCAATAAGGCACAGGAGTGGTTTCTGATGATTTATGATGATTTTTATGTATTAAGGAATGGGAAGTTGTATGAAGAGAATTGGTACCAAAATGGGCAAAATAACAATTATAAGCAAATTTCGGTCGTGATCGGGCAGAGTGGAATACCGTACACCGCTAGCAAAAGCCGCTGCCGTAATTCTACACCCTTTAACATAATGCAACCCGCATCTAAGATGCTAGAGGTGTGCCCAAATGCCCGTGATTGTGTGTTTTTACGTAATTGCTTCAAATCTTATACACTCAGTGATAACTCATTAAATTATTGCGAGAGGTTCGGGGTCATGATTGAACTTTATTTAAACGAGCGTATTCGCCGCCACTCGCGGCTTCGCTTGCTCCCTGCCGATTCGTTGAGTGTGAATAAATGCTAGTTGTGGAGCGTTAAGATGTTGCGACATAGAGATTAATATTTCACTGTGATTCGCCGAGTGTGCAGCTAAAGCAAAGGCGGGAAAATTATGGAATCGTGCTCAAGTTTAGTAAGCAGAAAAGGTGAGTGTTCTAAACCTATTTTCCAAATGCTAGTGTATTATATTATAAACTATTTTACACTGGTATTTAATGGTTTTGATTTTAAACCATATGTGAAAAGTAAATAATGGTTTTGATTTATTCAACCATAGTTGAAAAGCAAGCAAGGAATTTAGTAAGCAATGGTTTGGAATTTAAAAACCAAGATTTAAAAGTAAATAATGGTTTTGAATTTTAAACCATGTTTCAAGTAAGTACCAAGCAAAATGGTTTCGAGTTGTAAAACCATATTTAAAGCAAAACAATGGTTTTGAATTATTAAACCATGTTTCAAGCAGTTACAAGCAAATGGTTTTGAGTTGTAAAACCATATTTCAAGAGCAAGAAAGCAAGCAAGCAAAGAGAATATTTTCAAAAACAGGCCTAACTAAAATCCGTAGTTCTAAGCAAGCATACCAGTCAGAGGTATTCCATACGTGCACGGTGGTGTTAGGATATCATACATGCATTTTAGATTTTCCTGGTCGACAAACTTAGTTCATGCATCATGCATTTAAAGCAGACCATGGCACTTACTAGAGTATATAAGGTTAAGAGCTCTAACTAATTATAAGGGATGGCGCACCGTGTCAATTCCACTATATTTACCGAAAATGTGGAGCGGCGCGCCTGTGCCCTTCCACCCAAAAGTAGAATTGACCCAGTCCAACCACCGGCACGGTCGATGCCCAGGCTCCCGTGTTCACTAGGGCACAACAAGCAAGAAAGGCCCAAAGGGGCTGATGATTTATAAGCATGACAATGAAAATCAACCACTCCAGGTGCACCCGCTGAGCCCAGCTCCCGTGTTTGTTTTAAGCAAACGGTTGAGCCCAGGCTCCCATTTTTATTTCAAAACGAGCGGTTGAGCCCAAGCTCCCGTGGTGATTTTAAAGAAAATGGTTGAGCCCAGGCTCCCGTTTTCATTTTAAAGCAAGCGGTTGAGCCTAGGCTCCCGTGTTTATGAAAGGTTTTGGAAACTTTTTAAAGCAAGAGTTTTATGAAAAGTTTTAGAAACTTTTAAAGCAAGAAAGAGGTTATAAAAAGCATTATAAACTTTTAAAGCAAAGCAAGGTAAAGAAAGCAAGCAAGAAAATTGAGAAAAGTTTTAGAAACTTTAAAGCAAGCAAGCAAGGCTTCTGGAAAATATATTGTAAAAGAGAGTTTTACAGTTTTGAGATATTTTCCGAAAAAGCAAAACATTTCAAAGAGAAGTTATACACTCACCGAGCTCGTTTAGCCTATTATTTTGTGTTTTAAAACTATTTTCAAAAAGTACTGACGCTGGAGTGTATTAGATTCTCCGACATTTGTACGCGTCGTAATTTACAATATTTGTAAGGAAATACTTTGAAATTGTATATCGAGTATATGTATGCACATAGTGCAGTTTTGTGAGAATGTGTCGGGTCATTGGTCACATATTTGATAAAGTGTAAATTGTGTATACAGAATTTGGAATTGTCCTATACGCAGCCGTCATGCTGCCGAGGTTTTACCGCTGCTAAGATATTTCAAAACTACAAGTTAGAAAAAGTAAAAGAAAATTTTTTATACGAGGTTTAAGCAAGCAATACGGCTTCGCTTCATAGGAGTTTCAGCTGTGAGGTAACTGGCAGAGTTTCAGGAGGGCTGCACACCCGCCGCTAAGTAGGGGTGGGGGTGTGTCAATTATAATAACACATGATATTTCAATTTTTTTCTTTTAATACATTTTTAGGCTTAAGGAAGTATACATTGTCCCAATCGAACCCCTTTCATGCACTTTGCTTTGCTTAAAACAAGAATAATTTTAGTTCAAGAAACTTTGAAATTGAGTTTTAGTTAGGTATGTGAATATTTTTTAAAACCTGAATTGGGTTCTGATCGAAAACGGGTTCCATGTCAATCTGCCCTGCCCTAAATATAAATTACCACTTTGCCCTCAACATATAATTAAATATATGGCTCCTTATTTTATCTTAGGGTTCTTGACATTCATTCCCTCAACTTCCCTAATAGTGCCATCAAGTAGCAAAAGGGCAGAGTCCAATAGGTGCATCCAATCCCACTAGCACAAACCCTAACTTAGTTCATCGTCGATTGGCTGTAGGACTTTGCCAAAGTGTCATGGGTCACCTACGTACCTCCACGCTGCTCATGACCTCTCACTTTCCTTCTCCTTTTTCCTTGGGCTTATGAATTCGTTGTCATCTTTTCGGTTGGTTAGTCGCTAGACTGTTTGGTTGTTAAGAAAATGAAGTGCTCAAATTTCGTTACAAAACCCTATATTAGGTGTAGAGAAATATTGGGTTTTTTCTCATATAGATATTTGATGATTGTTTGAGGAATAGGTTTTGCTCATATTAATATTTGATGATTGTTTGGGGAAGGAGAACAATTAGCAAGAAGGGGAACTACTGGATCTCATGGTGGGAGAAAGAGAGAGGAGAGGATGTTTAAGGGTGGGGGGCATGGAATCACTTATTCGACAAGATTGGTTAAGGGTTTAAAGATCTTAATTCACCTCGCCCCACTGGCCACTACGCATTTAGAAATTTTATATAATACCGGAACAAGGTTGGGATAAGGTCGAATTCGCTCAACCCGTCCTGTCATCCCACGCTCTCTTTGTAATTGGGAAACACTTGTAGGGATTCTTTCCTCAACAATTGTATTATTTCAATACAAAGTCAGAGAACCCCCATTTCGATACAAGCTCAGATAAGCTAGAGAATGGCAGGGATACATTGTGGATGGTTAGATGGGTAGTAATGAGTGGTCAAGATGAGTGGTCCACAATTATTATATAACGCCACGTTATATACACCGTGGGCATGACGCTTGTTGTGATGAATAGCGCAGTGTGTCCCACTCGCTTGTCTTCGGTGCTCAAGGCACCCTCGTTTAATTAAGTGCCCGTCCCACGTGCCATGCCCAGTGACTGACAGTGGTTTGACCTTCTCACGAGTCACCTACCCGATGAGTCTATATCAAATTCGTGATATCCATGTGACCGCCACATGAGGTACGACTTATCCCATTCCATTAGCCCCTAAAGATCGCTGCAAGCCATTGTGGTTGAACATGCTAAACTCTTGGGTCTTCATGCGCTACCAAAGCCATCATTTCACTGACATCTCCACGAATCCGCTTTATACAGGTGGCGGTTCTTGATACAGCTTGCAATTGGCGTATTCATCAATACAACCGATTCTTTTAATGCTAGTTTTGAATGTCCTGCCCATAGTGTTGATATCATTGTGTTTAAATATCTCCCAAGTTCTTCTTTTAGGGTTTTCTAGCTTGTGCTATCAAAGAAGTCTTCCGTTGAGGTGCTCTTCTCTTGATCTACTTCTATATCTTTCTGGTTTCTTCTCTATGTTGGTGTCTTGTGTGTCTGGAAATCTCTATACTACAACCATTTTCAAGGCAAAAATGAACTGTAATCTAGAAAATCATATAGCCGTTAGCCTTTGGTGTCCTAAGATTCACTGTTTGGTGGTCTTTGCATTTGTGTTGTTGTTTTTTTCCTTTCGGTTTTCTCTCTTAAGGCCGGATGAGTTACCCTAGTGGATTTTCCAAGCTAGACGCTGATGCAGGCCTTGTGAGGATGGCCAAAGGGGAAAATAATGGGAAGCCAAAGGACGAGGATCCTCCGACAAATGTGGAGTCATAACATGGCCCAAACTCGTTGGCTAGTTTAGGACAAATGCTTTTTGGAAGAAATTTGCCTTTCCTCCCAATGTCTGGGTCTCCTTTCCTTCCTCGGGACCTCATTTTGCCAACTATACGGAAGGGGATTGGGGTGGGACAAATTTCATCTACTGGCCGAAAATTCACATTAGTGAGGGGTTGAGGTTCCCCCTCCCCCCCTAATACACCAATTTTTTCACTTTACTCGAATCCATCCTATCCACACCACGTGAATATTATCCACGTCTTATTCAAAGTGTATTGAATAGGAAGCATAAAGTGCCTAGGTTTGAAGAACAAGAACACTTTTCACATGACAATAAAACTTGCCTCTCTTGTTTTTAAAAACTATTATCAAATAATCTTGCCAAAATATAGAATTAAAACATGTTCCTTAACAAGGATACCCTAATATCAGGTAGCTGTGACTATTATTATTTTTTGGGAAAATTATAGGATCTTAGCCGTAGAAAGTTAGTTCTTCACATATGCGAATAAGCTTTACACCTTTAGATTCAACATTCATTTTTGCTCTGACTTTATTTTCTCCAAGATGCCATGTAGATTAAAATTTTGTCTCGAGAAAAACCCTCTAATCTCCCTCCCACAAATAAAATTGAAATCTAATCTGCAAAGTCAGTCTTCTCTCTCTCTCTCTTTTCGTTCAAGATACAAACGCAGCTTTTACAACAACCCAAATTAGTATTGAGGGGTCCTAAACTTTCATATCTTCTTGCATTTAAATCCTAATAAGTTTCTTTATATAATACTATTAATTTTGTTTTTATATCCCAATAAGACTTCGAACCTCTATCATATCCAACATGATACTTGTTTTGATGCTACGATTATAATTCAAATGGAACTTGGGGAAATAAAATCAAAATTCATGAAAGTTACTCTATTTAAAAACTAATTTTTTTTTGTTGAGGATTTAAATACAAAAGTCACGAAAGTTAATACTTTTAATATTAATTGTCCTAATATTTTTCATGTGACATAAAACTGCAAATGGTTTGCTCCTGAACACTCGACGGTGAGCAAAATGACATATTGGCAATGTTGATAAAGCTAGTCGATGTGCAAGCGATGATGATACTTGATGCGAGGACGCACTCCACTTCATAGAAAATTATTAGAATGCATGGCTTGCAAAAGATATTTGATATTTCATGCTTTACATGCATAATTTGAAAATAAATGTATACGTTTAGGACATAATTCATAAGGGATTTTTCAACAAAAACTAATGTCCCCTTTCTTAGAATCAATCGTGTTTTTGTTTTAAGATTCCTTCAACCACTTGCTTAATTTGGAGGTAATATGTAGGGCAGGTAACGAGCCGAGCCGAGTCGAGCTTTGAACATTTCGAGCTAGGCTTGTTAATTTATGAGGCTGCCCGAGCCCGGTCAGCTTTCTTTTGAACAGAGCTGAAAATCAGGCTCAAGCTTGGCTTGATTTAAAAGCTTTTGGCCTTGAGCCCATTAGGCTCATTTCCATATGAACGAGCTCGAGCTTTCAACTCTCGAGCCTGCCTTCCCAATCCCGAGCTCATATGTTTCAGCTGTAATCAATCCTCAAGTCACCCATATACTTTTAACTTTTTGTAATCAATCATAACAAATACATCGATTAAGAAAATAATTTTATATGGATTTGTTTTACCTTAGTTATTTAGCAATTGATGCTAAAGTTAAGCCACCTCCTTCAACATTTGTTTCCTTCTCGATTACGCAGAATTCCAACGCCAAACAAATGGTAACTCCAAAATTATGAAATAGAATTAAACAAAGTGAGAAATTGCAGAGGAAGTAAAATAAGATACCTGAAATCATTGAATAAGAAACATGATTGGTTTTAATCAATTATCTAAATAAAGAAATAATATATCAACAAGATATTGCCAAACTCATTAGTAAACAATGGTAAACCATTTGGCAAATATACTACCGCATTCATTGGTTAAGTTGGCCACCACCCTCCCACTACCAAGATGCGCATGATTATTCAAGACCAATAGCTTTGTCACCTTAATCGTCGACAGAGATCCAGAATTTGCCCACCATGTCGAATCTGGCCGCCCAAATTTTTGATACCTACAAGAGGTCATTTGGTGGCACTCTGCCACATAATCAATTGCTCCGCGTCCCGTATGTCTAGCCCTTCGCTTCCTCTATGAAACCCCCACCCCACGATCACCCTTGATGTTTTCGCCCATACCCACGCCTAGATGCGCCTCAAGCAAGTCCAGCATTCGCAAGATCCAAAGGGGCCCCAATACCCTGTGTATTTGAGATTGAAACTTAGTTCATCGGGGCCGAATTGATCGACTGGTCCGTGCATTCGGGCTCTCACGCTACTCAAGATCTGAAAACCTTTGCCTAAAGCTCACGCCACCAAATTCTATAGTTTCCACATGAGCCCCAATACCCTCATATTTGTAATCGGATTCTTGTACACCAAGATCAACCGATCGTACCAGTGGGTCATACCCAACATCCATGTCCTTCCCCGACGTCCCTCAGCTTTCTAAGACCTTCTTCACTATCCACATCAACATACCGTCGCGACACCTTTGCGCTTATCGTGGCGCCCATTTCCGCTACCGGTGCATCTCTAGGTATCTAGGTACGCCCCACAGCTGATTCAGCATTGCCTTCGCTGGCCAACGCCCCAATCCGCCAGGAGGATTCACGCATTTGCCATCCATGCCGAATGGATCTGTTGCACAGAGCTGAGGATCCACAGACTGATGATCCACACATGATGAACACATCTCCTCCTCACATCAACACTCCTCCCCGTGCAAACTCCCTCCCCCTCCTGCCCCCTAATGGGTATGTGTGTGGTACAGGTGTGTAATGTGTCAAAAATAAAGGCATATCACCACTGCTCTATCTTGATCCATCCGAAGACCGTGATCCCAGGCCTGAGACCCAGCGAAGCCTCGCTCCAGCTGATCTGATGGTCCCGGCCGCCGAGCCCGAGCCACGCCCGAGCCGAGCCCGAGATTTATCAAGCCCCAAATTATAGCTCTCGTCATTGCTTACCACTCGAGCCGAGCCTCGAGCCGAGTTTTGCCGAGCCGAGCCCGAGCCGGTTCGAGTAGCCATTGCCTGCTACTCACCTAGTAATATGTTGAGGTGTTATGAATCATAAAAAATATTAATAAAAATAGAAGCAAAGCAAAGTTTCTCAAATCATTAAAATATGTAACATCAACAAAATAAAAAAAAGTGTAAAACAGTAACCCTCTTCTTTATACAAAAACGTCCCTCATTTGTCGAGCTTGAATCCCTACCATGGTAATGTAATATGTTCGCCATCGTAACAAACTATTTCAATGTAATATATTTTTACTTAATGTAACATACTCTTTTGCCTAAAGTTTGTTACAATTATATAGTGAAAATTTACATCACTATTGTAAGTATGTAAGCTTAACATATAAGGGCATTCTTGTCTTAATAAGAGGTTACTATTTCACTGCATAAATACCCTGACTTTTGTTGTTTGTCCCACTTTGCACCGAGGTTCTGAAGCTTAAGTCTCTTTTACTTCATGTAAAAAAAGAAGTCTATTTCACTTAAATTATCAATCATGTATTTGGTTGGTAAGAATATATTTCAAATTTATGATTCATTTTACAACAAATACTTTATATGTTTACAATATTTTTAATATGAATGTTATAATAAAATTATTATTAATTATGATTTTATAAGGGTAAATACTAAATACTAATTGAAATTAATTTGTATAAATAAGTAGATAATTTAGAAAAATGTATGTTAATTCTTTACAAACTATCCCCAATACTCGAAAAAAATTAGATAAGAAATTAAAAATCATATTTTAAGAATAATTTAACTTTTTTTTTACTACTAAATACTTTAATTGCAATGTAATAAATTATACCCACTAAGACTCGAACTCGATTTACTATTTAAATGATTAAAAAATTTATATCTAACTTTTACAACCAAAAATTTATAGGGTATATTTTTAAGAAAAACAATACATTCTAAAAAATTGTTTTAAACTATGTCAAAAAATGTCAAAGTTTTAAACATGTTTTTATGATTAATGGTTTTAAAGTTTTACTTGAAAAAAAATGCTATAAATTAATCAAACTGCATAAATATAAAATATGAACCAAGAATGTAAGAGATGAATTATACACGATTTTCTTGACAGGCTGACTAAACTTGTACGTCAAGAAGAGTGGAATTAATAAAAGGAAAACATAATAAATTGTGGTAGACCCACATACCATATTTCCACCACATGAACTTATCCCTATCCATGTCTTTATCTCCAAATAGCCTTAGCTTTAAATTCATTGTTTGCACATTTTTGTAGTTTTGATGGGTGATCATGATTGTACAGCGGTCATACCAGCATGGTATTGCCTAGCCTCCGAAAAAAAGAAGAGAGGAGAATAAATTTATATCCCACGTATATAATGGTATTCACATGGTCAAAAATATCAATGGAGACTAAATTTTCATCAAAGTTATTTATCAAATTGAAAATATGAACTGTCGTTTGAGAAAATTAAAAGAATGGCTGAAAAATATGACCAACTAAGTTAATCGTATATGGGTCTTCTAAGCGTGCTTACGTTGTGTATCACTTGTTGCGGGGTAAAATTAATACAATTCCAAATTCCTAACAGAGAAGATTGGAAGAAAAAATTGTCTTTCTTAATTGATGCCATAGGTCTAGTTCAATGACACGACAATTGCATGTGATATAGAGAAAATGAAACAACCTAACACGATAATAATCTATAAATTAAATTGAAGTTAAGATTATGATTGGTTTTCCAAAAAATATTGGCATGTGATTCATATTGAGAATGAAATGCCGGATAGGAGTGATGGTATTTGCCGTTCATGCATATCCTCTTTGTTGGGGGACAAAGTAGTAGGTTGGGGGCATGGGGATCGAAGCCCCCGTGGTATAATACGGTAAAGTATGGTCCATGGTATATGGGTATTTTTGTAAATTGATCACATCATTCTTGTGGATAGGGGTGGCAATTCGTGTTAGCGGGTCATGTCAATAATAGGTATTTTATTGTATTCTCCCATCCAGAACACAACACGAATAATCACTACAAGAAAATTGTGGAAAGCCGACACCCCCTATATTTACTTTGGCAACGGACTTCAACCATCACAAATTACTGACCCACTTATTCCGTTGCAAATTAGATTTTATGTCGCTTATATATAATCATTTGCCGACTTACACATAAATAAAGAATATCCGGTCAAGAAAATATTTTTTGCAATAAATTTTAAATATTTTTGCAATAGCTTTAAACCATTGCAAACCTTATTGTTGTTTTATGAATAAAAAATATATTCATCATAGTTTTATGATAAATATGACTTAACTAGTGAAAATATATACATAATTATTTTTTTAGTTTCATATGTATTTATGCAAAGTATTTGTAAAAATATTTCCTTATCAAATTTAAAAAATAATTGTTTACATGGAAATTAATTAATACTCATCAAATTATTGATAACAATTATAAATAAATTATATAAAAAATAATAGCAAAAAATTTAGAGTTGATTTGTTTAAATTGAAATATATATGATATAGTTTTTACCATTCAATCATTATATTTAGTATTTATAAGTACATATAGAAATTTATCTTAATTTTAATCAATTATAAAAATTATGGTAATGTAAAAAAATTTATTTAAAATATTTACAATTCTTACTTCATAAAATTAATAAATTTATATATATATATATATATATAATACTATTTTAATAAATTTTTACATTGTCGCATTATTACAAATAATGAAATTATCCTAGTGGTATAGTTGTCCTTGATGTTATGAGTTCTATTCTAGAACAATGTGTGGATTAAGTAATTATTCAAAAGTAGGGAAAGGCTTTAGATTAAAGTAACATCCAAGTCAAGCAAAACACAACACAAATAATATAAGAAAATCGAGATCAAGAAATGGTTGAAAATTTTTTTTATTAGTTTTTTATTATTTGTAATTCTAACTAATTAAATCTGTTGGCAATATAAACTGTCCAAATCCATCGGATAGTTAGTCACCAAAAATCTTTATTAGCAACGGAAAATTTCCATCTAGAGACTTTTGATGATACACCTTTCCCCAACTATTCTGTATCGAAAATATTAGACGGGGAAAGTGATTTTTCCTGTAGTGAATAAATGGGTCAAAACTAACAAATTCAAATACGACCCAATTAATATTTCGGTAACATGATATGACACGCATAACTCGTTCATTAATTTGATAATTTAAAATAATCTAAATAATAATTAATTCATTCATTCATATTTAACACAAATAACATATTAAATGAGTTAATATATATTAAATATTAATTAACATAATAATTAAACGGGTCATAAAAAGTCAAATTCGTGTCATATAGATTGGCATGAATATAACCTGTTTATTAAACAAGTTGTGGGTCAACACGAATTAAACTCAAATATGATTATACTATACCCAAACATACAAAAAAAGTGTCAAGTTCATGCCTTGTTCATAGGTCGTGTCAAATTTTGTCGTGTCTAGCTATGGATGTAAGCACATTGTCGAACCACATAAAATTTATGTCCTTTTATTTTTTTGGTCTCACCTTATCAATCAAAGCAGCCATAATCTAATCACAACAACAAGAAAATACCAAAGAAATAATAAATTTAAAGAGATGTTATTTTTAACTTCATTTTATTTGTTTTTTCTATGTGTTGTAGTTATACTTTCTGACTAAAATAGTAGTTCTTTTATAAAACCTTCAAACCATTAGGCCTTAATTAGAACATCACAACATTGATCTATACAAAAATTTGGCTACTTAAATTTGATTGTTTTTCATTTTTTTTTTTTAATTTTTTGAAAAATACTATTTTTTTTAAATTATTATTCATTTTGAACAAAGGGGAAAAAATTAATCATGTCTTTATATATATATATATATATATATATATGTGTTATATTTATCTTTAAATGGATCTTTTTTGTTTTCTGGGAGTTTTAAAAAACAATTTTTGAGAAGATGGGCCAAGCAATCGTGTTGTTTTCTAGGCAACCCAAGATAATACATCAATACATGCAACTGAAATCGAACACAATTTATGTTTATTATTTCTTCAAAGAAGAAACAAATGTAAACACTAACTTCACAAATATCCTCACATTTTTCTCGCAACCAATCTTCAAGTCAAGTAAAAATATATCCCCTGTAGAATAGAGGTCGCCATTCCCTCTCTAGTCATTTATACTCTTATTACATGACAAGGAAATTGATATCCAAGGCGCCTCGTGGAGCAAAGCGCTGAGCTTCTTTTCATATGTGTTTTCGTCATTAAGAGCATCCAAGGCTTCAATTTTGCTTTCCCGTGACGCTTTTAGGTTGGATCGCCTTTCACCCTCTCCGCCTTTGATCCGCCTTCCAGCTGGCTTTTCTCTCTCGCTGTAGCTACCTACTAATGTGCAGTTTTGCAGGCTCTGGTTTTTCAAGGCTTTGTGCCAAGGGACTAGCATTTTCCAGGCCTAGTGCTTTCAGAGCAGATAAAAGTTGAGGATCCAGAAGATTCTCAACATGCACATCATCCACTAGTTCAGCACTCGCAAGACTTCACGGACGCGGGCACCGACTTCCTCCAACCGGGTTTCAAGAGCCTGGCCAATTCAAATTAAGCTTATGCTTCTTCAATCCGAATTCTTCTCGCCTTAGCTTTAAAGGTTACAATCGCTTAGGTCGAGGGACTCCCCGCCAGATCTTAAAACGATCAATTTCCACTGTGATACATATTCGAGCCGAATCTCCGTAAGTTTCGCACCTCATTCAATGGAAGTCACACCGAACTAGGATTGTCGTATCATCGACTAGACCTCGGGTCGGGAATCATTTTCCTCTAATTTCTTCTCTAAGAGTTTTCACTCACAGTTCTCTCTAGCTTCCGCTTAGCTTTCCTTCTCTTCAGAGAAACCGCTTCCTTTTACGAGCCAGATTTCTTGTCGAAGGAACTTTGTTCTTCTCTCGAGAAGCAAATGCCCCACCTGAATTCTATCACTTATACTCGGCCTCTTATTTGCATTAGGCATCTCCTCTCGAGGCAGCATCAACCTCATTCCCAAATCTCTCATTGGCACTCTTCAAGGACTCCACCATAAGAGGGGGATTAACTAACGAGGAAATTCCTAAACTTAAAGTCCATTGATTTCTTGTTTATTAGTAGGGGTACATAAGAAACTATTCCACTATCCCCGCTAGCAACCACAAAGTTCTAGGGATCGGGTCTGTCTGATTTGAGGAACAAAATAAGTGCCTTCCGAGATTCCCATTTTCAGTTCGTAAAGCAACGCCCAATTAATAAGGGATGGTTGTCCCCACGATCCGAGACAACGCAGAGTTGAAAGATCCGAACTCCTGAGGAGGCTCGTTTCACTCATTCTAATTTGCGCCGCTTCAACAACTTCTTCAACAGATCATTATCAGATTCAATATTATTACTTCAACCACATCCCCATACTTCCATGTTTTTCACTAATCAAATATCCAAAACCTCGTGACCTTTATCCTTTGAAGCATCGTGGAAGCTCGCTGGGGCTTCCATGTCCATTTGGGCCTCCAATATCTTTGGCATTCCTCACAGCCTCTCACTTCTTCGCATTTCCCTACCTTCAAGAAAGGAGAGCCTTTCTTTCAAACCCAAGAGTTCCTTGGATTTCTCCTTTCGTTTCAAAAGTTATAACTCAACCCCAAGAACTGATCACACAATGTCAGAGAATTAGAAGGAATGATTTCTGTGTTCATGATCTATGATCCTTTCTAAACCCGGTAAAATAGGGAAAGAAAATATACATGATGAGAAAAACATTTTCATATTTGTTCTTAACCAAAAGAAAGATAATTCAATATATAATCGAAACTGGTGAGACCCCTGAAAATCTTTGATTTCAAAGAAGGATAAAATGGTAATTTCGTCAAAATCCAAAAATTTTTCTAGATCTTGATGACGAACCGACTTCACCGTTGGAATCGCCTCTTCAATAAATCTAGCTACCATGTCGGTTTCACACTCAATTCGAGACGATTTCAAAGCTTTTGGTTAATCGAGAGGACGAGTGGACACTCGGGCACGTTTCAGGCCAAGAGGCGCCACTGTCCAGCGTAGATGAAGCCGGCTTGAGGTCATGGGGCTCACTTGAGACATGGCATGATGCCATTTGAGGGAAATCCAACTGGAAGATAAGGTGATATAGAATCATGTCCAATGAGAAATGGACACGTGGCAATGAGAGGACAAGTCCTCTTGACCAAGTCTTCCAACCTGGTTTAGGAGGGAAGGAAGAAAGAGAGAGAGAGCAGACGGAGAGAGATAGAGAAAGAGAGGGTTAGAGAGAGAGAGGCTCTACCTTCTCTCTAGAATTTCCAAATGATCGGACTCTGGGCGAGCCCGACGAGGCGGAGCAAAAGTCAAGCCCCTCACGCTCAAGGACTACATGACACACCCCCACCCCTACCAAAGCACACGTGCCAGCCACTCCACACAACCTCAGCCATCTTAACGACCAGAAATCCCTGGCGGCCGTATTGCTTGCTTAGACCCTCGGGGATAAAAATTTTCTTTTATTTATAACTTAGGATTTGTAAATCTTAGCATAAAAAACTTCGACAAAGATGACTGGCTGTACATAGTATAATTCCAAATCCTCAGATACATCCAATTACACTATATCCAAATATGGCAAATCCAGCATGTTACCAACACACATTCTCACAAAACTACTCATAAAAGATACATATGTTCCATTATACCAAATTCAAAGTATATTCTTACAAATATTATTAATTTACAAAGACTTGTACAATGTCGACAAATCCTATTGTGTCTGAAATAGCCTTAGCGACTTCGCATTTCTGGAAAATAGTTTTTAAACAGAAAATAATGAGCTAAAACGAGCCTGAGTGTGGCGTTTTGTGGAAAATGTTTTGCTTTTTCGAAACATCTAAAAAAAATGTAAGACTTCCTTTTACATGATATTTTCTAGAAATATTTCTTTCTTTGCTTTGCTTTACTTTAAAAGTTTTTGAAATTTTTATTGCTTACTTACTTGAAAGTTTATAAAACCTTTCAAAAATCTCTTGTTTGCTTGCTTTATCTTACTTTAAAAGTGTAAGACCCGAGAAATTCCAATTTCTGGAATAAGGGCAAAATCGTAATTTTGATTATAAAATTATAATTACGGTTAAAAGTCTGTAATTAATTTTCAGACTGATGATCTAAACGGATTGTACCGTTTGGAATCAAGCCCTCGCAAAATCTAGTTAGCACGTAAAAATTCACGTCGAGATACCATTCACACGCTTGAGGCAGGAGCTCTCGAGCTCAAAACGCTTTTGAATGCACCAAAGGTGTACTATATAGCACGTGACTACAAAATTAAGGCGGTACAGTAGAGAAATGATGAAAAATCGACGACTATAAAGGTCAATATCACAAACTGGTGTTATGACGGTGGTCATTACGAGATGATATTTAAGTCAATAAACGACAAAATATCTTAATAGGACCCTTCTTCTCCAAATCCAAAGAAGCAAAAACGTGAAAATGAAAAAAAAGTGGAACCCAGCCATGGAAAATACGCTTTTAGAGAGAAGCCGCTTCAGATTTGCAAAAGATCCAACCGTCATGCCTTTCTGGGCGAGAAGGAAAAACGCTCTACGAAAGAGTGCCACACGCTAGACCCCGGATTGAGAGTTTTTGACAAACTCCAAGAGGTAGGATTTCTCCCTACTTGGGTTTTATTCCTATTTTAAGTGTTTTACGAATGTTTCGGTTGTTTGAGGCCGTGAGGGGCCGTTTGATCGGTCCCAAAACTTGGGACCGAATTGATAAAATTTTTGGAAGAGAAATGGAGCAGCCCGTGACTGCTCCACGGCTGATTTGGGTTCACAATGATGGGTTTGTGTGTTAAATCATGCTTTGATTGAATTTGGGCCGGGAATGGCCGTGACTCTGGTTCACTATAAACTGCTGATTTAGACCTTTTAATATAACCAGGTCTTACTATTCCCAAAATACATCCAATATATTTTCAAATATGTTTGTTTACAATTAAATCCATTTAATGGGTTTTGAATATTTACTCTGCAGAGGAGTTTCTAATTTTGATGCGTGAAATGACAATTACATAACATGTTTGTGTGATTTTAATTTTTATATAATATGTCATGTTATATATATTTGCATGTGATGACCGACCAACCACATGTATCCCATAGTAATTGAAACATCCTAGGAATATAGAGCAGTATGAGATGAGTCTAGAGAAACAAGGTTCCTGAGTGGTAGTCTAAAATGTAAATTATCTAGGGTAGTCCAAACTAAATAATATATATCAACCGCCTGAGCTTACCCGGCTGATATTTATTCATCGGAGGGTAGTCCACAAACAAATAATATATATCAATCGTCGGAGCGGCCCAATTGATATATATTCATCGGAGGGTTGTCCACTAATAATATAATAATTCTCATACGAGGCTTAGGCGAGTGTGAGAGAGTCGGTGGAGGACTCGAGATCTGAGTCACATGTGGTGACATTCAAGTAGGACTGCTGCATTTGCTTCTGAATGGGTGTTTACTGAACACAGAACGCACTTAGGTGGTGAGTAGGCCCACTTAGGCGATTCTACTGAGCTTTAGTTCACCCCATTGTGGGATCCCTTACTGTGCAATAAAAGGAGCGTGCGAGGAGACTCGGCCTGCCTCGAGGTTGTATTAGAAGAAAGTCGGGTCAGGGCTTTCTGATGCATACGTATTAGGAATTTCAATTTTAATGTATGTATTGTATAAAGGAGTAAACATATTAACTCTGTAACCAAGGTATATAGTTGATTCATAGTCTGGCATGTATGTTGAGTAATGCTATGGGCCCAAGTGGCCATATTGGGATATATATCGTATTATATCGGACCGCTTCGTGATGCGATATGCGTATCGTTTTCTGGGTAGAGCTCCACAAAAAGGAGACTCCTCGCCTTCTCGATTTTCTAAAGTGGCAGTAACCCGACCTCCACTTGTATTCGCGGGTTGACGGTAATAACGACCTCCGGTTTTAGCGTCACAAAGTTTCTAAAACTTTTCAAATCTCTCTTGCTTTAAAAGTTGCTCAAACTTTCATAAACCTTTTCTTCAAAAAGTTTCTCAAAACTTTTCATAAACATGGGAGCCTGGGCTCAACCGCATGCTTTGAAATAAAACGGGAGCCTGGGCTCAACCGTTTGTTTTAAAACAAAAACGGGAGCCTGGGCTCAACCGTTTGCTTTAAAACAAACACGGGAGCCTAGGCTCAACCGTGTACCAATGGTTGATTTTTAAAACTGTATAAACATGCTTATAAATCATCAACCACTGGAGGCCTTTCCACAGCGCACCCTATGTTCACGGAGCCCGGCATCGATCGCGCCGATGGAAGGGACCTGGTCCATCACCCAGTGGAAGGGCTCGCCCACGCCACCTTTTCCGTAAATATAGGAATTGACCCGGTCTCCATCACCATAATTTAGTTAGAGCTCTTAACCCATACTCCAAAGACGCGTCACTCGCCTCCTTTAAATGTATGATGCATGTCTCTGTCGACCAGGCAATCTAAAATGCATGTATGAAATCCCAATTACCGCCAGACGCATTTTAATACCTCGACCGGATGCTTCGTTTAAGACTGTGATTTTTCGTTAGGCCTCTATTTTACTAAAATAGACTTTGTTTGCTTCTGTTTGCTCTTTGAAATAAGCCATGGTTTTATAGTTAAACCATTGCTTGCTAAACTCATTGCTTGCTTTTTAAAAAGTATGGTTGGAATGAACAACCAAACCATTACTTATTTGCTTTTCATATATGGTTTAAAATCAAAACCGTTCGCTTGCTCGTTAAACTCATTGCTTGCCTTCAAACATGGTTTACAATCAAAACCATTTAAATACTGCAAAATAGCCTATAATAATACACTAGTATTTGGCAAAAATAGGTTTTAGAACACTCACCCTTTGTTTCCCAAACTGAGCACAATCCACTACTTTGCCTCCTTTGCTTTTAGCCTACATACTAAACTTAATACGCAACGTATTAATCACCTACGATAGCGGAGTAAACTTAACGCATTTCACACGCAAGTCACTTTAAGGTCACACAACATTCATATAAAGTCACCAATAATTTACCCTTTGAGCACTAAAAAGCCCATAACAAAAAAAACCACTCTATTTGGTAACCTTTTTCCAACAATACTCTATGGACTTTATTACCCAAAAATTATTCAAAAGGTCTTCAAAAATTATGAAACTCTCCAGATCAGTCCTTTTTATATCCAATGACATCTCTTTAAAATTTCAATGTAAAATTCCTTCCTCTAAGGCCCTCAACATAACACAAGTTGAAAGATGTTTTGATTCCAAACTCACTGAATCACCTACTGTTATCCTTGATTTCTGGGATCTTAACTCCATAAATTTGAAAGGGTTTCTTCACTCACTTGAAGCTATGATTCTAAGGTTTCTTCTCCAATTGGAATCACCCAATTTGGATCACCAAAACTCAAGTTATTGTATTTGACATCTAGATGACTCAATTTGGCAGAACAGAATCTGCACATAGCTCCACTTTGAAAAATTTTCTGGGCACTTTTAGATTACAATTTGCATGCATTTCCTTCAGATAACTTATTCCCCTAGAAGTCTATTTTACCTATAATTTTGAATCACTCAATTTCGATGAGTGAAACTCCACTTATGGCCAAAACACTACAACCATACCCAAAACAGAGCATAATCAGTGTGCTACACGAGCTCACCTTTCAGTCAGTCCGTATTTGGGAGCTTAGAGCTAATTTGCCCTTGGTTCCTCTCTATACATTTGTAGAGACCTATATCTTATGTCTCACTAATTGAATCAATTCATTTGGATGATTATAACTTAATCTATAACCAAAAACAAACAGGGGTTTACCATTTTGACAGAATTTCTTAAAAACCCAACATTCTCCTTACAACAATTCCTCAAAACCAACATGGAATTCATCCAAAACAACTTCACAAATGACTTGGAATTGGTGATTGAACTCATAAAACCAAACCCTAGGTAAAAATCCTATGAACTTCAAACCTAAGGTCCACCAATTCCTACAAACCATATAAATATGAGGATTCTATGTTTATTGTATACTAATTCGTTTTACCCACATGAATTCAACAAAATCTAGGATTTGGGTGGATCTCTTCCAAAATCTCTAGACAAGGAGGAACAATCTCATGGAAAATTCATACTAAAAGCCCTAGGACATCAAAATACACTTAATTCCAAGCTTAATAAACATACCTTTGGATCTTGGATTTCTTCTTCTCCTCCTCCTTCTTCCTTCTCTTCCTCCTCTTGGCCTCTCTCCTTCTCCTCCTTAGAACCGTGAAGCCCTAGCCAAAATATGAGACCAAATGAGTTTGGCTTATGTCTCCCCTCTATTTATATGCTAAACTTTGCCTAAATTATAAATTTAGTCCTCATATCTTTAATTTTTCAATTGTAACTTGTGCTATTTTGTAATAGGCCCATCTCTACACTTCTAATGATTTTCATATTCATGTCCTATTTGTTAAATGACAATTTGCACTTTGTTCTCATACACAATCCCTAAGCCCATAAACTTTCATTTCCTACTTTAGTCTCCAAAATACTACTATGTGACACTTGGTACTCTTACATACACCCTACAGTATCATGTACCGACACTCTCTCTGACTCAAGCACTCACACATGGTACCGCTGAGGGGTTCACAAACCTGTAAAGGTAGGGCTTTTTCTCCTACTAGCTTTACTTTTTGTTTAAGGCCATGTAATGGATGGGATTTGTTGAGGCCTGAGGGTCAGGTTTCCCGGTTCCAAAAGATTTTGGACCGAAAGTGAAGAAATCCTTAGAATGGTTTCGGGACAAATTCACCGACTGTTTGCATGATTTGTGTGATGTCGTGTTATCGCAGGAGGAATAACATGCCGATTGTGATTTTGTGGCGCCCAAGATGAACTGGCCGGATTGGCGCTCGCCCATGTGAGCTAATCTTATGTTGTTGTAAATTGAATAACATGATTTATGGAATTAATTATGCTAATATATGGCATGAGTGATATATTAGCATGTGTTGAATGTTTGGTGTAATATATCGCACTTAGCGGGAGTAACCTGCTAGGAAATTCCACTACTGGGCATTGCTCACCCTGTCGAGGGAAAAACTATTTCAGATACCGAAGACGCACTTGGGGATGGGACGCATCCTGGGCCTTAGAGGCGAAGAACCGCCAAGATGGCTCCTATCTTTATTTTCTAAAATTTCGGGGCAAGAGGGCCCACGCTTATATAAATTGTAATAAATACAATTGTGAACAAATTGTAATTAAATCATTTTTGTATAAAATATACATTTTATGAGTAGGATGTGTAGGCCCAAGTGGCCATTTTTACTCAGGTATGCGTCTCGTGATACGAGATGTATAGATTTTCCGCAGGTTGATGGGTAGTCAACGGACCCCGGGTTTTGGGGCGTCACAAAACTCCTTAAAGTTTTATACATTTTTAAATATCTTAGTCCTTATATGATAGAGAAAAACAATTAAAATAAGTTTGAATAAATATATAGAATTAATTTATTAAGTTTAAATATATTTTTATTTTCTTCTAAATCCAGAGGACTCGTTTGAAATCTAGAAAGTACTAGGGAAAGGAAAAAAACTAAGAAAAATTATTTTATTGTTTGGTTTCACCATAAAAAATAGAAAATATAATCAAAATTCTTTAAAATTTTACATATTTAAATTTCTTGGCCTTCTTTCCTTAATTAGTACTTCACAGGTTCCAATGTAGCCTAAGGGTTTTGTCTTAGCATTGTTCATGGTGTTAAAATTAAATGTAAATATTTCGCTTCCACTACCTAACCAAATTCTTTAGAAAAGATAAAATCCTTTGTTTGGATTCCTTTTCAAAATGGTTCCAAACCAAGCATTCATCTAGGCCACTTTGATGTACGTGTGCTAGCTATTCAACATTGTCATTTTCTTTTTCGTCGTAAAATCATGATTATTGCCATGTGATATACACTTGAAATGCTTCCCATGTCTAGTATTTATTGGAAATTTGTAGTACTTTGACATGGTCCCAATAGCCCGAGTATGAGTCACTCCTTATTGCAGACAAGTTCATAAATCACTACAGTTTTTAGAATAAGCAATCAAAACTAATTAAGGGGCTGTTAACCAAATCATAAAAGCACACACAAAAATATAAATAAAAAATTTAAGGCACAAGATTTTAACGTGTTTTGGAGATTGATGTGATTCCTACTTCAAAGGAGTACCAACAAGCCAAAACCAAAAGGAGTGCAAGTATTAAATTCTCCCCCATTGACATTAAATCCTAGCCAAATGTACATTTTAACCAACTCACGTTCAATTTATCTTTTCAAAACATATGTTACTTCCCCACAACTCATTTTCGCTTTAGTACCTTGAGATCTTTGATTCTTCACAACAAATTCCTCAAGACAAAACCCTACCATTAAAAATGGTACTTTAAGTACATGCAAACATTCTCAAATATAATGATGTATAAATTTTTAGTACTTATTATTAAATTCTAAATGACACTTCAGTTATCATTAAATAAAACATACACAATGTACTCATTAATTAAAAATGAAGATAAAAATTTAAAAGAAACAAAAGGGTTAAAAAAATTATGAAAACATTAAAATTAACTTAAACAAAATGATACAAACACTAAAAGAAAATTGAGTGAGGTCGACCCCTTACATTTACATTGGCGGCGGACTTCAAACATTGCAAATTATTGACCCATTTATTCTGTTGTAAATTAAATTTTTCGTCACTTATATATAATCATTTTCCGATGATAATTACAAAAGTAAATATCCATCGGCAAAAATATTTTTGCGATAGATTTAAACCATTGCAACCGTTATTGTTGTTTTATAAATATAAAATATATTCATCGTAGTTTTATGATAAATATGATCTTAACTAGTGAAAAAACATACATAATAATTTTTTTAGTTTCATATGTATTTATGCAACTATTTTTTTTATTTTTCTTATCAATTTAAAAAAAATAGTATACATGAAAATTAATTATAATTATCAAATTATTAATAAAATCATAGATAAATTATTTAAAAATAATAGCAAAATTTTAGAGTTGTTTTATTTAAAATTTTAAATATGTAAGATATAATTTTGATATCCAATCATGATATTTAAAAAGTAATATCATAGAAATTTATCTAATTTTAATAAATAAAATTATGATAAATGTATAAATATATTCTATTTTAAATATTTACAATTTTATTCATAAAATTAATATATATATATATATATATATATATATATATATATATATATATATATATATATATATAACATCTAATACTATTTTAATAAATTTATACATTGTCATATATTACAAAAATTTGCCAACGTAGTGGCATAATTGCTCCGATTCCTTGGAATAACATAGATTTAAGTAATTATTCAAAAATAGGAAAATACTTAAGATTAACATATCATTCAAGTTAAGGAAAACACAACACCAATAATATAAGAAAATTGAGATTTGAAATGGTTAAAAAGTTTTATTGAATTTTTTATTATTTGTATTTTTGACTAATTAAATCGCTGGCAATAGCTTAATTTATCCATCGAGAGTTAGTTGCTAAAAATTCCTTACTAGCGATGGAAATCTCCATCAAGAGACTTTTAGCGACACACATTTCCTCGACTACTCTGCATCGGATATATCCACCACTAAATGTTTTTTCCAATAGTAAATATCAGTCGAGAAAAGTGATTTTTCTTGTAGTGGAAGAAAATCACTTTAATGCTTAGATAACTTGTAAAATTTAATTTTTAGTTACTATTTAGAATCAAATAAACTTGGCGAATTTTTATGATCATGTGGATATCTAAAATAGGCCATGAAAAGTTAGAGCAAGAGAGAACAAGGGTTGTTAGAGATAATTAGGTGGGATATAAGAGAATCTCATTGAGGAGAAAGGGCATAACCAAAACCAAATTTTTAGATAACTACTTCTGAAATTTTCTATTGAATTATCCATATTTTTCTGTCAAGTGTTAATTTAAATTCTACTGGCTCCATCTAAGATATAACATCCTTTAAACCTGCATCTTTGCTGTAGAGGATCCTTGAGTAGTCTTTAAGAGAGGCATGTCCTCATTGAATATCAGATTTCGGCTCATTAAGAACCCTCCACTACCTAGGTCAATGCACCACAAACGGTAACCCCTCATCCCTTTAGGATATCCTAAGAAAATACATTTCTTGGGATGGGGTTAGAGCTTGTCTTGCCTAATGTGAGCATATGTTGCACATCCAAAGACCCGAAGATGTTTATAAGAAGGGGTCTTACCATGCCATACCTCATTGGGTGTCTTGTATTCCATAGTTGTTGAGGGATATAAATTGATCAAACAACAACTTGTTCTAACAACTTGTGCCCAAAAGACTCTAGACAACCCAAATGAAGAGAGCATACATCTCACTCTCTATGTTTAGCCAAGCCAATTTGTTTTGGAGTATGCTTCACTATATAGTGTTTGATTATTCCTTCATTTTTGCAAAATGATTCAAAATAGGAGGAACAAAATCTAACCATTATCGCACGCAATCCTTCACCTTCTTAGATGTTTGATTTTCAACAATGGTTTTCCAAGATTTGAATGAGAAGAATGTCTAATCCTTAGTCTTCAGAAAATAAACATAGACCTTGTGTGAATAATCATCAATTATGGACTTATGTGTGGAGTGGGTGAATTTGACACAACTAGCTTTCCTAGGAGTACAAGTTTCACGAAACTCTATCTTAGAGATATGATATCCTTCAAGCAACCCTTGTTTGCTTAACTCATGAAGCTTTTCTCACTACGGCCTTCCAGCCCCATGTGCACAGGGAGGTTTTATTTAATCTCGCATCCAGCTTAGAATAGCTTAAAGTATCATGAACCGTATTCCCTTCAAAGCAGTCCAATACTCAAAATACTCATGATGGTCATAGCTCCCTTGATTATTCTCATTTATCCATCAATGATTTTAATAATGCAAACTGTGTTTATCAAGAACCCTAATAGATAGTAAATTGCATTTGAGTTCAGGAACACACCTTACGTCCTCCAAGGTTCTAACACACTCGTCATACATCTTGATGGAGATTCTCCCTCTGCCCATAATTTTGCAAGGTTTGTTGTTACCAAGAGGATTGATCCTCCTTCCCCTTCTTTAAATTCTCGTAAACCAATCTTTGTAAGGACTCATATGGTATGGAAAACCTTAGTCCATTATTCATTGCTCATGAGAATTAGAGGGGGAAACCATAAGAACGTTAGATGACTCATAGCCATCAGGTGCCACTGATGCATCTACCTTCTCAATGTTCTTCTCAACTAGCTTCATTTTTCTCTTGAAGCAATCCCTCTTGACATGCCCCCCTTTTATGGCAGTAAAAACATTTTATGGTGTTCTGGGACCTTGATCTTGTACCCCTTTTCCCTTTCTCATATCTCTTTGAATTCCTCCCCCTAACAGTAAATCCTTCTCCCTCAGACTCTCCTTTCATCTCGACCTTTCGTTGGAAATCATTTGAATTCAAGGTAGCCTTTACTTCCTCCATAGTCAAAGTTTGTTTCCCATACAACATAGTATCTACAAAATGTTCATAAATCTTGGGCAAAGAACTGGGGAGAATGATGGCATGGTCCTCATCTTCAATCTTGGCTCCAATCCTTGTTAAATCTAGCATTATTTTGTTGAATTCGTCAAGATGCCTATAAAAGGTGATGAGAGATAGAGCTGGAAGTGGGAGAAAATGGAGGGGAAAGAGAAAAAAGTTAATAAGAGGCTAGTTCGACAATAAGTTTCAAAGTTAGACCAAATAACATAATTTTTAAGTGGGTGAGACCATTTTACCCGTAAACTCCACAATATGCCTTTTATTAAGTGTTTATGATGAAATGGAGGCTTGACTTTACTATCATTATAATAATAATAGTGATACTTTAATTTTTTTTTTTTTTATACTTTTTTAGGTTTAAGGTAGTAATTTGTCCCAATTGAACCCCTTTCTATTCCCTTTTCTTGTTTAAAACGGTGAATAACATTTAGTCAGGTATGGAAACTTTGAAATTGAGTTTCAGTCAGGTATGTGAATAATTTTTAAAACTTGAATTGGGATTTGATCGAAAATGGGTTCCATGCCAATCTGCCCTACCCCAATATAAATTACCACTTTACCCTCAACATATAATTAAATATATGCTTCATTATTTTATCTTGGGTTCTTTATTATCTATCCCTCAACTTCCCAACGGTGCCATCAAGTAGTAAAGGCAAAAGTCCATCAAAGTATCCAATCCCACTCGGCACAAACCTTAACCCGCCTGTCACAATTGGTCAGGAGGGACTTTTGCCGAAGTGTCATGAGCCACCTACGTACCTCCACACTGCTCATGATCTCTCACTTTCCTTCTCATTTGTCCTTAGGCTGATGAATTCGTTGCCATTTTTTATGTTTGTTGGTTGCTAGACTATTTGGTTGTTGAGAAAATGAAGTCCTCTAATTTCGCTAGAAAACCCTCTATTAAGTGTAGAAAAATATTCGGTTTTTCTCATATGGATATTTGATGATTGCCTGGGGAATAGATTTTGCTCATATTGATGTTAGATGATTGTTTGGGGAAGGAGAACAGTTAGTAAGAAGGGGAACTACTAGATCTCACGGTGGGAGAAAGAGAGAGGAGAGGATGTTTAGGGGTGGGGGGCATGGAATCACCTCTCTCTCGGAACGGGGCGGGATGGGTTCGGGGTTTGGAGATTTTTTTTGTAGTCTCACCCTCCCAGCCCGCCTCACTCATAGGTTTAGAAATTTTATATAATACCGAACAAGGTTGGGATAAGGTCGACTCGTCCTGAACTCGTCCTATTGTCATCTCTACTGCCTTGCAATTGGAAAGACTTCGGATTCTTTCCCCAACAATTTGTATTATTTTTGTAACATGCAAAGTTGTAGAACCCCCCATTTTTTGGATACAAGCTCATATGTTATATAGTCACTATGGGGGACACATCGTGGACGATTAGAAGGTGGGCAATAATGAGGTGGTCTGTTATGAGTGGTCCACAATTATTATATAACACTTATGTTATGCATATTAATTGTGGCATAACGCTTGTAGTGATGAATAACACAGTGTGTCCCACTCGCTTGTCTTCGGTGCTTGAGGCGACTTGCTTAATTTAGCGCCCACTCTCACGTGCTTTGAATGCTCGATGTGACTGAAATGGTGGCATGTCCAACCTTCATGAGTCACATGCTCGATTAGTCTTTGTCAAATTCGGGACATCCACGTGACTGTCATGTGAGGTACGACTTATCCCATTCCACTAGCCCTCTAGCTGGGCCAGGGGCCAAGAACTCCATTAAAGGAATGATGCTAAACTCTTAGGTTTTCGTGCGCCGCAAAAGCCATAATTGCATGAGATTCTGGTAATCCTACTTTAGGCTGTGTGGTGGTTCCTAATAATGACTATCACCATGCTCAACAATATAACCGACGCTTTTAATGTTGGTTTTGAATGTCCTGCCCATATTGTTGATATCCTTGTGTTTAAATATCTCCCAAGTTCTCCTTTAGGGGTATTCTAGCTTGTGCTATCAAAGAAATATTTCGTTGAGGTGCTCTTCTCTTGCTCTGGTTCTATATCTTTCTAGTTTCTTCTTTACACTGGTGTCTTGTGTGTGTCTAACAATCTCTGTACTACAACCATTTTTGAGGTAAAAATGAACTGTAATCTAGAAATTATATAGATGTTAACCTTTAGTGTCCTGAGCTTCATCGTTTGGTGGTCTCTGCATTTGTGTTATTGTTGTTTTTTTTTTTTTTCCTTTAGACAGCCTATGAGTTACCCGGGTGATTTTCAGGCTCAGACTGTTGACAGAGTACCAAAGGATGGCTAGAGGGGAAGTCAATGTGGGAAGCCGTGTGGATGAGGATCCGCCTTCTACCTCTCCTAGGGAGGTTCTCTCGCATGCAAATGCTACTAGAGTCATAATGTGGCTTAAACTCATTGGTTAGTCTAGGGCAGATGCTTTTTGGAAGAAATTTGTCTTTCCTCCTAATGTTCGGGTCTCTTTTCCTTCCTCGGGACCTTAGTGTGCCTACTATATGAAAGAGGATTGGGGTGGGATGAATTTCATCTACTGCCATAAATTCACATTAGTAAGGGGTTGAGGTTCCCCCCCACCCCTAATTCACTAGTTTTTTTACGCACTTATCCATCCTGTATCCACACCCACGTGAATATTATCCATGTCTTGTTGGGGGTGTGTGTATTGAATAGAAAGTATGAAGTGCGTCTAGGTTTGGAAGAGGTCCTATACATATACTGATAAGTGCATATGGTGCTAGTTTACTTGTTGCCAGAGAGCGTACCACTTTGGCCGAGGTGAAGACATCACAGCTAAAGGTCAGGTATTGAACCGAATAAATTCACATATTGAAGCTACACAAGGTCCACCAGGCCTAAGTGAGGAGTCTGCATTCTCACTCAAGCCAAAGTCAAAATATTGCGTGATCTTCACTCAGTAGAGATAGAGCATAAGGATTCATTCTACAAAGCTAAGAAGGTGCGGGTGCTATCGGAACTGCAAGCTTTGTACAATACCAAGCTGCCTGGTCTTTATGAGGAGTACTATGAGCTAGGCTATTTGGGGTAGCTACGTGGAAGCTGAGCGGAACGCTTGTGGCGACCCAAAGCCATCCTTAGAGGATGGTCCTAAGCCCACTGCAGATAACCCTCGTGGAGCCGAGCAATGTGGAAGGCTGGTCCCACCTCCACTCAATGTGGAAGGATTCAAGGTGACAGGCTAGTACAGAGTCTGGCCTTATTATATTGCAAAAGTTTCCAATTGTTGTGACTGACTCTGTGACTTCCTCCTCCTAGAATGCCTTGACTAACCGGTGTGGTTTGTTCTCTAGCCTTCCATTTTTTGGAATGAAGATATCTTTGACAAGAAACTTAACTATCAGATCTCCTCTCCCTCCGCTATACCATGTTACTTGCAGGTATTTACGTTGCCCAAGGTTTAGGACCATCGAGGGTTAGAAGCCTAAGGCTTTAAAATAACCATCCCATTCAAAATGAGAAACATTGCCTGTGGGGGCTTATTTTGCCTGAGGCCAAGGAACAATTTTCTATGCTTGAGGCCAAGGATAGCTTGTAGGAGCTTATACTGTCCGAGGTCTAGGACAAGCATCTCATAAAAATTGAGAAAAGATCATCTCATAAAAATGGAGAAAAGATCATCTCATAAAAATGGAGAAAATATTATCTCATAAAATATAATTAATCTACTTTAAGCACCATAAAATGGAGAAATAAAATGGAGAAATAATCATCTCAGAAATATGGAGAAGTGTTTGTAGGGAATTATGTTGCCCAAGGACTATGTCCGTTGAGGGCTAGCCACCATAGGCTTATAATAAAGCATCTCAATTAAAATGGAGAAGTAATCATCTCATAAATATGGAGAAGTGCATGTAGGAATTATAAGCCCCCAGAACTGGTGGTCGTCGGGAGGGCTAGCCGCCATAGGATTATAATAATAAAGACATCCAATAAAATGGAGAAATAATAACTCAACAGGAGGGCGTTGAAACTTTTATCCAATTTACGAGAACTAGGATACACACACACATCCCACTCATTAAATGGAGAATTACTGAAAATACTTTCAAATAAGTCGAGTTCCGCTGGGCGAGGCTTCAACTCACACACCGAGGACCGTATTTCAACGCCCCTTTGCAACCATCATCGACAATAACGAAAGGACCTTCCCAGGTTGGTTTCAGCTTTCCCTCCTTGAAAGTTCGTCGAAGGATAAGATCCCTACTTGAAACCTGGCTTGGATGATTATCTCCCTTTAGCGAAAGGCTCGGCGGTGGTACTCTATCATTCTAATGGATGCTTGATCTCTTTTCCCTTTTACCTAGTCCAGAGCTTAAAAGAGCTCGGAGATGTCATTAGTGCATAGGGTTTCAAGCTCGGACTCAACAAGAATCAACGCTTCGGCACCAAAAGCAAGGGTGTACGGGGTTTCCCCAGTAGGCTATTTCGGAGTGTTGCAATAAGCCTAGAGCGCTATAGGTAGCTCGTCGACCATTCGCCACTGCACATCTGTTTTCAAATAGCTATAATTGCTTTGGTTTGAATAATTTATGACATCCATTGGACGATGATACGATGATATATTATTTTTGATTCGGATTTTCAGTATTAATGTTAGCATGGTTTATGAAATGACGAATTGATGACTATTGTCCGAAACGATGGAATGAGGAATAAATGTATATACAATGTCTTTGCACAACCGCATGTGTGACTCCCCAAACACTGGGGTCCGTTGACAACCATCAACCCGTGGAATACTGGGTGGAATCTCGGTAACCCGACACTCATTTAAAATCTAGCCCCTTGTACGGGAGCTCTACCAAGGTACAAACCTGTCCCAACAAGTTTACAATGACCACACAGGGTCCATATGCGAAATGAACTCGCCACTCTGGGCCCCCGCATCATCACTCACAAAAATGATAGTTCAACTATATACAATAATTTCAAGAGTTAATAAATCACTTTTACCAAACATATATCAAAAGTTTACAATTTTAATACATGTTATACAAACGAACACCCAAAAGCCACAACTTGGCTTCTAAATCCCGCCTAGTGAGCGGCCGTCTCCTGCACGCTCCCCGTATCCGAAATGGTGATCCCTCGACAGCAAGTGAGCAAAGCCCAAGAAAGATACTCTACATGGTTACTCCCCACCTAAGTGCACATGCATGTCAAACAATCACATTCAAGCAATTTCATGAACCTACTCGAATGTTTACATGACCAAGCTATGACGCCCCAAAACCCGGGGTGTCCGTTGACAACCCGTCAACCTGGGCGGACACTGTGGATGTCGGTAACCCGACACCCTAACGAAATCGGGGCAGCCCTTTTGTACGGAGCTCTAACAATTACAAAACCTGTCCTAAATACCAATATGGTCACACAGTGTTCCAACAATCAACTTATGACCACATCGGGTTCATATCCACCAAATGAGTAAAATAATGGCCACTTGGGCCCCTGCATCAATACTCACAAAATAAATATCCCAACTATATTCCAATAGTTCATGAGTTATAACATTTCTCATCAAAAATATCCAACCAACTATCTCACATGGTTCAAGAGTTATACATTACTCTTAATACAAATACATATTAAAATTTTCAATTCTAATACATATTATCCCAAAAACCATCCAAGCCACAACCCGACTTTCTTCAAAATCGGCCTCTAAGATGAGTCAGTTTCGAACGCCCCCGTATCTACAAATTACTATTCCCCGACAGTGTGAGCTTATCGCCCAGGTAGGAATCACCCTAAATGGGTTGTTCTCACCATGCATATGTAAATGATCCAATTTAAACACACACTTAAGTAAATATGTGATCCTACTTGAATGTCTAAATGCCCGTTCCCATGTCTCGAGTCCTCACCGACTCCCTCACACTTGCCTCAGTCATGTATGAGAATACTCTACCAAGTTTCGGTAAAAATATGGGACTACCCTCCGAGGCGAATGTGTTGGAGAACTTCCCGAAACATTCATGGTCCTCATCCGAAATGATCTGTTGGACCGTCTCCCAACCCCATTCTCCGGAAATTCATCCTGTGAAATTCCTTTCACAACCATGTTCGTTTTTCTTTAAATTTTCATGTCATGCACTCATACCTAATTTCTAGGTTACCTGGTGCATATGAAATGCATTATGCCATTTCAACCATTTATACTAATATATATATATATATATATATATATATATATATATATATATATATATCAATATTAACATTCTCACTTGCATTCATAACACATGTCATTCAATATTGATCAACCATCTCCCAAATTAGCTCACTTGAGCAATTCACAATATCATCTCCAATGGCCTACAACAAAATTATATTTTATATAATTATGTCATTATGTTAACACATTTAAAGCACGTATTAACCTATCTATTTACACACAACTCAAGCCATTACACCAAAAATTAGCTCACATGGGCTAATTAACAAATACGAGTAATTCAATTTGAATTACTTAACCATACACATTTTTCACAAAAATATTTTGTGAACACTATTCATATGAACAGTGAAACCCTCGAGTTACCGTTCACGTCCAATCATCCAATCATCGGTTCACTTTGTGAACCCGAATTCCATGGCCATTCTCGGCCTCATACATACCAAAGCACAATTTATGGCATAAATTATACCATTAGGCACCCAACAGTCAGTAATCAGTACCAGGACTGCCCAAACGACTCCTAAAAATTCTAACGATTCGGTCCCAAGTTTCGAGATCGACCAAACAGCCACTCACGACCTCAATCCAACCGAAACATTACAAAACACTTAAATAAAGTGTAACTTCAAGTAGGATAAAACCCCTACCTCACGGAGTTTGTCAAACCCTTAAAACCGAGTCCACGTTGCAGGCCTTGTCACAGAGAACCACTTTTTCTTTCTTGTCTCAAGAATCTCGACGGCCTGATTAGCTGTAAATTTAGAGAGAAGGAGGTCCTTCTCTCTTAAAACACCATTTCATGCCCATCGCATCTCCAAATTTCAAATGACGCCCGATTTGCTCAATGAAGGAGATGGTAACTTAGTTCTTTTAAGTTCTTTTTCCATTTAAACTTTCAAATAATGCCCATTATGTCCCTTCTTCTAGATTTTGACACATGGCACTCTCTCGACCGTCCATTTCCATCATCTCTCTACTCATGCAACATGTATCACATGAGTATATGTTATATGTGACTTTTTTCACATCAAATTTCGTCTTACTACACCCGATACTCGGTGCCTCGAAAAACGTGCAAATTCTGACTGTATCAGAATTTGACGAAATTCGATGTGGTAGCTAGATTTCGAGATACGATTCTAACGGTGAAGTCCATTTCATCATCCGAGATCTAAAAAAATTTCGGATTTTTACCAAAATTATGATTTTGCCCTTTTTCGGGAAAATTCGATTTTCTCGGGGTTTCACAAAAAGTATTGGACTACCCTCCGAGGCGAATGTATTGGAGAACCTTCCGAAACAATTCATGGGCTCCTCTGACGTGTAATTGTTAGACCATCTCCCAACACAATTCTCCAGAAAATCATCCATTGAAATTCCTTTCGCAAACATGTTCGTTTTTCTTTTCTTTCATGTCATGCACTCACACCTAATAATTCTAGGGCTACCCTGCATATGGAATGCATGATGCCAATCCCAAAACATTTATGCTAATATATTCACATGCATATATATTAACATAATTAATCCAAACAAATCATGTTATTAAATTCACATAAATCATGTTATGCAAATTCACCATCAATTACACCAAAATTAGCTCACATGGGCTAATTAACAAACACAAGCAATTCATTTTGAATTACTTAATATCATAAAAATTCACACAAAAATATTCATGTCACTATTTTTGGAATTTTCTTCACTCAGTTCAAAGCTTTTGAGACCGAATTTATGGCTAAAACAAGCCTCAGAACATTCCTAACCATTTACACAGCTCTTAGCTGAAGAATAACGCAAGTAGGAAAATATCCCTACCTCTTGGAGTTGTCTAACTCCACCAACCTGTCCACGCTGCGAGTCTCTCGCCGAGTAGAACGACTTTGCTTCTTGCTCGACGGTCCGATTGGTCGGAATCCTAGAGAGAAGCCACTCTCTCTCTCTCTAAAAACTCAAATTTCCGGGCACTGCCAATTTTCTGTTCTTCCTGCACGTTTTGGTCTTCAATTGGAGAAGATGATCACTATTCATCTTTGTCCTAATTTCATTAAACTTTCATTTAATACCACTCCATGTCCTCAAGTCTTGGATTTTTGACACTTGGCACTGGCCCAGTCGCCCATTTCCATCATCTCTAATCTTTGCCACATGTGTCAAGAGTACATGTTAGTAGGTGACTTTTTGTCACATCACATGTCGCTTTTAAGGCACCATACCGGGTACTCAAAAAACGTAAATTTAATGTATCGAATTCGACGAAATTCAACTGGTAGCTAGATTCGTGAGACGATTCCAACTGGAAGTCCGCTTCATCATCCGAGACTTTCAAAAATTGTGGATTTTTACCAATTAGATTTTGCCATTTTTAAAATTGGAATTTTTTGGCCCACAAAGATGAATGGATTGCCTTGATTCGCTGATGTCTTGGCTTCACCCACTGGTGAAATAATCAATGGCTACCAAAATGAATTTCGTCATCTCTATAGCTGGGCGGGTAATGGACCATAATATCAATACCCCACTTGTAGAAAGCCCATAGGCTTAACACAGAGTAAGGCGTTGTGGCTAGGACATGAATAATATTACCAAATTTCTAACAAATATAACATTTTTTCACGAACAAATCGAACTCTTTGCTTCTATAGTAGGCTAGTAGAAATCTTCAGGCTTCAATTTTGTACAAGGACTACATGGTACCAATAAATGCCCCCATGGATTTACTCAATGATTCCTTTCGCCTTATCGGGTAGGACACATCTTCGGGGTGGAATCAAAAATGACTACTTGTGCAGCAGGTCATCGTTTATCATTGTACTTATCGCCGAGCTTTTACTTTCACAAATCTCTCATTCTCACCTCGCAAGGTCTTGCTCTCAAGTAGATCGAGATAGGGATATCCGTGAGTTTAGCTGACTTCAGCTGTGAGGACTGTCGCATTATAAATAGATGGATAGTCCATTATAATAATAACCTCACGTGGCAAGGCACAGCGGCTAGTTGCTAAATCAAGAGGAGTGTCATTTATCTTGGCTTTCCTCGCTATGGAGACTTAGGCTACTTTGAACTGCACAAATCTAGTCATTAGGGACTGGGCCAGCTTCAAATATTGCTCCATTCTCCCATTTTTGGCCTCGTACTCCTTTTATAACTGGGATTCCACTAACCGTGAGTCACATAAGAGCTTTAAGTTTGTGATCGAGAGTTCCTTAGCCAGTCATAGCCCAAGCAGCACAACTTCGTATTCGGCTTCATTATTGGAGGCAAAAATTGCTAACCTGACTGCTTGAGCAATGGATAAGCCTTCCGAGGATTATAGAACCATACCGGCTCCCCCCTATTGCTTTGGATGATTCGTCGGTCTCAAGGATCCATAACATTTCACAAAGGTCTTAAGGCTATACATTTGACATTTCCTACTGAGAAGTCGCTGAAGGATTTGACCTTTATACCAACCTCGGGCGATACTGGCGCTGTCAAACTCCACTCAACTCCAATAGTCCACTTTAGAGCTGCCCAAGCATCCGCGATGGAGGCGGCTCTAATAGGATAGTTAGTGAGGATGACTATAGCGTGGGCTTAGAAGTACGGGCGTAGCTTCTTTGCTGCCATTCTAAAGGCTAATGTGATTTTCTGGGAAGCCGTGTATCGAAGCCTCAAAGATCTCCAGCATTTACTCACAATGTAAATCGGGTTTCGATTTGCCATCTCCGTCCGACCTACTAAAGCTATGCTCACTACCAGAGCTACGTGCCAGATAGAGAACCCTCGCCATCAACCATTTGAGACAAAGATAGAGGGGAGGCGGCATAGTCCTTGATAGAGTGAAAGGCCTTGTCACATTCTGGTCCCCATCCCATCAAGGAAGCTCCTTTCAATGATGAAAAGAATGGCCGAAGATGATTTGAATATCTGGAGATGAATCTATTTAGTGCCGCTAGCTTTCTTGTGAGAGTTTGTATCTGTTTCTTCGTTGTAGGGGGTTGAATTTGCCCGATGGATTTGACTTGGTCAGGGGCCATTTCGATCCCTCTTTGGCTACTAAGAACTCCAAGAAATTCTTAGACTCGACCTCGAACGCACACTTATCTAAATTCAACCCTAATCGGTGCCTTCTTATCAATTGAAACACCTCTAGTAGCAAAATAAATTAAGCTTCACATGATTTTTCCCAATGTGGACTTTTCAAAAATGCGACATCATGCGCAAGAGGTGGCTCGAGCATTCCTTTCATACCGAAAGGAATCACAAAGAATACATCCTCCCAAGGAGTTATGAATGTGTCGGTTCACCGAATCAAGGGAGCGACTTTATCCGTTATAGCAAAAGTACGCGTTGAGGAAGGATAGAAGTTGGTGGTCAACTATTGCATCCACTATCTAATCGATACGGGGTAGAGGAAATGTATCTTTTGGACAAGCATCATTTAGATTAGAATAATCGATGCACACACGACATTTTCCATTCTTTTTGGGTACGACCACAACGTTGGATAGCCATTCGGGGTACTGAATCTCTTTGATGAAACCGACTGCGGGGAGTTTTTCAACCATGTTTCATGACTTCTCGACGCCCTAGGTGAAACTGCCCGCCGACATCGGCTTTGGCCTTTCCCAAGGTGTCTGTGAGTAAGCTGAGTAGACAATAGGAGGAAATTGGATACTGTCGCGTGGGACCATGCAAAATACAAAGAACTCCTCGCATAAGTAATAAGAAGGAGTTAACCCTCGCGAGAGTGGAGTTTCTGCCAACCTACTGAGTCTGGTTTTCAGTCGGTCAATGGATGTGCAATCAGAAGGTTTTTGCGACTTTAGGATCATCATGCTTGGCGAGGTAGGCCTCGAGCTGTCATTTCTATTTGGTTGGCATGTCATCTTTCTGCTATTTGACCTCGTAGAAGGTCTTTTCTACTTGCCGGTCTCTCCTTATGTCAATTTGGCCCTGTAAAGTCAAGAAACTCATTATTTCCAGCGAGGATGGCAAGGCCTTTCATCGCGTGGATCCAAGTACACCCCAAAATTGTGTTAAAGGATTAAGGCTCATTAATAACCATGAGTGGGACCAAGGTGGTGACAGGTCCAGCCGAGATCGGCAACAGTATTTCTCCCAACGAATTGGTCTGCGATCCATTAAAACCGATCAACACCCTTTCGAGATTGCAAAGATTATCGGGCTTATAGCCTAGGCAGAGAAAGGTGGGCAGGTAGAGTAGGTCGGCAGCACTACCGAGGTGGTCTAAAATTTGTTTCATTAGGTGCTTCCCAACTTCCAAGGGCAGAATAAGTGTGTCATAGTTGAAGGGGAAGAGTCTTTGACAAATCCTGACAGAGCCTTTTTCCCTCAGTTAAAAAGTTTTTTATATTTTTTTGTCTTCATTTTTTTGGTGTGATGAGTACCCTTTTTATAGGCCATCCTGGCAGCCATGTGTCGGATTGTACCAGTAGAAGTTGGAGATCGTTAGGTGGTGATCTATACAAAACTCAAGTATAGGTAGGTGGTTGGCAGGCACCCATGTCGCACTTGAGTGCTATAGTGGAGTTGGCTCCATATGGCGTGTTCATGAGTGATTCTGACTACGGACTCCTGTATGTCGTCGTATCAACTGTTCCACCCTAGTTGATCTCCAAACCCATCTAGGTCCTTATGAAGCGCATTGGGTGAAGTCCTTTGTTTCACATCGTTCTCTTCTTCTTCATGCCCGAACTAGTTGTCCGAGGTAGCTCGCTTGCCTTTTCCCGAGGTGGTCTCGCCTTCATACCCGGGCTGGTTGTTTAAGGTAGCTCACTTGCCTTTTTCTGAGGTGTTCTCATCTTCATACTCGAGCTGGTTGTCCGAGGTAGCTCTCTTGACTTTCCCTAGGTGGTCATTTTCAACTGTCATCCGCCCTTCTATCCTTTTCTACTCGGGCTCAAATGCTTGTAGCTAGGTTAGGTCCGGATCACGCGTACTCAATTAGGTATGTGCCTGGCTCCCAATAAATGCTAACCGTATGGCATGTGTCCTGGGACTTATCCCACTCCATTAGCCCCCCTAGCGTCGTTTTAAGCCATTGGAGTTAGAATGACGCTAAACTCTTTAGTCGTTCGAGGCAAAAGGGCCAAGTGCGCGACATCTCCTAGAGTATTTTAAGGAGGTTTGTAGGGACTTACGCTGCCCAAGGCCGAGTACTGAGCTCATCTCATGGAGAACATCTCAAAAGAGCTACCCGAGTACTGGGCTCATCTCATGGAGAACATGTCAAGGGAGCTTCCTGATGAGTCCTAAACTCATTTATTTTTAATCCATTTTTCTGGCATATTTTTAGCAAGCAGATGAGGATTTAATGTTGAATTTATGAATATTCACCAACTTTGTGTTTTTGGGGTTTTAATTTAAAAGAGATAAACCAGAGGAAAAAGAAGAAAAAATGGCCATAAGTAACTTATCGCGACATAGTTTCTTAAAATGTCGATGCAACTGCGGAACTAAATGTGCCATGTCGCAACCAATAGCTTTATGTCGCAACAAAGTCTAGACTGAACTCAAGGAAGAAGGATGAGAATTTTGTCGCTGATTAAAGAGTCTTTATGTCGCGACACTAATCGAGACAGAAGAGAAAATCACAATTTATTAATCTGACTCGCTGTGACATTGATCAAGGCAAATGACAACGGAACTTTGTTGCTACAATCCTTACTCTATCGTAACATAAAAGAATGAAGATAGCAGATGAACTCTTTGGCAACAAAAGACAACTTTGTTGTGACAAAAGATGGCAAGATTATAACACAAGTCATCTGTGACAAGAGTTTTTCTATTGCGACAAAATTTTTAGCATTGGACCAACTCAATAAAGGATTTCTGTCATAAGAAAGAAAACACTGTCGTTACATAAAATTTAGAGTCTACACAAAGATAAATGAAGATTTTGTCTCGACAAAGAATTTTTCTGGCCGTAATAAACAAAACATGATCATAGTGAACTCGTCATGACAAAGATCTATTTTTTTTTGTGACAAAAAGTGTTTTCATAAGCATGAGCGTAATGAAGAATCAAGTGCACTTATCACGACACGTAATTCAATCTCAAAGAATATATGCAACACGAATTTTGTCATGACAAAGAAAAAGTATGTCGCAACAACAAATCCATGCTACTGGGAGAAACTCTATAGCGATAAAGACAAAATATGTCGCGATAGAAATTGAGGATAACAACCAAAAGAATGTCGCAAGAAAGTTGAAGAGCTGGAGGAATAAATTTATGTCGCGACATAAAATAGACAACATCAACAGGATTCTATTGTGACAAAGTCAAATTATGTCGCGTTAGAATCAAAGAAGATAGCAGGAAAATGTAAGATAAGAAACTCCGTCATTCACAACAGAGCTTGTATGCATAAAGATAAGAACCATGTCGTGACAAAACTTTCTTTCTCATGACAAAGTGACCATGTTAGGCCAAAAATTTTGGGATTCACAATCTGTTCCTTGAAGTGCGACCCATCATTTAAAGCTCTATAAATAGACGCATCTAAGGCATTGTGTTTAGCTTCCGAGAAAATCTAGGGATTCAGAAGCAAAGATCATTCAGATATTATTTTTATTTATTTTTCTTTTATTTCATTTTTAGTAAATTTAGTTTGAGCTTAGTTTTTAATCAATTTTCTATTTAATTTATGGATTTGAGTAATGAATTAAAGTGTAGCTTCGAGTTGGAATTTATTGTAAAATTATCTTTCTCACTATTGTTCTACTTTAAATGGATTTTATAAAAATTTTGGAGTTCATTTATTTTAGTTCGTTTACAATTTCAGTGAATTTTCTTGATCAGTTAGTCACTAATATAAGTGAACAAGTTTTGAAAGGTTGAGCTCCCTTTGGGAATGGGTAAATGGTGATTATTATTTTTCTGCATAAAGTAGAAGAACACCTTATTTAGAATTCTTGAATTTATTTGACTGGTATTATTTTTTAACTTAATTGTTCCAAGTACTAGTACCGTGTACCCAAACAAAGTACTGTATCTTGCTTTGATTTCCAGGAGGCCCTCTGTGTGACACGGAGATGGAGAATCATGAGGGTACAAAGCAATTCTTTGTGGGTATGGTAGACTAATACTTTGGAACTAATGAACTTTGAAATATTACTCAGATAGATCAATACCTTACTAATGGTTTGAGGATAGTTTGATGAAGTATTAGTTTAATCACTCAGAGGTTTATCCTCTTTTTGATGAAAAGATTTTGATCACATGTTAGCAAAGATCTAATGAAGGAGATGGAGAATTTCATCAATATCGAAGGATGAGGTGCCAATCTAATTGGAGAAGGCTTGCGATATCCTATCTATGGGGGCAAGAATTCTTTAGTCCTAAGATTTGGGTGTGAAGTATTGAAAAGAGAAAAATATTCAAATCTTAGAAAGAGGATTATATCTTACAAGTAACTGATCATGAGTTAGAAATGAACATGAACCTCTAATTAGTGAAAGGTATGGTTAAGGGAGAAATCCAAACTAACAATGCATCTTTGACAAATTCAGCTCTCCAACTTATGGCTTAGATATGATTCAAAATGATGTTGAAATTGACAATTATTCATTGATCTATTTTCCCAGTGCTGTCTCACTAAGTGAATTCTCAAATCCACTCTTATTAATTTTTATGTATACTAGTGAAATTACTTTAGTATTATTTTATTTGTTCTTTGATCATCTTAACATTGGAGTTCAAATAGTAAGGACCTTTTGTAGTTAGGGTAGTTAGTCTTTTGATTTATCATCAATCATTGTGGGAATGATATCTGGACTTAAAAATCCACTTTTATTACTTGTACGACCTATGCAATTGCAGTGATTTAGACTAAACACAATTTTTAATGAATCCAGTTTACAAAAGGACAACATGATATTTCATCAAAATCACAACAAGTTTCGAGCCGTTTGTCGGGATTAGATAATAGTCCTTTGGTGGCGTAGTCATAACTTTGTATACGCTATCAATTAACAAGCTTCGTGCTACTATTTGAGACTTTATTTGGCCTTTAGAAGTAAGTAAGTAATTTTACTTGGAAAATTTGGTCTATACAGAAAAACGGTCAACAAGTTTTTGGTGCCGTTGCTAAGGACTTTATTTAGTCTTTGGTAGCAATGCTAATTACTTGGAAAATTTGGTCTATACAGAAAAACAGTCAACACTACTCGAGTATTGGGCTCATCTCATGAAGACCATTTCAACGAGGTCACCCGAGTACAGGGCTCATCTCATGGAAAACATCTCAAGAAGGTCACTCGAGTACGAGGCTCATTGATAGAGGTTTATAGCAAGAGCTACTTCGCAAAAACTTTTAACATCCCCAAAGTGTAAATATTTATTTTACATCGCAAGTAAATCTATTGGAAGTAATTTTTTAGATATAGAGAGTTCTAGGGCCGAGGCTCTATCTAGCCCCCTAGTGACTGTATTCTGTATGCGCCTTTTCGTCCATTGTCGGCGATAACGTATGGTCCTTCCTAATTTGGTTAGAATTTCCCTTCTTCGAAGGTTCGTCGAAGGACGAGCTCACCTTTGTTCAACGCCTTAGGCTTGACGAACCTCTATACTTGTCGAGAGGCACGACACTAGTACTCAGCCATTCGAACGGCAACTCGTTCCTTTCCTTAAGCTCCTATAGAGCCTGTATGAGTTCGGTTAGGTTGTTGGAGCGGAGTGGATCGAGTCCTAATTCGACTGGTATCCAAACCTCGACGCCAAAGGCCAAGGCATATGGTATCTCCACTGTTGGCAGCCTTGGAGTTATTTGGTAGGCCCAAAGGGCTATTGGTAACTTGTCTACCCATTTTCCTTTTACTGTGGTTAAGTACTTCGGCATCGTAGCGTTGTTTTGTCTGGGTGACCTCAACCTACTCATTTGTTCGGGGGATACCATGCGATCACTGCATACCCTCATCATGTACTCGATACAAAATTGCTGAAACGCCTTGCTGATGAACTGCGGCCTATTGTCCTAGACTAGCGAATGAGGAACCTCGAACCTACACACTATGTTCTTTTGCAAAAATTGGATGAGATGTGTTGTCGTGACCTGTGCATAAGCCTTAGCCTTCGCCCACTTGGTGAAGTAATCGGTAGCAACCGACATGAACTTCCACTAGCCCATAGCTAAAGGTAGAGGTCCCACAATAATCCCCCACTTATAGAAAGGCCACGAGCTTATCACAGAATGGAGTGATTTGGCTGGAACATGAATTACGTTTCCAAACTTTTGGCGCAAATCACACTTGCGCACAAACTCCTTAGAATCTTGCCTTATCGTTGGCCAATAGTAACCCTGAGTTATAATTCGGTGGCACAATGTTCCTCCCCTGATGTGCGTTCCACATATGCCTTGGTGAACTTGCCCAATGACCTTCTCGGCCTCTTTACGGGGTAAGAACCTCAAGTACGACCCAAAAAATGAACGCCTATATAAGATTATCCATAAGAGAGCATCTTGTCATAGTGGCCTTTACCTGATAGCCTCTACCACCTCAGCAGCCGCTCCATGCAACATATATTTTACAATGGGCGTCATCTAAGATGGTCCAACCTGCTGATCTATGGCCATGACCATTGTGCACTGTATGGATGGTTGATCCATAATGCTTATCTCGATGTTGCATGGGGTGCAAAGAGCTAGTTGCCAAATTAGCAAGCAGGTATGCCATTTGATTTTCAAATTCTGTGTGGACGTGCATTATCTACATGAATGAAGCCAAAGAGGGCTTTCTATCTGGCGTATATTGTTCCATTATCTTATTCTTAGCCTCGTACTCACCCCGTAGTTGCGCTGCCACCACTTAAGAGTCACACTGAAGATCTGTCTGCTATTGAGAGATACTTCGCCATCGTTAACCCTGATATGCCTACCTCATATTTGACTTCATTGTTAGAGACTATGAAGGCGAGTTTGATTGGCTTTATGCGACAGTCACCCATATGACTTTAGGATTATCCCTGCACTTTCCGAGCTCGATGGCCCATCAGTTTTGAGTACCCACTTTTTGTTATCCACCTCCTGCTTTCTGGCTTCCGACCTCTCCACAATGAAGTCGGCCAGCACTTGCCCCTTGAAAGCAGTTCTGGGCTGATACTCTATGTTGAACTCGCTTAATTCCACCACCCACTTTAGTAGTCTCCTGGACGTGTGCAGTTTGTGGAGTATGGCCCTGATCGCTGAACTCGTGTGCACCACTATGGTGTGAGCCTAAAAATATGGGCGGAGTTTCTTTGCTGCCATTATTAGAGCTAGTGCCACTTGCTCAAAATCTGAGTACCTGACTTCGACTTCGGAGAGCACCTTGCTGCCAAAATAAAATGGCCTTTACCTATTTTCTGAATCCAACCTTACCAGCTAAGTAAATACACCTCGAGGAAGACAAGTATAGATAGAGTTCTTCCCCTTCGACCAGTTGGGAGAGTGACAGGGGGGAGCAATGTATTCCTTTATGGTTCAAAAGGCCTCATTGCACTTAGGCCACCAACCCTTTGCATCAGTCGCTTTCAATGCCTTTAAGAAAGGCTGCAAACGATTCAAGTATAGAGAGATAAACCTGTTCAAGGTTGCTAATCACTTAGTGAGATGGTCGCATCTCCTTCGTCAGTTCTGGTTTTCATATGATAAACAGCTTGACTGTCTGTACCATATCGATCCCTCTGCCGACTTAGGCCTAAGAAATTGCCCGAGCTTACCCCAGGGTTCAATCGCAACCAATGCCGTCGAAGGAAAGTGAATGCTTCTTTTGGGTGATTCAGGTGATCCCTTCGAGCCTTATAGACTTTACTAGAATGTCATCGATATAAACAACCACTGTCTTTCCTAGCAGAGGTTAAAAAACTCGAGACATCATGCTTTGATAGGTGACCCCTACGTTCTTTAATCCAAACAGCATGATCCTGTAACAATACATGCCACGATCTTTGCCTCGTCAGACCGACACATTAGGATTTGGTTATAGCCCAAGTAGGTGTCGAAGAAGGATAAGTGCTCATGGACAGCTGTCACATCAACAATTTGATCGATCCGAGGGAGGGGAAAAGTATCCTTCGGGTACATTCAAATTTAGAGAATCACACAATAATTTCCACTTTCCGTTCTTTTTTGGAACAACTACCATGATGGAGAGCCACTTTGGGTACTGAATCTCTTTAATGAACCCAGCCTCTAGTAATCTATCCACTTCTTACTTTATCACCTCCTGTTGAGTCAAATGGAACCGCCTCAATCTCTGCTAAACTAGCATACAACCGCTTTGCAAGCTCAACCGATGCTTGGCCAACTCGGGCAAAACCCTTGGCATATCGGCGTGGGACCAACCAAAAATATCTTCGAATTCCTGGATGAGACACAACATGGAGGTGACCTTCTCTAGGAGCAACGAAGCCCCCAAGCTAACTTGCTCGGGCCGATCGGGGCTGAACAGGACGAGTCAGAGGCTCAAAGAATCCTTGTCTCCTCTATACACCGACCGAACCAAGCATCTGCTTCTATTTGGTAGGCGCCTCACCCTCCTGTCGATCAAGCGTGCAGCATGCTCAGACTGCTTGTTGATCTCCATTAATGTCCACCTATCCCTATGGGGTTAGAAAACTCAACCTCTGGTGATAGGAAGAGAGAAATGTCTTCATCACGTGGATCCAAGTGTGTCTTAATATGGCATTAAAGTTCGATAGCTCCTCAATCACCGTTAATTGGACCAAGGCAATAGCCGGACCCGCTGAGATTGGTAACATGATTTCCCATAACAAGTGATTCAACGTGCCGTTAAACCTAACCGTGACCTTCTCGAGTCAGGTGTCAGTCTCTGGCCAGAACCCAAATGGAATCAAGGCATCCAAGTACAAGAGATCTGCTGCATTGCTCGGGTCTACTAATTTGCGTTTCATCAAATGCCGCTCGACCTTTAAGGTTAGGAATAGAACGTCATCGTGTGGCTGAACCAACTACTTCAAGGGCAACTCGAAGAAGGTGGGGAGCTCCACGGGCCGGCACTCTGCTGTAAAACTGCAGCTAACCTCGCCATAAATCCTCGCCATGATGCGGCCGCTTCCTTGCTAACAAGGCAACTTAGTAGGAGACAGAGTTAGAAACAGGAATTGGTCTTATGTCCGACATCCCTTTGGTACTCGTAGAATTGTGACTCGTCTCTCATCTCAAGGTCATCAAAGCGGCTAGGCGCTCACGTTGAAACCCCGGAATAGATCGGATGATTGAAGAAGTTATGCCCGATGAGACAAATCTTACTGTCACTTGTTTGGTTTAGGGTTGTTTGAGTGTCGAGGGTTCATCGGGCTTTCTCCACGTTCCTAAAGCATGAATTTACCCCGTCGTGACGCTTATGCTCGCTTGTCCTCATCCCGCTCTGGGCCTTTCCTTCGTCTCCAATCATGTTTTTGGTCGGACGCATTCAGCAACCATTCTTTTCGTTGTAGCCATGACATCGTCCTCGAGCATTATGCACTAATTCAATTCTCCCTGAACAGTTTATCAATCGGGCCGAGGCTGAGAGAGAGTAAAAGAATTGTGTGTTCGGGCTAACGGCTCGGCTGGATGTGCTTACGCTTTAGTGTCGGCTTACCGTATCCAATTGAAGTAAGGTGGCCCCAAAGCTCTTCATGAAATCCTTGATAGTCTTGAATCTCCCCATCCGCACATGAAATAGACTGGTGACACTCTGTTTCTTCCGTACTAAGCACATATATTGGGAAACGAATTTCTCGGACAACCGGCAAAAGGACTTTACCGAGTTAGGGGGAACCATGACAAGGCTGGACTTGCTAAGTTGGACAGGAATACCTTGCACATGAGGGCATTGTTCCCTGTCTGGAGAGTCATGATCTGTCAATAATGAAATTTCAACAACAAGAAATGCAGTGGAGCCTCCTGGTTGAGGATAGCATGAACGAATGGTGAAGCTGAGATGTAGTATAATGCCTACAACACAGGGTCTAGGTTCCTCCGAGGTGAAGGCGTTTGTTCCTCCGATGGGAGCCCCTCATGCCATTGTGGGTGGCATCTAAGTGGGGAGTAGAGTTTCGTGGACTCAGACTACATGGGGCTCCTTCGATCGAGCAGGTCATCTACATGGTGGAAGGTGTTGTTTAGGTGAAGTAAGGTTGGGGTGGTGTTTCGCAAGGCGACGTTCTATTCGTGCAAATAAGAGTTGGTAGTTAGGAAAGAGGTCAACTACTATTAGTGGGAGTCATATTGTTCCTTCAACCGTCTCTCCAGTTTTCTTAGGCACTGGTTCATGGAGGTTTTTGAATCGGAGGGTATATCTCCCATTTCTTTTGCTCACTTCTTGAATTGGTGAATTATAGCTAAATAGCGATGATGAGGGAATGGTTCCCATAGATGACACTAATGAAGGGGAAGAGTCTTTGACCAATCCTGTCAAAGCCTCTTTCATTCAGTTAAAATCTTTTTTTTTCTCCATCTTTTTATTGTGATGAGTACCCCTTTTATAGGTCATCCCGAAATTTACTTGTCGACGTAATTCGCAGGAGTTAGAAATCGTTAGGTGGCGATATATACAACACTCAAGTATAGGTAGGTGGTTGGCAGGCTCCCATGTCGCACTTGAGTGCTACAATGGAGTTAGCTCCAAATGGTGTGTTCGTGAGTGATTATGACTATGGACTCTTATATGCCGCCATATCAACTGTTCCGCCCCTGGTGATCTCCAAACCCATCTAGGTCCTTATGAAGCTCTTTGGGTGAAGTTCTTTGTTTCACATCATTCTCTTCATCTTTATGCCAGAATTGGTTGTCTGAGGTAGTTCGCTTGCCTTTTCCAGAGGTGGTCTCATCTTCATACCCGAGCTGGTTGTTCGAGGTAGCTCGCTTGCCTTTTCCTAAGGTGGTCTCATCTTCGTACCTGAGCTGGTTGTCCGAGGTAGCTCTCTTACCATTCCCGAGGTGGTCATTTTGAGTTGTCATCCGCCCTTCTATCCTTCTCTGCTCGGGCATAAATGCTAGTAACTGGGTTAGGTCCGGATCATGCCTACTAAATCGGGTGGCTTGGCTCCCAATAAACACTAACTGTATGGCACGTGTCCTGAGACTTATCCCACTCTAATAGTGAGGCATGGATAGTTGTCTTAGGGGAGATTTAGATAAGGTAATGAGCCCGTCAATTGGTCGAATACTACTTGGTGGAAAACCATAGTTAACTCGGGCAATAAAGACACCCGAGCATGATTGACCTCAGCTTAGGGTGTCGTCAGGCCAACGAGAATTGTATCTATCATATGGCGAGAGCTTTTTGATGGCAAGAGTTGAGAGTTGTTCGAGACCGCCTCTTCAATGTAATCCCTTAACCAAGAAGTTCAGGAGCCTCCGAAGGCAATAACAATCATTGGTTCGATGCCCAACGTCCCTATGATACTCGCAATACTGAGACTTGTCTCTCCCCTTCGGATCTCCCCTTTAAGGCCTAGGCCACTCGAACCCCTATAAAGACTTAATGATTGGGAGGAGTTGAGAAGGTGGCACCGTCAACCTCATTTGTTCGGTGCTTTTATCTTGCCTTAGATTCTCATGCTCGCCGCTCTGACCCCCTCAAATTTACTGATGACCACTAATTCGACTCTCTAGAATCACGCTCTTCCGGTCCTAATCTGACCCATTTTCCCTTTATGTCCTCCATATTGTCTGGCATCCGATGTAGTGGTGACCGTTCGTTTGGTGGCAATGACTATGTCGTCTTTGAGCATGGTGTACTAGTTTTCCTTTGGAACAACTCATCAATAGTTGTGGGGGGATGCAAGGATAGCGAATCAAAAAATTGGGTATTAAGATGAATAGCTTGTTTCACCGTCTGTAGGACAGTATCGGGGCTTACGGCGTCGAGTTGGAGGATTGTAGCCCCAAAACTTTTCATAATGGACTTGGATCTCCCCATCCGAGAGTGGAAAAGATTGGTGACACTCGCTTCCCGACCGAACACAATGACAATCCACAAACTTTTCCAACGCAAGTGTGGGAAGGAGGTTATTGTATTTAGAGCTAATCGGTGGAACCATGACAGGGTAGGGCCTGGTAAGCTGGATGGGAAGACTTTACATAATAGAGCGTCAAGCATCTGCTTCGAGATGGTCAAATGGGCCTCGAACGCCATCGTATTACTTCAATTTCAGATGGCGTGGCGCCTCCTAATTCAAGATGGTCGGGACGAATGGGGACAATGCCATATCGTCCAATGCGCTCAATACAAGATCCAGATTTCTCCGAGGGGAAGGAGTTTGGATCAATTGAGGGTTATTGACAAGAGGATGATCCCAAGGAGGGGGAGGAGAGAAGTTATCTGTGGATTTAGATCGCGTAGGGTTACAAGGAAAAGTTAGGTTGCCATGGTGAGGAGTGGTGGCCCCATTCTTCAAGGTTGCTTTTTCACGTTAGCGTAAAGACGTTATTAGGAAGGAGGTCAATTGCTGTTGGTGAGATTCTTGCTGGTCTTTAGCATCCGTTCCAATGACATCAATCGTTGGTCCAACGTAGGCTCAAAACTGGAAGGGAGGATCTCTCCCATCGAATAATTTAGAAGTAGACTTTCAATTGTCTTTTCAACAGTGTAGAGAAGCATAGGGTTTTCATTCCTACATATGGGGCTAATGGAAAGACTTCGGATTCTTTCCCTAACAATTTGTATGATTTGTCTAATATGCAAAGCTGTAGAACCCCCTTTTTTGGATACAAGCTAGTATGTTATATAGTCACTATGAGGGATACATCTTGGAAGGTTAGGAGGTGAGCAGAGTGGTCCTCATTTATTATATAACGCTTACGTTACACATATTAATTGTGGCATAACACTTGTTGTGATGAATAGCGCAGTGTGTCCCACTTGATTGTCTTCAGAGCTCAAGGCGACTTGCTTAATTGTGCCCCTGCTTCCACGTGCTTCGATGCCCTAGGTGACTGAGAGGGTGGCATGCCCGACCTTCATGAGTAACCTGTTTAATGAGTCTCTATCAAATTCAGGACATCCACGTGATTGTCACGTGAGGTACGACTTATCCCATTCCAGATACAAGCTAGTATGTTATATAGTCACTATGGGGGATACATCATGGACAGTTAGGAGGCAGGCAGTAATGAGGTGGTCTGTTATGAGTGACCTATAATTATTATATAACGCTTATGTTATGCATATTAATTGTGGCATAATGCTTTTCGTGATGAATAACGTAGTGTGTCCCACCTGGCCAGATTCTGCCCGAGGCGACTCATGAATTGCATGCCCCACGCATATAATGTAACCTTATATGATTTGAGATATGCATGCCCGACCTTCATAAGTCACCTGCTTGATGAGTCTCTGTCAAATTTGAGACATCCACAGGACTGTGAAATGTGATACGACTTATCCCATTTCAGCAATGTAGGATGACTTTAATATTAACTAATAATACATGAGTAAGCTAGCACTACATTACAATCTAATAAATACTTTATTTATTAGGTCTTTAATAGTGCACATTTTCATGCATCAGATTCTTTATGAGAAAGCACTTCCATAGACAAGTTTAATTTCCATGTGCTCTTCAAGGCTCGAGGCAATCGACATCATCACGCCTATACATCAAAGGAACGATCCTTGGCAAAGATTGAGACAAGCCTTTGTAAAACATGTTGAAAATGGATTTGGAGACAGACATTCCTTGTTGAGACACTTCCATGTGAAGTACCTTGTTTTTCTTTCATGAAGCACTCCAGGTATGATATGTCGTCCCCATCCTGCTTCTCGTCCTAAAAATATGTAAATGCTTTTGTAAGTTTTAACTTCTAACTATGAATACCACCTGTGATGCAAATTGGTTTAAATGTAAGATGGGAAACCAGTCTTGTACTTCAAATGTTAAGGAATTTTCAATGAGTACACTTTCAGGGGTAGTATTTAAAACCGACAACTACATTTAGAAACTAGAGGTCCTTTTTTCCTTATAAAACAATGGGTATGTTTGGTTACAAATTGTTTTTTTGATCTAAAAAAATAAAAAAAACAAGAATAAGGAAAACATATTTGGTTCCTTTTGTTTGTTTTCAAAAAACTTTCACAAGAACAATTTTAAAAAACAAGAGAACAGAGAAACACAAATAACATCAAAATGGTGTTCTTTGTGTTTTCAAAAACTGTTCTCAATAACAATTTTAAAAAACACGAACTACATAGACCCTAAGTTTCTTGTCCAAAAGTTATCATGGGGTTTACTTTAGATAGAAAAAGACTAGTCTAGAGAATTACCTTGGCACTTCCCAAGCATGGTTCAAAGTCATTGTATCGCCACCGAATTTACCTTGGCCCCAAGATGTACTCAATACTTGTATTGGTCAAGTATCGGCTGATACGCAAAATAAGATGATTAAAATGTTTAAAATTATTAAAATATTATATAAATTATTAGAAAATTATATATAATCAAGGAACAAAATTTTGGTTTTTTTTCGGATGAAATATCGATTATCACTGCCCCCGAATGATATTGCCAACCATAGCCTACTGGGCTAAAAAATCGGAGAAAAATAGAAAATAAATTTCGGGCGAAGATCGAAATTCTATACATTTCTCGGAGAAATTTGCATTTTATCTCATGCAAGATGTATGAATCTCTGAAAAATGTCAAGAAATACCTGTGAAAATATCTAAGAATGTCGGCTTTATTTTGACTTAAATCAAATCCAACTGCTGTGTTTGAATCACAATGGTTGACAATCCAATGACCATTTTCATCTTTCTTCTCTTTAACAAATTTATAAATATCTCCTAAACTTATACAATTTCTTAACAAACTCATCCATACACATCCAAGCTCCATTTAACTCTCAAATTAATTTTCTTTGTGATTTATTTCAATATTTTGAAGATCTTGTTATGAATATAGTCTTCATCAAGATGGGATCCCTTCATCAAAAAATGTAATGGAGCCACGTCGGTCTTCATTTTGGTTTTAAATGACTCTTGTAATGTAATTTCTCGATAAATTATAATGAATATTGTTTTCAATAAGTGTATATTTGGTTATTTATGTCTTTTTTTTAGTTCAACAAAGTATTTTTGTTAATTTTCTCTTTACCGGTATTTTTGTCAAAATATCTACCAATATTTATGGCGCGCCTTCGGAGTTTGGACCTTGGAGATCTTCGAGCCTAAGGCTTGAGAAAGGCTGCCTACGAGCCTAAGGAGGTGTGTTAGGGTTTTACTTTGTTCATTTCCTCATCTTCTTCGTTTCTTCTGAAATTTCGATTTCAAAATCTCATCCAAGGGTAAGGGTTCTTTTCATAGCTTTGTTTTTTATGGTTCAGACTTATGAAATTTATTTTATTTTTTTATTATTGAGATTTGAAATTCAAACACCGGGTGTTTTGGCTTTTTCAGAGGAATTGCGGAAACCCTTAAAACTGGGGCTTTCGAAAAGGTGTAAACGTAATTTTGTTCGAAACCGGAATTTTCTCCAAAAAACAAATCGATGGTAGAGATTTTATGCTCGGGTTTTCACACTTCGTGACTGTGGGTTAGGTTTATCTGTGATTGATGTTCCGGCTCAAGGCGTGTTTGGTGATGAATGATGTATGGATGCATGAAACAAAACTGATTCTTGTTTGTGGAGGGACCGTGAGGTACTCTGTTGGATGGGTCCAAGATTGTGACCTTGTTGTATGTTATTGCTTCTATGAATAACATGTTGTGTGAAGAGTATCGTGTTAGTATATGCTATTTGATGTATTAACATGGATTGCATGGATGTAAATTATATGTAAAAATTATATTATCCATGGTATGTAAATAATGAAGTAGCACTCATACATACATGTAACATGAAGGAAAATGCATTGCCATCATGTATATCATATGCACGGTCACATCGTGTTAAGTCGAGTGTGGGTGCATGGTCTTGTTTATTAACCGGTGTTGGTGAATGGGTCGTGAGCTCGGAAAATGGGACAAAGTCCAAGGTAGAGACTCACGAGGGTGTAAAATGATCAAAATGATAAATTACGATTTTCACGGCTAAGTTGGGCATCCCCAGGTGAAAGACTCAAAATGTTATTCACTATTAGACATGAATCCCGCGATAAGTTCGCTTAAAATGTTGGAAAGGCGGCGCGCCCTGGGCGGTGAATTCCCGAAAATCCGTGGCCCACAAAAGAAAAACAAAATCATGAAATGATAAATTAACATCGAGGGTCATTCCAATGGTTTAAGACATTCGTTAAATAATTAATGGATGGTTTCCACACTTGGAAATTGCAGGTGTGGGGGAGTCGGTTAGATTCAAAGTTAGAGCATAAGGTCGATCTCATGCATGACACCGAACATTTCATATAATGTCGCATAAATCAGATGAAATTTGATTGATGTTTATGTACGCCATTGCATGCATTTGTGGGAGTAACCTTTGTAGGAAAACTTTCTATCAATACTACTCCCGTCGTGGGACCCTTTCGTGCACAGTCCTGAAGGTGTCCAATTCGCATATGGGACCACATGAGGGATGAGAGCTGGATGCGGCTTGTTTTGTTTTGTTTTTGTCTTGTATTATATTCAAGCAGAACCAAAACATGTATACCTTTTTTTTGTATAAAAGGACTATTAAATGGACTGTTGGATAAATAATCTATCATATATTTTTGTATATTTGTGAATTAAATATGTAGGAATGGGTCTCAATATATGAGACAAATGAGTGTGATATCGGGACACCCGATATATACAGGTTTCCGCAAGTTGACGGGTTGTCAACGGGACCCCCGGGATAGGGGTGTCATAGAATCTCTGAAAGTTTGAAATTATTTTTAGATTTTTTGTTTTTCGTACTGAGGAGATTCCATTCTCTGTATTTTCTCTAAGTCGATCGAAATATCTCGCGAATCCTACGAGCTCCAAGTTTTATCGAGTTTTAACCGATCCACTCATAATCTCGTATCTAGTGTCGGTATCGACGCGATTAGCCCCGAGTCTATTAAGTTTTTGAACCCTGTTCCCAAGTCATCCCAAAGGCGAAGAATCATCGCGATCGAATATATAACCTCTGGAAAATTATCCACAATATCTACATTTCTCTTGGTTATGCCATGACCAAGAAGAAAAAACATATGAACTAGCACCACATGCACTCCGGAGCTAATGACCCCATTCTTCAAGTACTTATCAGTCCTTGGCACGTGCCCATGAGCAAACCATTTTTCTTCTACTAGGAATGCGTCACATAAACATCAAGGTTCGAAAACTTGGTCGAGTCGGCCGAGTCGTAATCGTCTCGAGGGTGACTGTATTGAGTCTGATACTAGATGCGATACAATCACAAACTCAGTACTAAATCGAAAAAACTCGAATGATTCAGTCGAGATTTCGAGTTAACTCGGTCAACTTGGTCTTCTTTGAGAATGAAAAAGTCGATTCCCTAACTTCTCAATCTGTTTTTACCCATCACAACAAAAAAACCATTTTTTTTTTACAGAAATATGAGATTTCTCTTCAAAAGTACAAAAAATGAACACTTTTTCACTTCAAAAGTATGAAAAATATGTTTTTACCCATCAACAAAAAAAAAAAAAAACATTTTTCATAGAAATGGAAGAAGAAACTTATTGTGAATATCAACAGAAGCAGAGAAGAAGAGGAGAGAGAGCGAGAGAATCGATAGACTTGTCGCCATTGTGATTAAGCTTTGTGAAGAAGAAAGGAGAGATGAGGGCTGAAGGCTGATGAAACAAAGAAGAAGTAGAGATGAGAGAACTGTCGGTTTGAGTACCCTTCATTGGGCACTTCATAAAAATGGGTTACGATCTTTAATATAATTACGCAAAATGCCATCACTTGGTTTTTCAAAATTTACATATTTAGAACTTAATTTAAGTTAAGAATTAAAATTAAGATAATTTTCATTTTTTATTTGATTTCCTGGAAATAAGATTTTGACCTCTTTGGTTCATATTGTTTAGAACATTTTTTAAAAACACGGGTTTATTTTATTCTTATTTTTAAAAACTATTTTCTATTCTTAAAAATAAGAAGAATAAGGAAAGCATGTTTAAGGCCTGTTTGTTTATTATTTTTGAAATTTGTTTTTTGTTCTTAACAATAATAAGGATAACAAGAAAAACGGGAAAAACATGTTTAGTTTCCGGTTTGTTTTTTCTAGCTCCCATTTTTAAATATAAAAGAAATATGTTTTATTACATTTTTATCTTACTTAATTATATCTATTTTTCTAATAATTTATTTAAAATTTTAATAATTTTTATATATTTGAATCATCTTATTTTGCTTATCGGCCGATATGCAACCGATACACCGCGACCGATATATCTCGAGACTGTCCGAGTCGATGACCGGTACCGCGACTTTGAACCATGATAAACATGCCCACTTTTTTGCAAATGATAAACTAAATCAAAATAATTACAGGGTTCCTTCAACTGTTTTGCATCTAAGATTAAAAAAAATGAATATTAATTTAGGATGGTAATTAAATTTTATTCAACATATTGCCTTTTGTATAGTCTTGTACATGAAGAGCATTGAAACATATCTTCATGTAGTCTTGTAGTTGTTCAACAGCCTCGTATTCCCATATGCGTGCGGTTAGTAACTAAATGATGATTTTTTTATTATTTTTTTTTGTGGATGAATTGTATTCATGTTAATTACATTACATGCCTACCAGTTGACTACTTTTGTGAAGAGAGTGAGTTCATCAAGTGTTCCATGAACTGTTGACCTTAATACGGAAATCAACACACAATATTCCAGATCATTGAATTTGTGAAACCCCAGAAAATCAAAGATTTTAGATAAAGGGTAAAATAAAAATTTCGATTGAAAATCCGACCTTTCTAGACTTGATGACAAACCTGACTTCTCCTGGCTGGAATCGTTTCAATGAATTTATCTACCACGCCGAATTTCAAGTAGATTCCGAGGTGGTCGGATTTCACGCTTTTTCAGGCGTGCATCGGATGACACATGGCAATATAAGGATGCCACATGGCACCACAAGTGTGTGACACTTGGCATCAAAAGTAGTGGCTCACAATGAGCCATGTGTGGGAAAAGGGATCCCATGGCTCACATTGAGCCATGTGGGTAATGATGTCATAAAAGGAAATAAAGAAATAATGATTTAAAGATGGAAAATTGAGGGCCACCAATTTGGTTTGAGGAAAGGGAGAGGAAATTTCCTCCCATTAACCGGATGAAGACAAATCCAAAAAGGGAGAGAAAATGGGGAGAAATACAAAGAGAAAAGAGAAAATGAGAGGAGAAAGGAGAAAAAGGAAAGAAAAACAAAAGTAAAGAATAAAGCAAAAGAAAAGAATTCGTGGAGAGGAAGATGCAGTGGCCAAACATGGAGAAATCCTAGAGAGAGAACGTCTTCCTTCTCTCTAGATTTGTGAAATAAGACCGATCATTCGATTTCTTCGAGACAAGGGAAGGTTCTACACTTTAAAGGACAACGCGTGGACTTCGGTTTTTGGGCGTTTCTTCAACTTCCAAGAGGTGGGATATTTTCCTACTTTGTTTACTTTTAGCCTAAAGGCTTTATAATGGTAGGGGTTGCTTGTGGAGGCCATGAGAGGCCATGGAAATTTAGTTCCAGCTCAGACTAATGGGGTATGGATTTTATGATTTGCTTTCACACACACCGATCGTGGAGTTATGGTTCGAACTAGAAACTGAAAGTTTCTAGGTGTGTGGTTTGTTGTTGTGATAACAATGCTTGGAACCGGATTGGTTCATGTTTGTGAAGGGTCTTGAGGTAAATTTCAAGGAATGGTCCTAAGTTGCATCTTACTTCAGGTGTCTGCTGCTTGCTTCGAATATTACGCAAGCAGTAGAAATGAGATATTGATGCATGCTATTTAATGTATTAATATGGTTGATATGGTGGTAGATTATATGTATAAATTATAATTGTCCATGGTATGTAAATGTTTCATGTAGTGCTCATTCATGCATGAATATTATGAAAATGCACATCCTACGTACTTTTTCATATGCACGGTCACATCGCGCCGGCCCGGTGTGTGGGTGCGTGGTAAGGTTTATTCATCAAGGGTGGAATGGGTCAGAACTCAAAAATGGGACAAAGTCCAAGGTAGATTCACGAGTGTGTAAATGATCAAAATGATAAATTACATGTTTTCATGAGTAAGTTGGGGTAGATCCCCCCGTAGGTGAAAGTCCCACCTATTATTCACTAAGCATGAATCCTAACGATAAGTTCGTGAAAATGTTGAAAAAGGCGTGCGGCGTCCTACGGTGTAAACCCGGAAATCCGTGGCCCACAAAATAAAGGAAAAGAATCAAAATCATTTTTTGATAAATAAATTGGAGGGTTTTCCAATGGTTTGGTCAGGGTGTGTGACTTGTTTTATTTCACATTTGGCACTCCAGGTGTGAGGGAGTCGGTTGGGACTCAGGTGGTGAGCATGAGGGGTCGCATCTCATGCATGATATAGACATTTCATGTAAAATAATCAGATGGAATGTGATTGATTGTTTATATATATGCCATTGCATATGCATTTATGAAGTGAAAGAACCCGTAGAGCACTTTCACTCCAGCTTTGCTCACCCCGTCAGTGGGACCCTTCGTGCAATGTGGACTATCCGAGACTGCAATGCCAGTAGAGGTAGCTTTTGAGAAGAAAGCCAAAATGTGGCTTTAAGTGAATATTTTGTAAATATGTATAAATCTTTTTGTAGAACAAACATGAAAATCTATGAGAATATAGTTGAGAGATATCTGCTTTACGAGTACTTGATGCATGCCCCATGCGGGCTATTTTAATTATGTGTGTGTCTCGTAATACGACATATAGATTTCCGCAGGTTGATTCGTAGTCAACGACACCTTATTTGGGCCATGCAATTCAAACTCATCTCTGATAATAAAATGGAATAATAAATAAAAAATATAGATTGTACAATGCTTTTGAAGAACACGCAGCCATGAGAGATTTCCTTCTTATAAATCTAAATCCTTGATCTCTTCTTCCTTATCAAACTTGATACATACTGTTTTCTCAGACTGATGGAAGAGTGCCTTAACCGCACATGAAGGGTTTCTATATATAACTTATTGATAGAGCAGTTATGGAGCCAAGAATACACGCTCAAAAGTCGCTCTAAACTCAGGAATCAATAACTGTTCTTATAATAAATTATATTTATTATAAATAACTGTTCTTATAATAAATTATATTTATTATAATTTACCTACTCCATCAAGGGTAAATATCTTCATAACAGTTTAAAGATATTGGATATTCTTTTAATTGGCTAAATACTAGGTTAGTGGGCCACCCACTTAATTTTAATGTGGAAATAACATTCTCCCACTTGGCCCACTAAACTGATTATGCAAACTATAATATATAAAATATATACTGGAAAATAAATTTGACACGTGATCACGATTTCACAAATCTCAGCTAATACGTCCAAAATCATATACCATAATACTGAATCAGTTTAGATTATAAATGCGAGTCATGGCGGTCACATGACCATAATGTCATGTTTCCTTCCACGCACCACACATCAATATAATGCCAAATAGCCCTTGTAATTTGTCTAACCAGTGCTGTGATTCTATATTTCTCCTTTGCCAGCTTTAATCTGTGTTTGAAGCTACCAAACGCGCACGGCGCCAACAATGGCGCCTTGAAAACGGCCATCTGATCGACGCCAACCAACGCCCCCACCTTTGCACATCCAAATAGCGCTGTAAGGAAAAATATTAAAAAAAAAATCTTCCTTCTACGAGTTGAGGCGTTTCTTTATTCTTTAGTGAGACGAATTAATCGAAGATAAATCTCAAAATTTAATCTTTATAAAGCAATGATTCTGAATATTTAAATTCAATTTAGCTTTGATACCAATTATTGACCTTAATACGGAAATCAACACACAATATTCCAGATCATTGAATTCAAACTCATCTCTGATATAAAAAAATATAGATTACATACCGTTTGAAGAACACGTTGTTACGAGAGATTTCCTCTGCTTTAGATCTTAAATCCTTTGATCTCTTCTTCTCCTTATCAAACTTTGATACACAAAATTGTTTTCTATAATTGATGGAAGAGTGCCTTAACCGCACATAAAGGGGTTTCTATATATAACTTATTGATAGGAGAAGAGGGCTAAGAATGCACGTTCAAAAACCGTTCTAAAAGTGTAATTCTAATAACTGTTCTTATAATAAATTATATTTATTATAAATAATTGTTCTTATAATAAATTATATTTATTATAAAGACCCAGTTTATAATAAATTATATTTATTATAATTTACCCACTCCATCAACGGTAAATATTTTCTACAATGTGCTTAAAGATATCAAGGGCTACTAATTGGCTAAATATCAGGTTAGTGGCCACCCACTTAATTTCTTAATGTAAAATAACATGAACATAAAATGCCATCAATTAGTGTAGACTAGTGAGATTATTTTGTGAGCTCCAATCTCCGGGTCCGATAAGCTTGATCCGGGAGGACCGCCAAGGGCCATCGTACCATTTCAGTGGTTGGTTTCTTGCAATCTTCAACTCATTGGCCAAACCTAGGTCTTTCCACCATCTAATTGGGTAAAAAGAAGAGGAAAAGAAACATTTAAGAGTGCGTCAAAAGAATAAGGTATTGTTTGGTTCAAATTATCAAGAACAGTTTTTGTGTTCTCTATGTTCCCAAAATACGAAAAACTTTTCTCTGCAACAAGGGTCCCCATTTTGTGATCTCCCTGCTTCCAAAACCCTTTGTTCTCGAAGAACACTCTAGTTGGTGTTTTCCGTGTTACAAAAACTACTTTCTAGAACAATCTTTCAAGAACACAAACCAAACATGGCTAATTTTCTTTGAAGAATACAATAAAGTTAACCTAAGTGAAGGTGTGAGAAACTCACTTGAAAAACCTCGCAGATCTCCTTCTAGTGTATATGGATTTAACTATATTGAAATCCATTTTTGCTAGTTCTTTGAAGACATTTATCCATCCATCTCAGTGCCTTGAAAATCGCTAAGAAAGCTGGGCCATGAACTCTGCTGCTCCTTAGCGGTGGGGATGCTCCAATGTGTTCCTAAATAAATTCTAGCCTCCGACTTTGATCATTGTTTGTGTTTAGCAACCTGGCTACCTGCTGCCCATTTCTCTTCAAAGATATCAAATATTTATGATCAATTATTTCATATATAAAATATTTATGATCAATTAATCCAGATAATGACCAAATAAAATTTGTCAGCATTACATAGTTTTTCTACATATAAAATAGTTTCATATATATGACATGGAACTAATGTAAAACAAAAACATAAAATATAGATTTTGACGTTTAAGAGATAATAGGCAAAATGTTGAATGGTGGACTTCATGCTTCTTTCATGCATGCAAAACCATGTATACAGAAATTTGAGCCAATGCCCTAAGAGGTTACCAAAACTACTAAATTTAATATTTTGATAGAAAGAGCGTGCTTAAACATGTTTTCTACATTTAAAAAAAATGCAATAGTAATGGAATAAATTAAGGGAGTCCTTATAGTCAAGTAATTTATTTACTTATTAAAAGGATATGCATTTCATCGGTACACAAATCTTATAGTTAATTTTATAGATAATTGGAAAATAGAAGTAGAAATAGAGCTCATAAATCACTTTCATAATAGTAATTAATCATACCAAGGGCATGTTTGAACTCAACCAATGCAAGTTATTAAGAAGTGAGTCAATGGTTTATTACAACCTTTTATAGCAGTAATCATACCATAAATGTGTTTGGAATTCAATTAAGGGCCTACTTAGTTGAAAAAGCTACAAATCATAGCATTTTATTAATTCACACTTGTAAAAATATCAAATTCTATGAAATAATATGAATTTTTTATGGTTATGAATTTATTTCATATTATATTAGTAAAAACTAATTTGAAATTGTAAAAATTTATAACCATAATTTTTTTTTATGAAATAATATTGTAATATTAAATATTATAAATTTTTGTATGATTATAAATCTATAAAATTAATTTATGGTTATATCAAATAGTATGATAATTTTATCACCATAAAAATATAATATATGAAATAAATAATATTTTTATGGTTATAAATAAAAATGGTTAAAACCATAAATAAGTTTTTTTATTTATGAAATTATAATCAACCATAAAAATTGCATAAATTTATAACCATAAAATTTATAACCTATATCAAACCATATAAGCTCTTTCTAAGTCTACACACATAGTTCCCTTTTCCTTCACAACATGAAAACCCATCAAAGTCGTCATATAGATCTCTTTTCCAAATCACCATGAAGAAAGCGGTTTTCACATCCATATTTGCTCTACCTCCAAATTAAGAGTAGCAGCCAAACTCAACACAGCTTCTAATGGATGACGCTTTTACCATAGGAAAAATCTCATTAAAATCAACACCCTCCTTTGACCTCAAAGCCCCTTCACCTCACTAATCGATCTATACCTCTGAGACATAGTGTTACTTATGTTTCACCTATAGATCCACCTGTTATCCAAGGCCCTCTTACCTTTAGGCAACTTCATTAAATCAAAAGTGTGATTATCATGTAAGGATTTCATCTCGTCCTTCATTGCATCCAGCCACTTTTTCTTTTCTTCACTCTCCATGGCCTCTGTAAAGCACTCAGGTTCTTCATCATCTGTTAGAATCACATACTCATCAAGAGAATACCTCATAGAAGGTTGTCTCTCCCTGTTGGACCTCTTGAGTTGAACTTGAGGTGGTTCGGTAGCATTACTCAGATTTTCATCTTGAGACATGTCATGCTCCTCTCTCTCATCATCATCAACAGAATTATCTATCATATGCAAAGTTGTCGATCACCGACATCATTCTAACATCGTAAGATTCAAATTTTGAATAGCGTTGAACAAACTAAAACAGCCACACCATTGTCTTCCTTGGGTGTAGACTTCTCCATCTTAATTATCAATGTCTTCGATGGTTTGATCTTCCATGAATTTCACATCACGGCTTCTAACAAGCTTTTTCTCAATAGGATCATAGAACCTCTAACCAAATTCATCCTCACCATAGCCAATGAATATGCACTGCCTTGACTTTGCATCCAACTTGGATCTTTCATCCTTTGGAACATGCACAAAACTCTTGCAGCCAAAAACCCTTAAGTGATCATACTTCACATTCTTGCCAAACCAAATTTTGTTTAGCACCTCACTATTCAAAGCAACAACAGGACTAAGATTGATCACGCAGTATCATTGTGTATGGCTCTCACCCCGTATAAGCTGTAACTTAGCGAAGAGAGCATACACCTCACTCTCTCAATCAATGTCCTGTTTATCCTCTTTGCCAAACCATTCAGCTGAGGAGTTTTAGGAGAAGTCTTCTCATGTGCGATGCCATGTTGCTTACAGTAGATATCAAAAGGTCCACAATACTCACCACCATTGTTAGTACGGATGCATTTTAGCTTAGCCTCGACCGCCTCTCAAACCGAGGCATGAAACTTTGAACTTTTCCAACACTTGGTCTTTTGACTTCAAAGCATAGACCCAAAGTTTTCTGGAATAATCAATAAATGTAACAAAATAAAGTGCACCACCAAAGGATTTCACCTTCAAAGGGCCACAAACATCTGAACGCACCAATTCAAGCAAGTCAGATTTTCTCGAGGGAGGATGCTTCTTGAAGGATACTCTGGTTTGCTTACCAATCACTCAATGAGAACATTTCTCCAAATCTATATTCTTCAAACCCGGAAGCATATCCTTCTTTGCTAAACAATTCAGCCCCTTCTCACTGATATGACTAAGCCTTCGGTGCCGCAAAGAAGCCTCTATATCCATAGCATTCACACTGTCACTAGCAACCAAACCTTTCGTCCAATACAACTTTGAACTCTTCTACCCTTTTGCCACAACTAAGTTAACTTTTGTGAGTTTCCACTTTCATGAACTAAAGTGGTTATCATAACCAGCATCATCAAGTACTTGCACATAGATCAAATTAAAGTGTACATTCGAGCATGTTCGAATTTCCAGAGCAACTGTATTCCCGTGTTGGCTCGCAACGTACATCACCAACCCCACAACTTTGGGACACACCATCATTACCCATCTTCAAAACCCAAAATCACCTAGAGTGTAAGATGAAGAACTCCTTCCCGTCAGACATGCAAGCAGCACCACTATCAATTATCCACATTCTCATCGATACAAGATTAAGTGAATTGTGGTCATGGAGAATAACATCATCACTGTAGTAGTAGTCACACAATCACGATCATCATGATCCTCTTTCTCGCTACCCTTTGTCTTTACTCTCCTTCTTCCATAGAAAATAGTTCCTTTGGATGTGCCCTATTTTGTGACAATAATGGCACTCAATATTCTCAAACGAGATCCGGACTTGCTCCCCGCCTTATCTCACCACCTTCAACTCCTCGCAGCTCCCCCTTTTCAGTAACAAGCACCTTTGAATGAGTAGAAGTACCCTACGCCTTCCTTCTCATCTCTACATTAAGAGCACTGGTCTTTGCCATTTGCAAGGGAACAATGCCATTGGGGGCAGCACTAATCATGGAAACTCGAAATGTCTCCCACAAATCAGGTAGAGTTATTAATAGAAATAGTCCAAACACATCATCATCAAACTTGATACCTGCAGCTGACAACTGATCACAACGCCCTTGAAATTCACTCAAGTGCTCAGTAAATGGAGTTCCATCCTTGTACTTCAATTCAACAAAATTCTTCAACAAGTACAATTTGTTGCTCCCTGATTTAGAAGCTATGCGCACTCAAGCGCCGTAGTTCCCGCATGTTTCTCAAAAGTAATAAGATTATAAATGGGTTCATCTACAAAGTGCCTGATAAACTACACACGCTCTCATGCTCAAAACCCCACTCTTCATCAGACATGGACTTCGGCTTCTATGCTCCAAAGACAGGAATATGCATATTCTTCACAAATAGCAAGTCCTTCATCTTACCCTTCCAATAGTGATAGTTTGCTCCATTCAAAGATACCATTTTCATATGTGCCTCCATCTTTCAAGCAAGTAGAAAACAATCACTAACAACTTGGCTCTAATACTACTCTGATAAGGGGAAACCGGCAAACACAATAACAAACTGAATAACAGAGCAAAAAAGGTAGCTCAATAAAATTCCCCTTTACTTGCAAGAACTTATAAGGAGGACCAATAAAAATATAGAGCAAAAATAGAAATCAATAGCATACAAGAGACACAATTATTTAACGCGGAAAACCCTTAAAGTAAGGGTAAAACCATGGTCAGTCTGGACTAAAAGAAATAGCTCCACTATGATTAATAGAGGCAAGAGAGTTTCCACAAGTGCACAAAACGGTTATAGCCAGCGAATCCGTAATTAAACACCAATGCTTCCGATGCGAAATAAGAAGAAAAAGAAAGACCCCAAAAGCGTAAATAAAACTACTAAGCACGATCTCCCCGCCGATATCGATCGACGATCCAAATTGCATGTAATGAAGTATCACATTTTTCCTAACTCCGTCAGTTCAAAAAATCAGCCCGATCCAACAAGCAGTAAGAATCGCAGCCAGAATCTAAAACGATCCCTGGTGGATGTGCGAAAATCATAAAAACTTTTCTCCTCCCCCTCTCTCTCTTTGTCGCTATATTTCATTAAATGAGCACATTCTTTTCCTTAATCACACTCCTCCACTTAAATAAGTGAGACAAGTGGGCTCCCTCACACCTGGGCTTTTACCCACATAAAGGAGCCCAAACCCAGCCAAACATATCCCCAAGGATGAGAGGTCAGTTTCCGATTTGTTCTCTATTCATTCATAATTTTACGATGAGCGTGAAATTTGGATATCCATTATGGCCTGTGTTAAAGAGTTGAGCTTCTTTCTACAGAGCGCCGTCGAAGAGCATCCAAGGCTTAAGCTTGCCTTCCTTCACGTTTTAAGTAGATTTTAACCAACTCATATTCAATATATCTTTCCAAAACATAATTTACTTCCCACAACTCATTTTCACTTTAGTACTTTGAGATCTTTAATTCTTCACAACAAATTTTTAACGTCCCTTCCCGAGAGAGTGTACAATACATGTAACTGTTGGGGCACATATGAGCACTAAGTGTCACATTGTAATATTATGAAGATGAAATTAAGAAATGATAAAATTATTAAACCCGTAATGTGATGCTAGAAGAAAGGGTAAATTTGTAAATTCCCAAAAAGGATATGAAAGCCATGATTTGAGAAGATTAGATGCCAAAAATAAAAATTTCAAAAGTTGATGTGCAAATCTTGAGAGATGGAGGAATAACTTATAATTAAGTCAAAATGGGATTATAAAAGGAGAGATGAGACAAACCAATGTCTCATTTGGTCTCTCAAAAAGGCTAGGGCAAAACATAGGAGAGGAGAAGAAGGGAGAAAAGAAGAGGAAGAAGAGGAAGAAGAAGGAGAAGGGGAGAAAACCAAACCAAGGTATGTCTTTATCTTGAAATCATGGGTGTTTTGGATTCCTAAGGTTTTGGTTTGGAGAATTGTTCCTCCTTTGTCTAGGGTTTTGGGAAGAGATCACCCAAACCCTAGATTTTTGTTGGGGTTATGATTGGTGTAAAATAAACATGGAATCATCATATTTATATGGTTTTTAGAAGAATTGGTGGACCTTTGGTTGAATTCATAAGATTTTCACCTAGGGTTTTGTGGTATGAGTTCTAAACCACTAACACAAGTGTTATGGCGGCTTGAGATGAATTCCATGATGATTCTTGAGGTATTAAGGAATGGGGAAGTTGTATGAAGAGAGTTGGTACCAAAAGTGGAAAAAAGAAGCAAATATGTAATGACCCGTACAAAATAATACGAGTTTTTAACACACTTGACCAAGTTTGACTTTTTCAAGGAGGAATAGTTTTAGGCTAACTAAAGCAATATCTCATAGGCCTCGTCGATACGAGTCCATAGACGGGCGGAAAGTCCCAATCCGACTTACGGATAAAAAGTTACGGCTATGAGAAGTTCAATAGTAGCGCTTTATCAATGTCCAAGTTCTGTCTGAGATTTTTACCTGAAAGCGACCCTAGACCCTATATAAACATAGCTTGGGATGCCGAATGAAACCCTAGCCCCAAAACACCCTCTTGAGCTCCAAAACCCTAGGAAAGCTTCAAACCGGAACACAAGGTCAAGGTTTCGCCATTTATGTGTCGCGGAAGATTGACCAAGGACGCATCACCTCCGGGCCAATCCACGCACCGCCGCCTAGGGAGAGGGCAATATCTAGACGCTGCCGTGAAGTTTCACGCGAACTACCTCTCGACGCTACGGATCGGGTCGGGCGAGCGGCGGAGGCGGCCACCATGGGTAACCGGGCATTTCGTGATTTTCAAATGCATTTCGGCCACTTCAGCCACCCGCATAGCCTTTCCACCATTTTTGGACCTCTGAACTCATCTACATGGTCCCTTTTGCGCATTCTCACCGCTTGAGTTACAAATAAAACAAAGTTGGCCACGGCCGGATCGAGTTTTTCGGGCAACCACAAGGATCGCTGACCAAGCGTACGGTACTGATGAGTTCCCTGGTTCCTCGGGCTTTCCATTGATATGCGGTTTGTAAATTTCGGACGCTGCTTGTTAGTTTTCCATTTTTAGGTTGTTTCGGTAATTACCGGTGATGTCGACCGAATAGAGTAATAATTCGGTAAAATTTGGAAAATTGAAGTCAGATAGTGAAATCGTTGTTTTGTGGAATTACTGGACTGCTCAATTTCGATAATTAGTTCTGTGTGAAAAGCCCCAATTTTAGGTATCGCCTATAGGGCACACCGTGTAATTCAATCATTTAAGTTCAATTGGGATGGTTTCATGTTCTAAAGTTATTCTTGTTATTCTTGGTGGATATTCCAATGTCGCTGTTCAATTATCGAGCCTAAGTGGTATTTTATTTATATTATTGTGCATTCACGCCTGAGTCGAAACGATCTCATAAGGACAAGATCGAATATTCAGCTCCTGTGGAGCGGTTTATATGTTTTTAAATGATTGGGGTATTATATTGATATATATTTCCTCCATTGTGATTAAATATTTTATATATATTCTGTTTTGATCAAATAATTAAGCATAAAATGTGATTATCGGTCTTATATAAACAAGTTATCATTCATGAATTTTACTCAACATTTTCTCTGCTAAAGTTGTACTGTTTCATGGATGAGTCTATGGTATTTGACATTTTGGGGCATGTAGATTGGTTTTAATTTCTTGAGAAATTATTGTTTTATGAAATGGATTTTGAAATATATGTTTAATAATTGCTATGGATATGGTCATCGAGGTAATGCCTCAAATTTCGCTTGAATCGAGAAACTAAAGATCTTCAATGGAAGTTGGATTGAATTCAGGAAAGTAAGTTCATACCCTAACCTAAGATACAAATGATGGAAAAGTACACGAGTAAGGACATTGAGTTGGAGGTTGGACATTGAGTTGGAGGTTATAAGGTGATGTACCATATCAGATTTAGATCGGGTTCAAGAATTATATCAGAGTGCACTGAATTGCCATGTGTGTCGTGAGGCTGGTTTTATCCAACGGTCATATATTATTTCCACGATCGCGGAGGCCTGGATGACCGACTCGCTTGAAGATATCGAGATTGCCACTATGGTCGCGAGGCTGGATTCATCCAATCTGCTATATATTATTTCCACGACCGTGAGGTCGGTTTACCCGACGGTTTATTAGTTGCCACGGTGTCGTGAGGTTGGTTTCATCCAACGGTTACATGTTATTCCACGGCCGTGAGGTCGGTTTACCCGACGGTTTGGATTCAGTATTTATATTATAGTGCACTGGGATTGCCACGGTGTCGTGAGGTTGGTTTCATCCAACGGTTATATATTATTTCCATACGTATATTCGGGTTTACCCGACGCTAGACGGGTACATGGTATGGTACATTGCTGGTTTCGTGGTAAGTAATAACCATTTATGTCGGGATCGTGAGGTGGGTGTCCCACTGGCTTGTGATGGGTACCTAGTAATTTTTTATTACTGTCGGGTCTCGTGACAAAGTATAAGCATTTCAATACTGGGTGATGGTATTTTCACGGTTATCTCTTCTACGACATGATGGTTCCATATATATTTATGTTCAATTGCATGTTGCAAACAGATTCGTAGTTTTAAGGTTCTTGAAAATGATGTCGGTTAAATTTGAGCATGACTTTCATTAAGTTAGGCTTTCGCAAAGTTGGTTTTGTGGAAATGTTTACTAAACTGGGAACATTACAAAAGAGTGGACGGAGGTCTTGAGAGGAAGAAATTTCGGCTCAAAAACACTATTTTCCATATAAATTATGCCACTCACTCGAGATTTATTTTCAATGCTTATTGTTTTAAATATGTTCACTAGGTCCGGCAAATTATAGGCCTACCTCGCTAGATTCAACACCGCTTCTTCTCGCGACAAATTACAAAGACTCTTACCCCATCCATCCGTCTTGTTGGTTCGGGACTCATTTATTTTCATTCTCAGAACCCTAAATTTGCAAATACCTAGAATGCTCCGATATTAGTTTTGAACTCATATGGGTCCTTATTATGTATGTTGTGGATATGACTCACATTTGGATAGGTCTATCGTGGATCTTTATATATAATTGAGGTATTGTGGTATCAGATGTGTTTACTTCCCTTTAGGCGGTCCCTTTCAGGCATTCCCTAGATCAGACAATGGAACTCCATCATGACCACCCGGAAACCCCGAGGGGTATCCGGCCAAAGCCCTCACAAATATGGGCAAATTTTCGAGCCAGACGAGATGAAGGCTGTGGCCGCATTCGGTACACCCCCAAGAGAAGCCAACCTATATCGAGAGCAAGTCCAGCCGTACTGACACTACGTAATGCAACCACCCAGATGTCCAAGTCAGAATAAAGACAAAAAGTTCTGGAAATGCCCGATTGTGTAGTTTTTGCGCATGTAAGCCTAAATTCATGCAATCGCTAGTATGGGAATTTTACTAAATGATTAAGAGAGGTTCAAATAAGATTGAACCGATGAAAACGTAGCGCACTTCGCCGAGGCGGCTTTATATTCGTTGAGTGTCAATAAATTCTAGTTGTGGAGTGCGTTAAGTTTACGTTATACGTAGGCGATTAATATGTTCGCCCTATTCGTTCGATTGTGTAGGCTAAAAGCAAAGGCGGGAAAATTGTGGAATTGTGCTCAAGTTTAGTAAGCAGAAAAGGTGAGTGTTCTAAACCTATTTTCCAAATGCTAGTGTATTATTATTATAAACTGTTTTACACTGGTATTTAATGGTTTTGAGTTGTAAAACCATAATTCAAAGAGCAAGCAAATGGTTTTGATTTAAACCATATTTGAAAAACAAGCAAATGGTTTTGAATTATCAAACCATATTTAAAGCAAGCAAGCAAGTAAGCAAATGGTTTTGAAATGATTTAAACTGATATTTTAAAGTAAAACAATGCTTGAATTATTAAACCATGTTCCAAGCAAGCAAACAAATGGTTTTGAATTGTACACCATTTTTCAAAGAGCAAGCAAGTAAATGGTTTTGAATTGTAAACCATTTTTCAAAGAGCAAGCAAGCAAGAAAGCAAAGAGAATATTTGTGGAAAATGTGCCTAACTAAAACCTTGCCCTAAGCAAGCATACCTGGCCGTAGGCATTCCACGTGCACCCGCCGTCAAATCTCCCACCATATTTACAAAGAAAAAGGTGGAGGAAGTGTGTCTGTGCCCTTCCACTCCTAAGTGAGACGGACTCAGCCCACCACCAAGATCACGATGCCTGTGCCCTCCCGTGGTTCACCAGTGGTACATCAAGCAAGAAAGGCCCCAGTTGGTTGATGATTTATGCGTGTTTGTTTTAAGAAAACGGGTTGAAGGCCAGACTCAGTTTTTGTTTCATGGCCAGTTGAGCCGAGCTCCATTTATTTTAAAGTGGCATTTAATCCCAAGCTCCGTTTTGTTTTCAAAGCATGCCAGTTGAGCCAGGGCTCAAGGTGTTTCTAAAGTTTTGGCTTTTAAAGGTGAAAAAGTTTTAAAAGTTTTAAAGCGAGAAGAGATTTGAGAAAACTTTATAAAAGCATAGCTTTAAAGCAGCTCGAAAACGAGCGGCAGTGCATCAGCTTTAGAAACTTTGAAGCGAAGCAGAGCTTTGAAGAAATATTCTATAATGAGAAAGTTTTATAGGGTTTGAGATGTTTTTCAAGAAAAAAGCATTTTATAAAGCAGCCTCCTTTGACTCAGTTTGAAAACATTATTTTGTGTTTAAAAACTATTTTCAAATTATAGACTTTCAAGACCCATTTGGAAGCGATTAAGGGTTATACGACATTTATTGAATCTTTATAATTAATAATATTTTAAAGAATGTATTTTTGAAATTTTATATAATGGAAGCATATGTATGTACATGGTGTAGTTTGTCTTAGAAGGGAGCAATCTTTGGTTGCCATATTTGGGAAAAAGGAAGTTCAAAATTGGTGTCTATCTGGGGTTGAATATATCCTATATCTTACGGTCGTCATCTTTGTAGGTTTCTTCTGTAACCAAGAATTTTATAAAATCATAGTTGAAGGAAAAAATTTATCTGCAGTTTCAAGCAAGCAATGCTGACGACTGCGGGTTTTCAAGTGGTTGGAAGTGCGGTGATGAGAATTTACATTGAGTTGTGAGCTTTCCACCATGGAAGGGGTGGGGTGTGTCGAATTCCTCAATACAAAGACCCTTCCATTAAAAAATAAGTGCTTCAATTGCCATTACAAACATTCTCAAAATGTCATTGATTGTAATTTATAGTAACAGTTATTAGATTCATTAAATGTTGCTAGTTCCATCATTAAATAAAACATATACAAATGATATACACATTAATTAAGAATTTCAAGAGATAAAGATTCAAGAATGAATAAGGGTTTTGAAAATTATAAAACATGAAGACAACTTAAACCAAAGATGATATGAACTCTGAGAAAATTAGAATGACCCCCTACATTTTACGTTTACAATTTTGTTATGGACTTGAATATCTATAAATTAATAATTATACTGATGTTGCAGACTAAATTTTAGTCACTTATATATAACCATTTCGATGATAATTACAACGATGCAGTATGCATTGGCAAAGTGTGTAAAAATAATTTTAAACGGATTTAAACCATTAAGCGTTATTGTTGTTTTATAAATATAAACTACATATTCATTGTAGTTTTATGATAAAATAGATCTTCAACTAGTGAAAAAACATATATATTGTTTTTTGGTTTCCATGTGTATTTACTGCAAATATTTTATTGCATTTTTTTATCAATTTAAAAAAAGCTAATGGTATACATGAAAATTAATTCCAATAATCATCAAATTACTTAGATAAAGTGCTAAAAATTAATTATAAAATTTTGGGGTTTTGATGGCATCTATCATGAATATAATTTTGACATCCAATCATAATATTGGTATTTAAAAGTAAATATTGAAATTTATCTAATTTTAATAAAATATAAAAATTAGGATAATTGCATAAATATATTTTATTTTAAATATTACAGTTTTAATTCATATATACTTATATATATATATATATATGTATCTTTAACATCTATTTAATAAATTTATGGTAGTAATTGTCATTAAAAGCTAAGACTAACACTAATTAGTAGAGTGATTTGATTCCTAGAGACTAACTGCAGATATGGTAATTATTCAAAAGTAGAAAAAATGTAAAAAACTTCTTTTAAGTTAAGTATCATTGGCAGGGTGCATGCCGTGAGCCTGGGTTTTCCATGATTGGTGCACTCATAGGATATCCTCATTCCAGCCCCGAGTTCCTATACCTAGCTCGGTTCCAGTTTTGAGAAAATACTTCCCATTGGACCAGGGACCTCAAGTTCTGGGGTTTGAAGTGTCTGGGAGGCGAAAAAGACTCAGTGCGGAAGGAGGATATCTGAGTGGGATATTTACAGAAATTTGAGAATCTGGCGATCATCAGTTATCTAGTGAGCCCACTCCGTAGTCGTATTAAAAGCGGGATTCGACGGCACTTGCCATTTCGCCTCGTGAGAGCTGGCCCATGCGCAAAGGGACTCGCCATAGCAGTGGGAGCACTCTCATACCAGCTGACTAGTCACGTTGAGGATCCCAGCGGATTAACCTCATGAACCGGGGGACACTCCGTGTACTCGATGGATGCTGAGAGCTTTTCCACCAAGCAATCAAATAAAAATCCATGGGCGGGGGCACCCTGATCATAACATATTTTGAAAATAATCTGGAGGAGCGAAGTGATATATATATTTTTTTTTCTTTTTCATTTTCAAGCATGATTTTTGTAAAAATTGGCAGGGTTTCATACATTTTTAGGACTTTCCCAAATTTACACAAAACACAAAGAAAACATTTAAAACACTTCAGCATCTTCAATCTCGAAGCTTCTCAGCTTCCGTTTTAGGACTCTCGTCCACAACCCGTCAAACACAATATATACATATACATTTATTCACTTCCAAATCGTAAAAACATTAGAAACTTCTTTAATTACATACACGATTTATAAAAGATTGAGCTGGCGAAACCGGGCTTAAGCGAAGCCAGCCCTAAGTAATTCATTTCAAAATATATCCATATATTATATACTTCACATGACAAATTATTGTTCAACCTATAAAATATACAAATTATTTATACAATGCAGTTCACATGCGTCGTCTCCTCGATGGCTCAACTCACTTTGCCTGGGAGATGCGCTAGGCGCCTTTGTCTCGGAGTCCCGAAAATGTTTTTAGAAACATATGGGAAAGAATGAGCTAAAGAGGCTCAATGAGTGTAATTTCATTAAAATAAAATTTTAGAGTACTATCAAGTAATACATACTTATACAATTAAAATCAATTTGTACCTTAAACTTTAACAACAACATAATAAATACTTATACAATTAAAATCCATTTATGCCTTAAGCTTATTTATACCTTAAACTTTCTTTTAACTTTATTTCTTTCTTTTACGTGGAACCCGGGAATAACACACGAGCGAGTTTCAGTCACGACGGTGAGGGGTGATCTGTTCCGGGTCGCTAACCACTGCATTTGCGGAGAAACTCACGCTTTTGCATAGGGTTCAGTCCTGCTTTCCTTATCCGCGATGTAAAGGATATTACTCTCTAAACACCCATTTCCTCCCTCAGTTAGTAACCTATAACTTTCCCCCTAAATCCTTACACGCTTAAGTACCTCGGCCGATGTCGATCATAACGATCATATGGGGTGGGAGTAAACCATGTTAAAACATATTTATCAAAATACATTTATAAATCCACATTCAAATCCTTTACTTTATCATGAAAACTCATATATGTAATACCGAATATACATAGCCATTCTTTACCATTTTAAACTTCCATAATGCCTTGCTTTATAGCGCATACATATATAAACATTTGCATTTAACATTAAATCATTCACTCCTTTCTTCAAAAATACATTTATAAATCAAATTAAATCCTTTACTTTATCATTAAAACATATATATGAATATACATATACATTCTTCACACATTTTTAAACTTCCATAATGCTTTAACATATGCATACATATATAAACATTTAATATAAATACATATATTTAGGCAAAGTAAACATTTATACATTTACACATTCTTATGGATATCCATATATAAACATTTATCTTAATCTTTCCTTTTTCACATTAAAATCATTTACCTTTAAAACTCAATTTTTCAAAATATTAGTTTTACACTCACCGTTCACAGCTCAATCCCGCTTGCTTCCGGTAATTCCGTTTCCGTTCGATAGTCCATTTTTCTTGCACCGAGGCCGGCAACTAACGGTATATAGCTTCCATTTTGATACCATATACATTCATTTTCACCCAACCACATTACATTCCTTAAATCTCATTTAACCACACACTTAAAAATACGTAACGAGTAACCAAATTACCTTTTCTTTACAAAATGACCATGTGCCTCTACCGATTTACACTCGAAGGAACTGTTTGAAACACCCATTTTCAATGTCTTAACTCCACTTTGACACTGGTTCTTTATACTCTTTGAAACTAAGGTGCTAAAGAGGTTCTTCTCCGAATTGAAATCACCCAAATTAGATGCTGAAACTCATTTACGTCAACAACTTGGGCTAATCTATGTTCAAAAGCGAACCAGAATTTGTGGCTTGCACATGGCCTTTACTTTGAGCAGAATTTTTGGGCACTTTAGGGTTACAATTTGCACTTCCTTCAGATAACTTTTCCTGAAGTCTATTTTGCAAAATTTTGAATCACTCGTCAGATGAATGAGCAAGTTATGGCCCAAAATCGAAAGCTGGTCAAAAACAGAAAAAGCGAGCATTTCTGTGCCGAGATTCTTGCTTGAGAAAATGACCGAATGTGGGCTTTGCATTTTTTCATATTTTTCCATCCAGATTCAAGCTCTATAGTCCATATACACACCTTCCAAACATTTTTCATTTTCATCACCAACATCTCTTTTCTACTCAATTCATCTTTCATTTACATGTGTATCTTCCAAAAACTTTTCTTCTGAATTATTTCCAACAACTCAAATATGGGTTATAACCCATACACAACCTTAAATATGATAATTAGTTGGGGTTTGTTCTAAACCCTAACTCAGCCTCTGATTTACCCACTGGAATCCATTTAAAGAGAGGATTCCACCAACTATCATGTACCATATGGGTTTTACCACCTATCTTCAAGTAAGGGTAGGATGCAATTCTATCAAAAGGCCTAGCTTTGGAGATAAGCTATTAACCATACGAGACTTGAATTCATAGATCCATACTAAAGTGCTAGTTCCATACCTTGTTTGGAGCTTGTGGCTTCTCTTCTTCCTCTCTTGCTCTTCCTCTTCCTCTTCCTCTTCCTCTTCTTCTCTTTTCCTCTTCTCTTCTTCAAGCCCGTATGGCTCTACTTGTTTGGGAGACAAAATGAGAGTTAATTTTTGTCTCCCTCCTATAATAAATTTAACTTTTATTTTGTTACCTTTTTGTCCTCCATCGGCTATTTAATTGCCCATTAAAGCTTTATTTTATTGCATTTTGAGCTATGAATCTCATTGGTCCATTTTAATGAGTCACAAACCCTAACTTAGCCATTAAGAAATGTTTTTGATTGGCTCTCATAATAAAATATCTCCATTATAGCAGATTTTATCTCAGTTTCACCTTATCTTTGCACCTCTACGGAGTTAAATGTCAAAAATATTCTACTTGGGTAAAATTAAACTTCAAATTGACCATGAAATATTCTAATTAAATCCTTCATTAGATTCCGGAGCTCTGAAATCACGAAATGGTTAAAATCTTAAATCTATAAATCGGGACAATAAGCGTATTATTATCAGAATTACGTTCAGATTGCCTAGAAACTATCAAACGGGACTCCGTTTCACTCGGATTTCATTTTCGTTTAGACTCTATGATTTATTCTGGACATTTCGTATTTTATTGAATTCAGAAAATTTATTTGTCGGCTCAATTTAGTCACGGAAATAACTATTCACTTAAATCTTCAATTCTCTTCTAAATATCGGGTTAAAGTGCAAACTGGGGATTTCTTAAAAATTCCTTTGCAAACCCCTCCATCCGGATATACTAAGAAAATCACTATTCCTTAGGGCACGGAGTTGCAATTTTTCGAAAATTTTCACTTGTAATATGCCCAAATAGCGTCGGGCGTTCTAAATTCTAATCTACCCTCATGTCTATCATTGGACCTCTAATCAGTTCAAAAACTACTATTATAACATTCAATCAGGTTGGGGGTTTTACAATCACCCCTCCTTATAAAAATTTCGTCCTCGAAATTAACACATTCGTACATGCATCAAAAAGATGGGGATAAGGCCTCTTCCATACGCACCATCGTAACCATAGCTTCCTCTCTTGTATGTCCTCCACATGCTTTCCACGATTTGCTCTGTCAATACATGTAGAAGTGCAGTATATACTTGCGGAGCATAGAAACTGCCTGGGAAAACATAGTGAATGCGTCGAGGTCAGATGCGACTCAGTCATTTGTGTCACCTCCCCCGATCTCTCGACAATCTGTATGGTCCAATATCGCAAGTGGACTCGGCTCACGTTTGGAAATCTTGAGTAAGCCCTTCCATGGGGAAATCCTCAAAATACCATATCCCTACCTCGAGCACTGGGTCCCTACCGGCGTTATTCGCATAACTTTTAAATCGGTCTTGTGCAATTTCTGTCTATCCCTTATAGCTTTGATCTTATCACGAAGTCACTTTGACAATTCGGGACCTACTTTAATTTCCTTTCGCCTACCTCATCCCAACGGGCGGAGTTAAACATTTAGTCCATAAAAGAGCCTCTGAGGGAGTGCGCCACTATCTTGACCTAACCACTTTGTTGTGTATGCAAACTCATAGGAGTAGATGGTGTCGGCTCTAAAAGCTCCCATAACACATGCTCGAAGCATATCCTCACAAAGTGCGCGTAGTCTCTTAGATTGGCCATCCGTCTGTGGATGAAAAGTCGTACTGAAGTGTAGTTTAGTGTCAAGAGACGTGCATCAAATGGACCAAACCGTGAGGTAAACACAGGATCTCTTATCTGAAACAATGGAAGTACTAATCTGCATGACCCTCTCATTGTTTCCATTTTGGCGAATTATGCACAAACCATATTCCATTTTATTCTTCCATTTTTCTTCGCTCTAATCACTCCCATTTAATGCCTTATACCTAAAAATATTCTTCCATTTTCTTCACTCCTAATCACTCCCCGTTTATTTTACCTACCTAAATTTCACTGCTAATGGATCTGAATCAAGCTCTAATCATACATCAATACGGGGCGTACATAAATATGGCTAACGTGCTCTGATATGAGTTCGGTCTCTACACGGATACCGATTCTGGTAGGAAGATGCCCACGACCCTCGGAAGTGCGATATGGGCTCATGGTCTCTACTGACATCTCTTACCACGTTAGCCTTTCTAGGATGATGGTACATTCGCAATCCTTAGTCAGTTCAATCCATCTCTATCTGTTGGTTATTATATGCTTGAATCTATGACTCTTATGATATTAAAAAATCCTGGGCACTCCGTATAAGTAATGCCTCATATCACAATGAGAATCTTTATTTAGCTGTGAAGGTCGTGTGTAGGATAATTACATTTGTCATGATTCTTCAGTGCCTAGAAACATATGCAATCACCTTGTCATTAAATTTATTCTAGCCTAGACCACACTTGCAGGCATCTCTGATATTAACTGCAAAGCCATCCTTAAAGTGAAAAACCAGCCATGCCTCTTTACCTTAAGAGAAGTACATTTATATCTTAATCAATTCTTCTTACGAACACATTAATTCAACACATTCCCATTAGGCCTTTAATCACTTCAATTGATTAAAATTAATAATGAAACTCAACTTTTTATACTTCTCACAAGGTGTTTCTAAATCTACATGTCACACATTAAATTATATTTCTTGATTTCTTTGATTTCTTTCAACAATTATATTTGATAATTTATCAATGTCAGTGATTTACTTAAACTAATCAAACTGATACATTTCTAATTAAACCCCTTTCTTGCTTCACCCTCATCTCATTTGTATTCAAACTTTGAAGATCCATTAATTCCATTAATTCCTTCAAACATTTCAAGTAATGTGAATTTAAATCGATTAAAATAATAGATCGAAACGGCATCCTTTATTAACATCAAAGTTGACCTATGGAAATTGACGATCATATATAATATCATTCTTTATTTTCGAATTTCTCCTTTATGAATCGACTATGAAATACATGTCTATTTTAAATAGCTAAAGCCTTAATACTAACGGAGTTGAAGGGACTTGGATAAATAAATATAGTAAACCTAAATTGTACGGAACCTCACTGAACTGATTGATAACAAAGTTTGTCGCCAGTGTATTAAACAACGCTTGGTTTCACGTCATGCTCTCGCTCCCTAGCTGCTTGGCCTCCTACTACTAAATGCGTAGTAATGGGCTTTTCGACGCTCATGAGTCCCGAATCCTGCGGACTCGGACCCTCAATGAGAGCCTCTTGACCGTGATATGGACCTTTTGAGGTTTCCATTTGTAGTCTTTATTGCGGGAATATTAAGCTTTTCAACGATAATCTGATTTTAATTTTTCCATTTGTCCTTTTTGTCATTAGTTCAACTTTTCAAGCAATGATACATGGTCCCTTCTTTTCATACATGACTTGTGGCATTTCTTGGAATAAGGACATAATATCTAGATTGATTACATAAGATTCATATATAAGATCATGCATTTATATATTAATCTATCAGTAGAATCGTCTTCTTCAACTTTTTCCTTGATAATCTTGACACTGAAGTTCCTCGAAATATCGATCTCCCAGTATTCCTCTATTGCTCATCCTGTTTGAGAGATTGAATGTATCCACGTCTTTATCCGTAATTGTGCAGAAATAACTATTTCTCAATTCAAATCTTGTCGGAAATAGAAACTTAATAGTGACACATTGTTTCAATTGTATTTGGCAATTTATCACTGTATATTTGAGCACTAGTAGAGCGTTATCATTTCCATGTTGAAGTAATGAAGTTTTCCAAACTCAGCGAATAGACTCCCATTTGGACAAGTTTGATTTAAATTACATTAATATTTGTTGAAGCATGATATTCACTGTGAAGCCCCAAATCCTACAAGGCGAGAGCACCAGGAGAGTTAGTCGTTCTTGGCCAGTATGGGAGCTTGTTTGGCCCGAGAGGTCTTTGGGTTCGAATCCTATCGCTGATTTAATCCCCGTATTTTATTTGAAGGTCCGCTAAGCGGACTCTGCAGGCTCTCACGTGCGGGCGCCCAGAGTGTATGCACGTGAGGGAGTGTTGAAGCATGATGTTCATGTTGAAGGCTGATCCTGCAAAGCAGGCTTTTGGAGAGTTGGTCATTTGCATGATATTCCTCTTTGAGTGTTGATGATGAGTAGGACTCATCTACACATGCCCTCTGATTTCTTTTTGTATTTATGATCTTTTCACTCACATTATTCTCCTATCCTCAAATGTAATCTTTGAAATTAAAGTCAAGACTCACTTTTTGCCTATAGACAGCCCAACTCAAAGATACAAGTATTGGCTTTATAAATGAAACAGTATTTAGGTGAGTGGTACTAATGCCTCGAGAGCTCTCTGGTGGCGGTCAGGCCCTAAACAAACCATTCTGTGAACTCAAAAAATTTCATATGTCATATGAATGCATATATGATTTTTAAATCACATAAATAATTTGTAAGAATTTTAAAATAAAACATTAAAACAATCATATGAAAGCAAAATTCAAATCTTTATAACATTTTCAAAAAAACATGGCTGCGACCCGTTGAAGGATCGACGGATTAACCTCGCCGAACTCGAGGGGTTACTCGCGACTCATTGGATGCAAACTTTTTCTGAAACGATAATAAAATCCATGGAGGCGACCATTTTACAATCATAACATATCACAGAAAATAATCACGAGCAGTGATAATTTTTACCATTTCCATGTGGATTTTCTCATAAAGGTGTGGGAGTTTCATCGCTTTGGTTTTCCCAAATTTACAAAACACTGCGAAAACATTTAAAACACTTCTAATCTTTCGATCCTCAACTTCTCAACTTTAGTTTTAACAGTTTCTCGTCTGGCAATCAAACACAATATACACCATACATTTGGCCTACTTCAAATCCAGCTAAAACATTCAACTTCTTCAATTACATGCCTGATTTTATAAAAGATTGGGCTTGAGCGAACTTAATGAAGCTAACCCTCAAGCAATTTATTCTTTTCAAAGGCCTATCCATACCTTACATATATTACATGATAATTATTCGCCTATAAAATAGCAAAATTATTTATAGATCGGTTCCATGCGTCAAATCTCCTGGCTGGCTCCCGACTCTTTGAAACGAGGGAGGGGTACTCTAGGCGCACTGTCTGAATTCTTTGAAAATGTTTTAAACGCGTGAAAAAGAATAGACTCTGGAGCTCAATGAGTGTACAATTTCATTAAAATTACATTTAGGTATCTATCAAAGTAATACATCTTATCTGATTAAATAGATTTTGTGTAAACTTTCTTTCTTTCTTTATAATAAATACACTTATCTGATTAAAATCCATTTATCACTTAAAACATTTATGTAGCTTTCTTTCTTTATTTCTTTTCTTTACGATGGAACCGGGAATAAACACCGGCAGTTTAAGTCCGGCGGTGAGGGCAGTCACGTTCCGGGTCGCCGCCAGCATCTTTGCGGAGAAACTCACGCTTTGCATGGGTTGCGTCCATGCACCTTATCACGTGTAAGGATGTTACTCCTACGCTTACCATTTCTCTCGATTGGTAACCTGTAACTTTACCTAAGTCATGCGCTTAAGATTGCCTGGTAGATATCAGGTCATAAAGTCATGGGGTTAGGGTAACCATCGTTAAAAACATTTATCAAAATACATTTTATAAATCCATTCGATCCTCTTCTTTATCATGAAAACTCATATATATATGCGAAATATACATATACGTTCTTTACACATATTTTGAAGCTTCTATAATGCCTTAACATGTGCCCATATATAAAACATTCGTTTAACATTATAGATCATAAGTTAACAATATTCAAAATACGTTTATAAGTCATTTAAATCACTGATTTCATCATTCAACACATATATGTGAAATATGCATGTGCATTCTTCACGTTATATGACTTCCCTGCTGCTTTGCGCTAACCATACATATATAAACATTTAATATAAATACATATGTTTGTGCGATAGCATTTTATACATTTACTACATTAACATGGATATCATATATAGTATTTATCTTAATCTTTTCCTTTTCACGATAAAATCATTTACCCTTTACTCAAATTTCAAAAATCGTAGTTTTACACTCTGTTCTGCTCAATCCGCTTGCTTCGAGTCAATTCAGTTCGATTCGATGATCTCATAACTCACCTTTTTAAAAGAAAACCTGACTTCAACCATTAACATAACTTCCATTTAATCCACCATATACATTAATTTCTTTAACCACATTACATTCACTTAAATCTCATTTAACCACACTTTAAAAATCGTAACCAAAGGAAATAGCCAAATTACCCCTTTTCTTTACAAAATGACCTTAATGCCCTCTAGATTTTACATAGGACTGTTTAAACACCATTTTTCAATGTCTTGCACTCCTCAAATTTTGACACTAGTTCTTTATATAACCACGAAACTAAGGTGCTAGGTTCTTCTCGAATTGAAATCACCCAGGTGAGTCTGAAACTCTCATTTAAATCGAAAACAACCAGACTAATCTATGTTCATTGTAGACAATTTGAAACTGCACCTGTGGCTACTTTTTGGAATAAAATTTTTGGGCACTTTAGGGTTACAATTTGCCCACGCACTTCCTTCAGATAACTTTTTCTAGAAATTATTTTACCAAGAATTTTGAATCCACCAAATCGGATGCAAATGAAGGCAAGTTATGGCCCGAAATCGAAGGCTGAGGTGTGAGCAGGAGGCGTTCGCAATCTCTGAGAGTATGCGGAAAATGACCGAGAATGTGGGCTTTTAATTTTCCTCTTTTCCATCCAATTCAACTCCTATAGTCCATATACACTTCAAAACCATTTCATTTCATCTTAACATCTCTTTTCTACTCATTCATCTTTCATTATGTATCTTCAAAAACTTTCACAATTATTGAACAACTCAATATAGTTATAACCCATACACAACCCCAAATATGATAATTAGTTGCAGGGTTTGTTCCTAGAAACCCTAACTCAGTGCCCTCTCAATTACCCATGAATCCATTTAAAAGTTCCATAACTATCATGTACCATATGGGTTTTACCACCTCCTTCAGAAATCAGGTGGGGATCTGGTCTATCAAAACCAGCTTTGGAGATAAGCTATTATAATACAAAGACAAAATTCCATAGATCCCATACTAATTCACTTTAGGGTTCCATACCTTGGAAAACATTCTCTTCTTCCTCTCTTCTCTTATACCTCTTATTTTCTTTTCCTCTTCTATTTAGCTGGCTTGCATTGGCTCTCTTGTTGGGAGACAAAATGATTAATTTTATTCACTCACATACTAATAAGTGCTTTATTTTATTTTACCTTTTGTCCTCAATCAACCTAATTTAATTTTAATAAACTTATTTTGTGCATTTGAGCCCATGAATCTCATTGGTCCATTTAAATGAAGAGTCTAAACCTAACTTATTAATTAAGTATTTTTTGAGTTATTCATAATAAAATATCTCATTCTGCATATTTTATCTGGGTTTACATATCTTTACTTCCTCTTAGACCAATGTCAATGTTCTATGGTGCGTCTAAACTTCAAATTGACCCTTAGAATATTCTAATTAAATCCTTCACATTAGTTAGACTCTACAAATCATAGAAATCGGATTTAAAATCATTAAAATCATAATCAGGACAAATAAGCATGCTGTGTAAAATTACAATTCAGATTGCCTCGAAAACTATCAAACGGACTCAGTTTAAATCCGTTTCAGTTGACCAGACTCTATCAGTTTATTCGGACATTTCGTATTTTATATTAAATTTAGAAAATTTGGTAATAAGGCTCCAATTCGATCAAAAAATCACTATTCACGCAAATCTCAATTCTCTTCTAAATATAGTTTTCAAAGTCATAGAAACTGAGAATTTCTTAAAATTCATACAAAACCTCCATCAGGATATACTAGAAAAATCACTATTCCTTAGGGGCACCAGGGTTACAATTTGAGAATTTTCACTTCATACTGAATAGCGTCAGGAGCGTTCTAGATTCTAATCTACCTCATGTCTATCCATTGAACCTCTACAATCGGTCAAGCTTTACTATTATATTAACGTTCAAATCGAGGTTGGGGTTTTAATCATTTCAGAGTTAAGACACAGCCTACCAATAATATAAGAAAATCGAGATCTGGAAATGGTTCAAAAATTTTTTTATTGAATTTTTATTATTTGTATTTCCGACTAATTAGATATATTGGCAATAATGATGATTCAAATCCATGGACGAGTTGAGTTGCACAAAGATTCACTGTACGAAAAATCTACCAGGAGACTTTTGTGACACATTTCCCCCGACTACTCCACCATGAAATATCCACCACCTAAATATTTTTTAATAGTAAACATCAGTCCGAGAAAAGTAGTTTTCTTGTAGTGTGGAAGAAAATCACTTTATTGCACAATAAATCCTTCTCCCTCATACTCTCCTTTCATCTCGACCTTTCTTTGGAAATCATTTGAGTTCAAGGTAGCCTTTACTTTCTCCATAGTCAAAGTTTGTTTCCCATACAACATAGTATCAACAAAATGTTCATAAATCTTGGGCAAAGAACTAAGGAGAATGATGGCATGGTCCTCTTCTTTAATCTTGGCTCAAATGCTTGTTAAATCTAGCATTATTTTGTTTAATTCGTCAAGATGCCTATAAAAGGTGATGAGAGATAGATCCGGAACTGGGAGAAAAGGGAGGGGAAAGAGAAAAAATTGAATAAGAGGCTAGTTCGACAATAAGTTTCAAAGCTAGACCAAATAACATAATTTTTGTGGGTGAGACCATTTTGGTCGTAAACTCCATGATATATGCCTTTTATTAGGTGTTTCTGATCACATGGAGCTTGACTTTACTATTATTATAATAATAATAGCGATACTTTAACTTTTTTTTCTTTTTAATACATTTTTAGGTTTAAGGAAGTACATTGTCCCAATTGGAACCCCTTTCTATGCCCTTTGCTTGTTTAAAATGGTGAATAATTTTTAATCAGGTATGGAAACTTTGAAATTGAGTTTTAGTTAGGTATGTGAATATTTTTTAAAACCTGAATTGGGTTTTGATCGAAAACGGGTTCTATGCCAATCTGCCCTGCCCTAAATATAAATTACCACTTTGCCCTCAACATATAATTAAATATATGGCTCCTTATTTTATCTTAGGGTTATTGACATTCATTCCCTCAACTTCCCTAATAGTGCCATCAAGTAGCAAAAGGGCAAAGTCCAACAGGTGCATCCAATCCCACTAGCACAAACCCTAACTTAGTTCATCGTCGATTGGCTGTAGGACTTTGCCAAAGTGTCATGGGTCACCTACGTACCTCCACGCTACTCATGACCTCTCACTTTCCTTCTCTTTTGTCCTTGGGCTTACGAATTCATTGTCGTATTTTCGGTTGGTTGGTCACTAGACTGTTTGGTTGTTGAGAAAATGATGTGCTCAAATTTCGTTACAAAACCTTATATTAGGTGTAGAGAAATATTGGGTTTTTTCTCATATTGATATTTGATGATTGTTTGAGGAATAGGTTTTGCTCATATTGTGACGCCCCAAACCCGGGGTGTCCGTTGACTACCCGTCAACCCGCGGAAATCTACATGTCTCATGTTATGAGACCCATACATGTGCACATATGTTACTGGGTCACACATCCTACTCATAAATGCATATTTTATACAAAAATGATTTAATTACAATTCTTACAATTTATACAAAAATAGTCTCTTGCCCGTAATTTTAGAAAATACAAGATATGTCACCTGGCCGCTTTCTTCACCTCTAAGGTCCCTGACGTCCCATCCCCGCGCGTCTTCAGACTAAAAAGTATTTCCCGATTGCAGAAAAATGCCCAAGAGCGGAATTTCCCTACTTGGATTACTTCCCACCTAAGTGCAATGCAATGGCACAACAAACATTCAACACATGCTAATATCACTAATGATATATTAACAAAATTAATCTGTAAATCATGTTATTTAATTTAAAACAATAACATAATATTAAATTTCACATGGCTTACAATAATCCATAGCTCGCCTCGGGGAATGTTCTTACAAAATCACAATCAGCATGTTATTCACTCATGGCACAACATTAATATCACACAAATCACACAAACAGTCTGTGGACTGTCCAAACCACTCTAGTGGATTTTCAGCCGTCCAAATCTGGAACCAAAACCACTACTATCCAGCCCAACAAATCCCCATCCATTACAAGGCCCTTAAACAAAATTAAAGCAAGTAGGAGAAAAACCCTCACCTTTCCGAGTTTGTCGAACTCCCAAAACTGGTTCCCCACGTGTAAATTCTCGCTTACGTGGTTAACTGGCTTCTTGCCTCGCCGAAAACCGAAGGTCCGATTGCCGGGAATTTTAGAGAGAAGGTGGAGCCTCTCTCTTTAAAAACCCTCTCTTTCTCTATCTCTCTCCGTCTGTTCTCCCTCTCTTTCCTCTCCCCAAACCAGCCAAGATTTCCTGGGCTATGACTTGCCCTCTCACGCCACGTGTCCGACTGGACCCCTTAGGATCACCTTTATCACCTTATCTCTTCCCATTAGATTTCAAATGGCATCATTGCTGTGTCTCAAGTGAGCCCCACTGACCTCAAGCCGACAGATCTGCACCGGGACACGTACGCCTCCAGCCACCCAAAATGTGCCAAGGTCCTACATCCTTCTGCAGCCCTCGGAAATCCTCGACTTTCTCGGGACTGATTCGAAATTCGACGGCAGGCGAGATCGATTCCAATCCAGTGAAGTCCGTTACATCCCGAGATCTGTAGTAACTGATGACCGAAATACCATTTATCATCTCCCAAGAAATCAATTTTCTAAGTCTCACACATATTGATATTTCTAGGAAAGTGAAAATAGTAATGGTCAAAAACTTAATTTATTCTCTTATCCTGATGAAGAAAACAGATTTCACCATCGGACGGCTCCTCACAAGGAAATCTAGCTAGCACGTCGACCGTGGGAATTCGAGATAGCCTGAGTTGGCACTTTTTCGATATCGCGTCGTGTCAGAAATGATTTTCGATGCAACGAAGTCATATATAACAAGTACTCATGTGCCATAAGTACATGAAAGTATAAACGATAAACCCAAGCACGAGATAAGGTCAATGTATCAAAACTTGGAAAAGAGGGACATAACGGGTATTAATGGAATTGTTTAAGTGGGAAAAAGACAAAACACTCAATAGTGTTGTCTCCCACAAATTCAAAGAAGCAAAAAACGTGAAAGGGAGGTCCTGTAGCTGGGGGAAGACGGAAATGGAGGTTTTAAGAGAGAGAAGGACCTCATTCTCTCTAAAATATCGCGCCATCCGACCGTCGGCAGTCTTCAGGACAAGAAGGAAAGCTGCTCTACGCAGAGCGGGCTACGCGTGGACATCGGATTTGAGGAGTTTTGACAAACTCCATGAGGTAGGGGTTTCTCCCTACTTGGGTTTTACACTTTATTTAAGTGTCAATGTTTTGCTGGCTTGAGGCCTTGAACGGCCGTTTGATCGGTCCCAAAACTTGGGACCAAATTGATTGAATTTATTGAAACCAAAATGTGCCGCCAGTGATCGTGATGGGGCTGTTTGGGTGATAATGGCATAAATTATGCTATAAATCATGTATTGATTGAAATGAGGCCGGAAATGGCCGTGAAATTCGGGTTCATAAAGTGAACCGACGATTGGTGATTTTCCGAGAATAGTAAACGAGGGTTTCACTATTCTCGAGAATAGTGTTCACAAAATAAATTTTGTGAATTAATGTGTTTGGTCGAGTGATTCAAGTCGAATTGCTCGTGTTTGATCATTAGCCCATGTGAGCTAATTTTGATGTGATGAAATGCAGTATAATACTACATACACATGATTGTGTGATTGAATTTATGTGAATATATGCATGTTTATATATTTACATGTGACATAAACTGTAATGGAATTGGCATCATGCATTCCATATGCACTCGGAGCACCCTAGGATGATAGGAGTGAGATGAGGTGAGTCTAGAGAAAATGGTTCGGAGGGTTGTCTAAAACTATTAATTATCGGAGGGTAGTCCACACTAAAAATATCAATCATCTGAGATGGCCCAATTGATATACATTGGAGGGTAGTCCATAAACAATATCAATCGTCGGAGATGATCCAATTGATATATATACATCGGAGGGTTGTCCACAAACAAATAAACATAATAATTCTCATACGAGGCTTAGCGAAAGGAGGAGTCTGTTGAGGACTCCTGCACGAGATGATCAGCTAGGACATTCAAGTAGGACTGCGATTTGTTTCTCGAATGTGTGTTTATTTTAGAGCATCGTATTGCACTTAGGTGGAGAGTAGCCCACTTAGGGTGATTCCACTATCGAGCATTAGCTCACCCTCGTCGAGGGATATTATTTACAGTAATAGGAGCCGCCATGAGTGTGGGATGGCTCGGCCCTGTAGACAAGAGGTTTAGAAGAAAGCCGGATTGCGGGCTTAAGTTATGATGTATTACATGTATTAGGAATTGTTTTAATTTTAATATATGTTGTATAAGAGTAAAATTTGAACTCTTGAACTGGTTGGATAGTTGATATATATTTACATTGTTATGAGTATCGTTTATGAGCCCAAGTAGCCGTTTTAATCATAGACTGTTATATCGACTGTTCGTATTGCGGTTTATGCAGGTTTTATTCGCAGCCCTGCACAAACGAGCACCTCGCCTAATTTTCGTGAAGAAGGTCTGGTCACCCGACATTCACTAGTATTCCGGCTGACGGTAGTCAGACCCTAAGCCAAGGCCACAAGAATAATTAGCAAGAAGGGGGAACTACTGGATCTCATGGTGGGAGAAAGAGAGAGGAGAGGATGTTTAAGGGTGGGGGGCATGGAATCACCTCTATCTAGGATGGGGCAAGATGGGTTAAGGGTTTAAAGATTTTTTGTTTAGTCTCACCCTGCCCCACTCGCCTCACTCACGGATTTAGAAATTTTATATAATACCGGAACAAGGTTAGGATTAGGTCGACCCGTCCTGAACCTATTCCATTGTCATCCCTACCGCCTTGTAATTGGAAACACTTAGAATTCTTTCCCCAACGATTTGTATTATTTCTCTAATATGCAAAGTTGTAGAACCACCCATTTTTGGATACAAGCTCGTATGTTGTATAGTCACGATGGGGGATACATTGTGGATGGTTAGGATGTGGGTAGTAATGAGGTGGTCTGTTATGAGTGGTCCATAATTATTATATAACGCTTATGTTATGCATATTAATTATGGCATAACGCTTGTCATGATGAATAACGCAATGTGTCCCACTCGCTTGTCTTCGGTGCTCAAGGCAACTTGCTTAATTGCGCGTCCACTCCCATGTGCTTCTATGCCCTAGGTGACTGAGATGGTGGCATGTTTGACCTTCACGAGTCACCTACCCGATGAGTCTATATCAAATTCAGGACATCCATGTGACCGTCACATGAGGTACGACTTATCCCATTCCATTAGCCCCTCTAGCATCGTTGCAAGCCATTAGGGTTGGAATGATGCTAAACTCTTGGGTCTTCATGCGCTGCCAAAGCCATCATTGCACTGACATCTCCACGAATCCGCGCGATAATAGCGGCGCTTCGATATTAACAGAATTGGCGTATTCATCAATACAACCGATTCTTTTAATGCTAGTTTTGAATGTCCCGCCCATAGTGTTGATATCATTGTGTTTAAATATCTCCCAAGTTCTCCTTTTAGGGTTTTCTAGCTTATGCTATCAAAGAAGTCTTCCGTTGAGGTGCTATTCTCTTGATCTACTTCTATATCTTTCTGGTTTCTTCTCTATGCTGGTGTCTTGTGTGTGTATATAAATCTCTATACTACAACCATTTTCAAGGCAAAAATGAACTGTAATCTAGAAAATCATATAGTTGTTAGCCTTTGGTGTCCTAAGATTCACTGTTTGGTGGTCTTTGCATTTGTGTTGTTGTTTTTTTCCTTTCGGTTTTCCTCCTTAAGGCCGGATGAGTTACCCTAGTGGATTTTCCAAGCTTTGTATCGTTGACAGAGGCCTTTAGAAGATGGCCAGAGGGGAAAATAATGTGTGAAGCCGTGTGGACGAGGATCCTCTTTCTAGGACAAATGTGGAGTCATAACATGGCCCAAACTCGTTGGCTAGTTTAGGACAAATGCTTTTTGGAAGAAATTTTCCTTTCCTCCCAATGTCCGCTCTCCTTCCTTCATCTGACCTCATTCACAACTATACTAAGGATCTGAGTGGGATGAATTTCACCCATCGGCCGAAAATTAACACAGCGAAAATGAGGCCCCCTCCCCTAATACACCAATTTTTCACTTTACTCGAACTATCCTATCCACACCACGTGAATATTATTATCCACGTCTTATTTGGGGTGTGTGTATTGAATAGGAAGTATGAAGTGCGTCTAGGTTTGGAAGAACAAGAACACTTTTCACATGACACCAAAACTAAGAAATTTTCTTTGTTTTTAAAACTATTAATAATAATGCTTTCTGTAAATAGTAACCAAAACATACCCTTAACAAAGGAGACTAGAATATCAGGTAGCTAGATCATTATTTTTGGGAAAAATTAGTAGATCTCACCGTAAAAAGCTAGTTCACATATGCAAATAAGCTTTACACCGTTAGATTCAACTTTCATTTTTGTTTGGACTTTTATTTGCCATATAAGATGCCATGTAGATTAAAATTTTGTCTGAGAAAACTCTAATCTCAATAAATAAAATTGAATCTAACGGTGTAAATCTCGTTCGTATATGCGAACGAGCTTTTTACAGCTGAATCCAAATTAGTATTGAAATCCTAAACTTTCATAACTTTTGCATTTAAATCCTGAACAAAAAGTTTTCTTTTTAAGTATAACAACTTTCATTAATTTTGTTTTTATATCCCAATAAGACTTCGAACCTCTATCATATCCAACGTGATACTCGTTTTGATGCTACGATTATAATTCAAATGGAACTTGGGGAAATAAAATCAAAATTCATGAAAGTTACTATATTTAAAAACCAATTTTTTTTTTTGTTGAGGATTTAAATACAAAAGTCACGAAAGTTAATACTTTTAATATTAATTTTCCCATTATTTTTTTGAAGGTGACATAAACCAAATGGTTGTCCTCGGGAACACTCGACGTGTGAGCAGTGGACATAGTGGCAATGTTGATAAAGCTAGTCAATGTGCAAGTGGTTATGATACTTGATGCGGAGGACATACCCACTTCATAGAAAATTAGAAATGAATGGTTTGCAAAAGATATTTGATATTTCATGCTTTACATGAATAATTTGAAAATAAATGTATACGTTTCGGACATAATTCATAAGGGATTTTTCAACAAAAACTAATGTCCCCTTTCTTAGAATCAATCGTGTTTTTGTTCTAAGATTCCATCAACCACTTGCTTAATTTGGAGGTAATATGTTAAGGTGGTATGAATCATAAAAAATATTAATAAAAATAGAAGCAAAGCAAAGTTTCTCAAATCATTAAAATATGTAACATCAAAAAAATAAAAAAAAACGTGTAGAACAGTAACCCTCTCTTTATACAAAAATGTCCCTCATTTATTGAGCTTGAATCCCTACCATGGTAATGTAATATGTTCAGTTAATATAACAAACTTTTGTCTAATGTAATATATTTTTACTTAATGTAACATACTCTTTTGCCTAAAGTTTGTTACAATTATATCGTGAAAATTTACATCACTATTGTAAGTATGTAAGCTTAACATATAAGGGCATTCTTGTCTTAATAAGAGGTTACTATTTCACTGCATAAATACCCTGACTTTTGTTGTTTGTCCCACTTTGCACCGAGGTTCTGAAGCTTAAGTCTCTTTTACTTCATGTAAAAAAAGAAGTCTATTTCACTTAAATTATCAATCATGTATTTGGTTAGTAAGAATATATTTCAAATTTATGATTCATTTTACAACAAATACTTTATATGTTTACAATATTTTTAATATGAATGTTATAATAAAAATTATTAATTATGATTTATAAGGGTAAATACTAAATACTAATTGAAATTAATTTGTATAAATAAGTAGATAATTTAGAAAAAAATTATGTTAATTTTACAAACTATCCTAATACTGAAAAACAAAAATTAGATAAGAAATTAAAAATCATAATTTAACTTTTTTTTTTACTACTAAATACTTTAATTGCAATGTAATAAATTATACCCACTAAGACTTGAACTCGAGATCCCTCCCTTCCATATACCCTGCCTTTTGAAACATTGAACGCTTTACCAACTCTACCATATGAACTAAGCATGCATGATGGGCTAAGAATAATTAACTTAAAATCTATTTAAATGATTAAAAAATTTATATCTAACTTTTACAACCAAAATTTTATAGGGTATATTTTTATGAAAAACAATACATTCTAAAAAATTGTTTTAAACTGTGTCAAAAAATGTCAAAGTTTTAAACATGTTTTTATGATTAATGGTTTTAAAGTTTTACTTGAAAAAAATGCTATAAATTAATCAAACTGCATAAATATAAAATATGAACCAAGAATGTAAGAGATGAATTATACACGATTTTCTTGACAGGCTGACTAAATTTGTACGTCAAGAAGAGTGGAATTAATAAAAGGAAAACATAATAAATTGTGGTAGACCCACATACCATATTTCCACCACATGAACTTATCCCTATCCATGTCTTTATCTCCAAATAGCCTTACCTTTAAATTCATTGTTTGCACATTTTTGTAGTTTTGATGGGTGGTCATGATTGTACAGCGGTCATACCAGCATGGTAATGCCTAGCCTCTGAAAAAATAGAGAGGAGAATAAATTTATATCCCACGTATATAATGGTATTCACATGGTCAAAAATATCAATGGAGACGAATTTTTCATTAAAGTTATTTATCAAATTGAAAATATGAACTGTTGTTTGAGAAAATTAAAAGAATGGTCGAAAAATATGACCAACTAAATTAATCGTATATGAGTCTTCTAAGCGTGCTTACGTTGTGTATCACTTGTTTCCGGGTAAAATTAATACAATTCCAAATTCCTAATAGAGAAGATTGAAAGAAAAAATTGTCTTTCTTAATTGATGCCATAGTCTGGGTTCAATGACACCTAATAATTGCATGTGATGAGCAGAGAAAATGAAACAACCTACCGATAATAATCTATAAATTAAATTGAAGTTAAGATTATGATTGGTTTTCCAAAAAATATTGGCATGTGATTCATATTGAGAATGAAATGCCGGATAGGAGTGATGGTATTTGCCGTTCATGCATATCCTCTTTGTTGGGGGACAAAGTAGTAGGTTAAGGGCATGGGGATCGAAGCCCCCGTGGTATAATACGGTAAAGTATGGTCCATTGTGACGCCCCAAAACCCGGGGGTCCGTTGACTACCCGTCAACCCGCGGAATACAAGTGGAGGTCGGGTTACCCGACGCCACTTTAGAAAATCGGGCAGAAATCTCCTTTCAGACGGAGCTCTACCCAAAAAAACAAGCACTGCGATATACCTGTCCTAAAAATACCCAATATATGCAATATATATCCAATACGGCCACTTGGGCCCATAAACAGTACTCAATATCCATGTCAACTATGAATCCAACTATATACTCAATAGTTACAAGAGTTAATATGTTTTTACTCTTATACAATACATACATTAAAATTAGAGAATTCTAATACATGTATACATCAAAGCCACAACCCGGCTTTCTTCTAATACAACCTCCAAGACGAACCCGTCCCGCACGCTCCCGCACTGCAGCGATCCCACGACTCCAGGGTGAGGCTAAAGCTCAGTAGGAGAATCGCCCTAAGTGGGCTACTTCCACCACCTATGCAGCCAAGAATGTTCCAATTAAACACACATTCAAGCAAATGCATGGATCCTACTTGAATGTCTACTTGACTCAACTCCGTGATCTCGAGTCCTCATCGACTCCCACACTCGCCTGCTTCTCGTATGAATATTAGTTTTAATAATTGGCAACCTCCGATGAATATATATCAATCGCCGCCTCCGACGATTGATATATATTATTTTTCAGGACTACCCTCCGATGAATGTATATCAACTAGGCCGCTCCGACGGTTGATACATTATTTAGTTGTGGACTACCCTCCGATGAATATCAATCACGCTCCGACGATTGATATTTTGGTCAGGGACTACCCGATCACACATTTTAGAGATTACCTCCGAACCATTTCCTCTAGACTTATACCATGCACTAACTCCTATAGTCCTAGGATGTCTCAGTGCATATGGAATGCATGTATGCCAATTCCAACACAGTCTAATCACATGCAAATATATATAACATGAATATATTCACATAAAATTTAAATCACACAACATGTTATGTATTTACCCATTCAACATCAAAATTAGCTCACTTGGGCTAATATACAAACACAAGCAATTCGATTCGAATTACTTAATCAAGCACATATTTTCCCAAAAATACATTTTCGGGTCACTATTCCTAGGAACAGTAAAACCCTAGGGTTTACTGTTCCAACACTCAAATAAAACATCGGTTCATATTATGAACCTGCATTTCACGGCCACTTCCGGCCTCAAATCCAATCAACACATGATTAACACCCAAAACAACCCATGTTACACCATTTTCAGTCATGGAGCAGCCACGGGCTGCTCCATTTGGTTTCAAAATTTTACATTAATTCGGTCCCAAGTTTTGGGACCGATCAAACGGCCCCTCACGGCCTCATTCAACCGAAACATTAGTAAAACATTTAAATGGGAGTAAAAACTCAAGTAGGGAGAAAATCCTACCTCAAGGAGTTTGAAGAAACTCCCGATCCCGGAGTCCACGCGTAGCTTGTCCCTCGTAGAACATTTCTCCTTCTTGTCCCGGAGCCCGCCAACGGTCGGATCTTTCGTTATTCTAGAGAGAAGCACTCTCTCTCTCTAAAAAGCTCTCAAACCCAAAGCTCACGTGATCAAAAATGGAATTCACATTTTTTCCTTGGTCTTAAGAGTGATGTAAGTCACTATTTTCTAATTTGGCTTTAGTGACTTAAATCAAATTCTGTGTCGCCCATTATGTCCTCTTTTACCAGATTGTCTGATATCCCAAGACTACTCTACGTCCATTTTCATTATTATTTCCTCTACTCATACCACTTTATGGCACATGAGCACGTTGTTATATGTGACTTTCGTCAGATCGAAATCGCTTCACCCAAGACCAGAACGCGAATGCCTCAAAAAAAAACGTGCTGGACTCGACCGTCTCTAATATTACGAAATTTTACGTGTTAACTAGATTTTTCGAGATGATTCCAACGGTGAAATCTGTTTTGTCATCTGAAATCTAGAGAATAAATTACGGATTTTTAACCGAGATTACAACTTTGTAATCGAAATTACGATTTTGCCCTTTTTCCAGAAATTGGAATTTCTCGGGTCTTACATCCATGGTATATGGGTATTTTTGTAAATTGATCACATCATTCTTGTGGATAGGGGTGGCAATTCGTGTTAGCGGGTCGTGTCAATAATAGATATTCTATTGTATTCTCCATCCCGAACACGACACGAATAATCATTACAAGAAAATTGTGGAAAGCCAACACCCCCTATATTTACTTTGGCAACGGACTTCAACCATCACAAATTACTGGCCCACTTATTCCGTTGCAAATTAGATTTTCTGTCGCTTATATATAATCATTTGCTGACAACAATTACAACAGTAAATATCTGTCGGCAAAAATATTTTTGCAATAGCTTTAAACCATTGCAAACCTTATTGTTGTTTTATGAATAAAAAATATATTCATCGTAGTTTTATAATAAATATGATTTAACTAGTGAAAATATATACATAATTATTTTTTTAGTTTCATATGTATTTATGCAAAGTATTTGTAAAAATATTTTCTTATCAAATTTAAAAAATAATTGTATACATGAAAATTAATTAATACTCATCAAATTATTGATAACAATTATAAATAAATTATATAAAAAATAATAGCAAAAAATTTAGAGTTGTTTTGTTTAAAAATTTGAAATATATATGATATATTTTTTAACATTCAATCATTATATTTAGTATTTAGAAGTAATTATTATAGAAATTTATCTAATTTTAATAAATTATAAAAATTATGGTAAGTGTAAAAAAAAAATTTATTTAAAATATTTACGATTTTACTCCTAAAATTAATAAATTTATTATATATATATATATATATATATATATAATACTATTTTAATAAATTTTTACATTGTCATTAATATTACAAATAATGAAATTATCCTAGTGGTATAGTTGTCCTTGATGTCATGAGTTCTATTCCTCGGAACAATGAAAGTTTTTTTTTATTAATTTTTTATTATTTGGAATTCTAACTAATTAAATCCGTTGGCAATATAAACTGTCCAAATCCATCGGATAGTTAGTCACCAAAAATCTTTAATAGCAAACTTAAAATTTCCACCTGTAGACTCGACGATACACACCTTTCCCCAACTATTCCACAGACAAAAATATTAGATCTAGGAAAGTGGTTTTTCTTTGTGACACCCCAAAACCCGAGGGTCCTATCGATCACCCACATCCACCTAAACTCCGTGCCTCATATCATTGGTATTCATAATGAAAGAAATGAATCTAACAGTACCCATCATCATACTGGCCCATACCTAAGATAAGACCATACATTTCTATAGATCTAAGAGTTATTACATCAATTATAATACAAAACATATATTAAAACTAGCCGCTCTAATATATACACAAAACAAGAATCACGCTGCGCCTCTACAAACATAATCCCGCCCCAAGGAGCGCTCGCCGTATGCCCCGTACCGTCCTGTACCTAAAAGGGGGGTCCCACGACGGGGTGAGTTAACGCCCAGTAGGGATAAATCCTATAAGGGCTATTTCCCACCTAGGTGCACATGCAAATGATCATTTCATAGTCAAACCAACAACCAATCCGTGCATACATGTTATCCTATCATGGAAAAATCTACATGCATGTATGAGACGACACTCTACATGCCCCAAGTATCGGGTCAACCTTCGACCCACCACCCAATGCAAGTGCCAATGGGAAATCAATAATGAGTCAGTTCCGACTCACATCTCACAACCGTAGTCTATGTGATATTTATTTAATCGTTTACGTCTGGGGCAATGTACTTTTCTGGGTCTCACCGCGGTCTTTACACCTCCTCGTACATTTTTCAGGCTTTCACCGATGGATACATTGGCCTAACTGTGTTTTCAAAGCCACCTGAGGCTGTGACATCTATCCCCTACTTGCTACGCCCGACACATTTCATTTTTTCATTTTCGTTTAACGCTGTGGAACTCAATTGGACTTCGTCCCATTCCCAAGCCCACACGATTCAACACCAAACGCAGTGCCAAATCAGTACCATGTACGCACTCTCATGTAATGTGGTGTTACCGCACACCAATGCAATGCACTCAGGTCACCGTAGACTCAAACCCATGACCAATGTAATAAGACCTCTACATTGACATTCTACACCGTACACTATGTGTGTGCTTGGTGAACACTCGCGTCTAATGCATACAACATTTCATATATTCAGTTCAACATCAACAAACATGCAGTCATGTTAATATTCCACACATTCAAATCAGTACATCACATAAGCATGCACTACATCTTTTCTATCATTTAGTTCATTCATATCAACACATCTTCAAGCATGTATTAACATAATTCCCACCATTACTTAGGCAAGTAATGCCATAACTCATATTCCCAAGCTGAGACATAGTATGTCAATCATATAGCCTGCTACATGCCAAGAAGTGGCGATGTTCAAGCACAACACATTACTACCCAATGTTTTTGAAACACCCATATTGATAACAATTACTCAGTTTTTCGGCACAAATGTGAGCACCTATTTCAACTGAATGGCTTATGGCTAGATTCTGGACTCCATGAATTTTCCATAGAGTCCAAGAACACCCAAATCGAGTCTCGGACGGAGTAGTGGCCTAAAACAACCAGGGCGTTCCAGAAAAAATCCTGCATGTTAACCTTGCAAGCAATGATACACCAAACTGATTTTCTTTCGGTCTAAGAACCCAGAAAAATTCTGCATGTTTACCATTCAAGCAATGATACACCAAACTGATTATTTTTCAGTCTAAGAATCCAAAAAAACTCTGCATGTTAGTCATGCATGAAAGCCCATAAAATTCTGCATGTTTTTCATGCATACAATAATACACCAAACTGAATTTCTTCAGTCTAAAAACCCAGAACATTCTGGGTATGTTAGTCATGCATAATAATACACCAAACTGAGTTTTCTTTGATCTAAAAACCCAAAACATTCTGCATGTTAGTCATGCATGGAAGCCCAGAAAATTCTGCATGTTTTTCATGCATACAATAATACACCAAACTGAATTTCTTCAGTCTAAAAACCCAGAACATTCTGCATGGACAACATCACAAATTCAGCATGTTATTCATTCAAACAATCACATAGCAAACTCAACCAAATGCCATTTCCATGGCCCCAAACAAGGAAATAACCAAAGAGGAAAGATCCCTCACCTCTTGAAGTGTGTAGGACCAGCTTTGATCCACTCCAAATCTGAAAACAATGGGGGAAAAGCCTCTTCTTCCTTCCTTTCTTTCTTTCTTTCTTTCTCTCTTTTCTTTCTTCTCCTCTTCTCTACGAATTGTTTGGAATCTCTCCTCCAACTCCAAAGTTGGTTTGACCTAGGTGGAGTACACCTAACACAAATTTGTTTGACACTTGGTCAACTCAAGACCAAGTGTTCTCCATGCCACAATTTAACCCACTTTCATGCTCATGGTACGAGGGTGGCTCGACATTTGGCCCCACCCAACTCACGCAATCCTATGGCATGACACTCGCCCATGCCAAGTGTCTCCTGCAAGTGCCACATGGCACCCCATGATCGTCTGCTCCGCCTTGAAATGCACAAACCGATAGCCTTAATTCCGACGCACTTCATGGTTCAACTAGATTTCGCGAGATGATTCTAACTAGCTGATCCATTTCGTCATTTGAGGTCTCAAAGATCTAGGTTTTGTTTAAAATTGCCTGCAGAATTACCGATTCGCCATTTTAAAAAAATACGCTTTCCCTAAGCCATATTCTTAGTGAATAAATGGGTCAAAACTGACAAATTCAAATACGACCCAAGTAATATTTCGGTAACATGATATGACATGCATAACTCGTTCATTAATTTGATAATTTAAAATAATATAAATAATAATTCATTCATTCATTCATATTTACAAATAATATTAAATGAGTTAATATATATTAAATATTAATTAACATAATAATTAAACAGTCATAAAAAGTCAAATTCAGGTCATATAGATTGGCAATAATATAACCTCGTTTATTAAAACAAGTTGTGGGTCAACACGAATTAAACTCAAATATGTTTATACTATACCCAAACATACAAAAAACGTGTCAAGTTCATGCCTTGTTCATAGGTCGTGTCAAATTTTGTCATGTCTAGCTATGGATGTAAGCACACTGTCGAACCACATAAAATTTATGTCCTTTTATTTTTTTTTGTCTAATCTTTATCACCGTTGTTACACGAATCACAACAACAAGAAAAATACCAAAGAAATTAATAAATTTAAAGTTATATGTTACTTTAACTTCATTTTATTTGTTTTTTCTATGTGTTGTAGTTATACTTTCTGACTAAAATAGTAGTTCTTTTATAAAACCTTCAAACCATTAGGCCTTAATTAGAACATCACAACATCGATCTATACAAAAATTTGGCTACTAAAATTTGATTGTTTTCATTTTTTTTTTCTTAATTTTTTGAAAAATACTATTTTTTTAAAAAAATTATTATTCATTTTGATCAAAGGGGAAAAAATTAATCATGTCATATATATATATATATATATATATATATAAGAAATATACTTATCTTTAAAATGGATCTTTTTTGTTTTCTAAGTTTAAAAACAATTTTTTGAGAAGATGGCCAAGCACCTTGTTGTTTTCTAGGAAAATTCAAGATAATACACAGAACCTTGTACCGAACACAACTATGTTTATTGTTTCTTTCAAAGAAGAAACAGAAACACTAACTTCACAAATATCCTACATTTTTCTGCAACCAATCTTCAAGCTGAAGTAAAAATATATCCCCCAGAGAATGAGAGGCCGCTTTGATTCCCTCTCTAGTCATCTATAGTTTTACACATGACAGGGAACCTGACATCCAAGGCGTCCTGTGCGGAGTTAAAGCGCTGAGCTTCTTTCATAATGCTAGCCAGTCAAGAGCATCCAAGGCTTCAAACTTACTTTCCCGCACATTTTAGTCGACTCCTTCACCCTCTCCCGCGCCTTGGATCCTTTCTCCACCGGGCTTTGCTCTCGGGCTGTGAGCTTTCGGCCTACTAATGTGTAGTTTTGCAGCTTTGGCTCTTCAGTAAGCCGTGCCAAGGGACTAGTATCTTCCAGGCCTAGTGCTTTTAGAGAAGATAAAAGTTGAGGATCTAGAAGATTCTCAACATGCACATCATCCACTGTTCAAGACCTCTTCCGCTGTAAGACTTCACGGATCATTACAAATGACCTCCAACTGGGTTTCAAGAGCCTCGCCAATTCAAATTAAGCTTCGCTTCTTCAATCCGACCTTCTCGTTTTAGCTTTAGTGCCAATCGCTTGCGGGCTGAGGGACTCCCGCTGCATCTTAAAACGACTGCGACCCGTATAACATTTTTTGGAGCTGAATCTCTAGAAGTCTGCACTCTTTCAATGGAAGTCACACTGGAACTAGGGAATGGTGTATCACTTGGACTAGACCTGGGCTGGGAATCATTTTCCTCTAATTTCTTCTCTAAGAGTTTTGCCTAGCCGAAGTTCCTCTCTAGCTTCCGCTAGTTTTCCTTCTCTTCGTAGAACCGCCTTCCTTTACGAGCCAAGATTTCTCACAAGAGAACTTTGCTCTTCCGAGAAGCAAATGCCTGACCTGAATATACTTCACTTATACTCGGCCTCTTATCTGCATCAGGCATCTCCTCTCTTTTTTGAGGTGGAGCATCAACCTTGCTTCCCAAATCTTCATTGGCACTCTTCAAGGACTCCACTAGAAAAGGGGGATTAACTAACAAGGAAATTCCAGAACTTAAAGTCCATTGATTTTATTGTTTATTAGTAGGTACATAAGAACCATACTGTAATAATCTCCCGTCCCGAGAGTCTACAAGAGACACGATTAATCGTATACAGATAAGAAGATCTGTCATTAATCGAAATATTTGGAGACTAAAAGTGGGAAATGATAAATTTATGGAACCCGGAATAATGGTATTAAACCAAGGGTAAAATGGTCATTTAGCAAAAAGAATATGAAAAATCAAAATTTAAGGTGTAGAGATGGGCCATAGTGGAAATTGAATAAGTTACAATTGCAATGAAAAGATGAGGCTATTTGCAATTTATGGAAAGTTAATTTAACAAGGAGAATTAAAAACCAAAATGTCTCATTGGTCTCCAAAGGCTAGGGTTCACGATTGGTGAGGAGAAGAGAGCCAAGAGCAAGAGGAAGAGAAGGAAGAAGAAGGAAGAAGAGAGGTCCAAAGATTAAGGTATGCCTTTGTCTTAGAATCAAGTGTATTAGATTTCTAGGGCTGTATGCATTAGTTGCTCCTTTGATCTAGGTTTTCAGGTAAAGAGCACATTAAGCTTTGATCGGGTCAAGGTGAGTAAAACCCCAATTGATAAAAGAAACTTGGAATCATCAAATACATGATGTTAAAAAGAATTGGTGGACCTTAGGTAGTGTTCTGGATTTTTCACCTAAGGTTTTGGGTTTTGAGTTTCCAAAAACACCACCCACATGTTGTGGAGTTGTTTTTAGATGATTTCCAAGTTAGTTTTTGAGGTATTATGAATTATAGAAGTTATATGGAGTGAAGTGGCATCAAAAGTGGGAGAAATAACAAAATCTGGGCATTTCGGGTAAGTCCTACCGGTACAATAGGAAGTCCTACCGGTAGAACTTTGCTTCTGGTCATTTTTGGCCAAGTCCTACCGGTAGAAGTTAAGTCCTACCGGTAGAACTTGTTCTGGTTTTCCCGCTTCTAATTGCTGTGAGTTTCCGCCATAACTCTCATTTCTTACCCGATTTGAGTGATTCAAGTGGCTACGTAAAATAGACTTCAAGGAGAACAAAAAATAAGAAGTAGGAATTGCCAAATTATGATCCTAAGTGGCCCAAAAATTCACACAAAGTGGGGCTATGTGTAAGAAAAATTCCTGCATCAGCTTTGGACATAGAGTAGTCCGGGTTGTTTCGACGTATCCTGAGTTTCCTGTCTGAATTGGGTGATTCCAGTTGAATAGAAACCCTTAGCACCTTAACTTTAAAAGAGAGTATGAAGAGACAAGTCGTAGGGAAGTACGTTGTTGCGCGACACTTGTCGTCAGATTCGCTTCGAGTTGTGGTGGTTAAAGTAAAGGCGGGATAAGTGTAACTGCCTGCTAAGCAAGCAAAGAGGAGTGTTCTAAACTCATTTTTCCAAATACTAGTGTATTATTATTATTATTATTACAAATTGCTTTACACTGGTATTTTATGGTTTTGAATGCAAACCATTTTCAAGAAGCAAGCAATGAGATAAAAAGCAAGCAAATGGTTTTGAGTTAAACCATTTTTGAAAAGCAAGCATTGGTTTTAAATCAGAAACCATAATTAAGCAAGCAGCAAGTAAGTAAATGGTTTTTTAGCAACCATTTTTTGCTGGCAAGCAATTAAGCAAATGGTTTTGAAAATTAAACCATTTTTCAAGCAAGCAAGCGAATGGTTTCAAAGTGTAAAACCATTTTACAAAGAGCAAGCAAGCAAGCAAGCAATGAAAGGTTGTGAAAACAAGGCCTTCCCTAGTTTTAAGCAAGCAAACCGGTCAGAGGTATCCCGTACGTGCACGGTGGTGTTAGGATTTCATACATGCATTGTAGTTTGCCTGGTCGGCAAACTTAGGACATACATCATGCATTTAAAGGAGACCGGCACGATAGGTATATAAATGTTACGTGAGCTCTAACTAGTAAGTAAGATGATGCATTAACAGGTCAATTCCACCATTCACCCTGAATGAAAGGTGACGCTGACAAAGGTCCCCACCCCAAGACGGCGGGAGCATAGGTTCGTGGCGTTCACACGGCATGATAAGCAAAATAGGCTCCATTATTGATGTTTATAAGCACATATGCTGTTTTGAAAAAATCAACTATCGTTCCCTGGGTCAGCCGTGCTTCCTGGGAGAGTTTTAAAGCAAACTGAGCCTAGGCTCCCGCTTAGATTTTTAAAACGATCGGTTGAGCTAAGCTCCGTGGGTTTTATTTTCAAAGCATGTGGTTGAGCTCAAGCTCCCATTTTGGCGAAAAAAGTTTGAGAAACTTTTTTAAAGCAAATGTTTGTGAAAGGTTTTAAGAACTTTTCAAGCATGATAAAGCAAGTGCTAAAGAAAATTTATGAGAAGTTTTATAAACTTCTAAGCAAGCATGAAATAAGAGTTTCATGCTTTTAAAGAAAAGCAAAACAAAGCTCACAAGTATTAAAAGTTTCATAAACTTTTAAAAGCAAGCAAGTGAAAAAAAAAAAAAAACAAGCAAAGAAAAGTTTTGAAAACTTTTAAAGCAAGCAAAGCAAAGAAAGGCTTCTGGAAAATAATTGTAAAAGAGAGTTTTACATTTTTAAGATGTTTTCTCCTAAAATAAAACCTTTTATAAAAGACACACTCACCGAGCTCGCTTTTAGCTCATTAGTTTCCATTTTAAAACTATTTTCCGTGCACAGTACGCAAGACGCCGGAGCACACAGATTTGTCCCGACACGTATAGTGTCGGTATTAAATATATTTTGTAAGAACATACTTTGAATATGTATAATGGGACATATGTATGTACATAGTTAGTTGTGAGAATGTGTTGGTATGTTGGTTGCCATGTTTGGATATTTGGATATAATGTAAACTGATGTATACAGATTTGAATTAGACTATACTCGCCATGTCATTAGTTATTCGGCCGCTAAGATTTTACCAAATCCTAAGCTTATAAAATAGTTAAAATTTTATAGAGGTTTAATCATAATGGCCGTCACAGATTTCTAGTTGTTAGAGGTAATCTGCCAGGATTTCAGGAGGGTGCCACGCCGCCGCAAGGGGGTAGGGTGTCAGGTGGTATCGAGTAGGTCGATAATAACCTAGACTGAGGAAACTGATACCACGCAAGGTGGTATCGTGAGCATACGCATCGGGCAACCATGCATGTTCCAACTTAGAGTACATACATATCATGATTCAAAGTATTAAACGCTTGATATTTTTGGTAATTACAAAGACTATGTCAGAAGAGGACGTAGAGGTCAACTCTAGGAGAGTTATCTCAGAGGCTCCCGAAAGGCCCTACGTTGACTGAGAGGATGATCACGTAGTAGGTTCCACCACCGCATCTATGAATCAGCCCCAAAGTAGGGCAAAGTCGTGCTGGGACCATCCGCGCCACCAGAAGGAGCTCAAGTGCCAGGAATGTTTACGGCAGAGCAAGTGGCACAGATTGCACGTGATATAGTAGCGTTATAGCGACTCCGACAATGGGGCCGCAACCTCCACCGCCACCTAGAGAGGTTATGGAAGAACCGGGAGGTCACAGAGAGAGTACAAAAATCAAGTGCCAAGCCATATGACTCAAGCAAAGTGGTGATCCGTACAGCCTGGTTAAAGGACCCGAGTAAACAAGACTTATGGAGCGGGCCGCACCGATGAGCAAAGGGTCTTGTTTTTCCAAGCTCACATGGAAGATGTATAAAGATTGGTGGGATGCCGTAGAGAGGAGGTATCCCGATGGCATAACATGGGACCAATTCCAACAAGAATTCACTGACCGATTCTTTCCTCAAAGTCATAAGGATTCAAAAATTGAGGAGTTCTTCAAGTTAGAACAGAAGAACATGTCAGTATCCGAGTATGAGAAGAAATTTCGAACTAGTTAGATTGGTTCCATATTCAGCGCATGAAGCCCCAAATGCAAGAGGTTTTATCAGATCATGTGACTTTGACTATGTGATTACCGCGGGTCCTGGTAATAGATTCGGGGACTTAGCTGAGGCCGCCTCGAGTCAACAAAGCACTACAGCCATGTATCGAAAGGTATTGTGAAAGTAAGAGCAAGAGGAGGCACTGCACGTCCTAACAAAGCCTGTGACAAGATAAAGTGCAAAGAAGAACAAGAGCAGAGGTTATAGAGGCCGAGGTCGAGAGTTAGCCTCTAGTCAGGATCAAACGAGGCCCCAGCTATTAGCAAGGGCACCTGCAATATTCCTCCCGCTTTGTCACAGGCCGTGGCGACACCATGGGGAGTGTGAGATCTCAAGATGAGGTAAGCTTACACTGCGGGCCAAGAAGGCCATTTTATTGCGGGAGTGTCCTCACTGACAGAAGTGAGACATCGCGGGCCACTTAGCCGCACCCCGGGCACTAGATGAGCACACAAAGTCGACGGAAGAGGCTTCCTGTGGTAGAGGGGCCAGCACAAAACTGCCAGAAGAGGTGGCCATGGTGAGGTAGAGGCAAAGGCTCCCAGTGGATACACAGAGGCCCCACTCAGCCGTAGCATATGCGGTGGACTCGAAGAAGATGTACGCAGCCTCCCGGGATGTGGTCACGGTATTATTTCTATTCCCGATCATGATGCATATACCTTAGTACACCTGTGTGAGCCACGCATTCATTCAGATCCAAGCCATTCTGACTGCTTCCAGATAGAGACCCAACCATTAGAGGGTCGTATGAGAGTTTCCCCTTCCGGTACTGAGATCCATTACTCGCGCACGCAGTAAATGTGAGATAGTAGAGTTCCTCGATTGAGGGACGTGAGTTCCCAAATGATTCAGCCTTAGATATGAGGGATTTTGATGTGGTTCTGTATGGATCGGGTCAGTCTCGCCATAGAGCCACATTAGATTGTTACAAAAGGAAGTAAAGTTGAACAGCCGTGAAATCAAGAAGTTCAGAGGATTACGTATTATCTTTCCTATATGATCTCCGCCTATGACAGCCACGTAAAATGCCGCAAAGGTCATTGTATATCTAGCTTATGGTGGAGACAGGGAAGGAGGGACTATATTGATGAGATTTCAGCTTATTAGAGAGTTCAGATGTGTTCCCTGATGATATCGCGGATTACCTTCGTAGCGCAGCTGAGTTCACCATTGATTCGAGTCTCCCTGTGGACCGAGCCCATTTCCATTCTCCCATAGATGGCTCCCGCAGAGTTAAGGAGCTTAAGGCCCGCTAGAAGAATTGTCGAGTAAGGGATTTTATTAGACCGAGCATATCCCCTAGCCGGGAGCCCAAATTTCTCAGGAAAAGAAAGATGTATTGGCGCACAGATAGATTAAGGTGTAGTCGAACGTAGTTACCATCCGCACCGCATCCACTTAGAATCGATGAGTTATTTGATCAACTCCAAGGATCTCGAAGTATACTCCAAGATAGACTCGGTGGCTCCGATATCATCACTGAGTGTGGAGAGTGATGTACCCAAGACTCCATTCAGACATACGCATTATGTGAGTTTCGTGATGCCATCGGGTCTACTAATGCTCCGCAGTTGCGAGATTCGATGAACCGAGTATTCCAAATTCCGTATCTCGGATAGGTTCGGCTATAGTTTTTATCGATGATATCTTAGTGTATTCAGGTAGTTCGTGAGGGAACATTCGAGCACCCGAGGATTGTATTACGCTGCACTTAAGGGGGGAGACAATTTGCATGCCAAGTTGAGCAAGTACGCTTGGCTCGACAAGGCAGACTCTCGTCATGTAATTTCAGCTAGAAGGAGTGTGGATCCCCGTAAAATAGAAGCAAAGTGGGTAAATTGAAACCACCAAAGAATGTGTCAGAGGTCAGAAGTTTCCTTGGTTTAGCAGGGTATTACAGGAAGTTTGTTGAGGGGTTCTCCAAGATAGCAAATTCCACTCGACTCAAGCTGACAAGGAAAGATGTCAAGTATGATTGGGTAGACGCCTGTCAAAAGAGTTTCGAGGAGTTGAAAGATAGATTGACTTCAGCTCCAGTTCTAGCTTTACCCAATGGAAGAGATGGATTTGTGGTTTATAGTGATGCTTCAAGGCAAGGCCTTGGTTGTGTTTCTTAATGCAAAAATGATGTGGTGGATCAGATAGCGCCTCAGACAAACCTAAAGAAACATGAGGAGTAATTACCCCCACGCGCACGACTTTAGAGTCAGCAGCAAATGTAGTTTTGCCTTAAAATATGGAGTATTATTTATATGGTGTTCCTTGTAGGATCTTTTACAGATCATATAAAAGTCTTCAATATATTTTCACCCAAAAAGAGTTAAACCCGAGGCAAAGAAGATGGCTCGAAAGGATTAAGGACTACGACCGCACTACTGGCACCATCCAGAAAAGCTAATGTAGTTATGCCTCTGAAAGTAGCGATCAGAGAGTTCTTTCGTCTCACATGAGATCAGTTATCTTCCACTATTGGTGGATCTGAGAGCATTAGGGGTGATATCGAGGTTGAGGATTCTTGGAGCCTTGTTAGCCACATTTTGATGCCAGACGCTCCTGCGGGACCGTGATTCTAGCAGTAAGGGCTACAGATCCATGCATGATTAAGCTTTAAAGAAGAGATAGAAAGGGAAAGAAAGCGTAGTTTCAAATCGTGGATGATGGTATGATAGCGAAAGGTCGTAGAATGTTTGTGCGAGTATGGCGAATCAAGAAAGACATCATGGAAGAAGCATTCATCTCGCGTATGCTATGCATCCGTGCAAGATCAGATGTACGTAGAACTTTGGAAAGAACATTAATGGGTGGAACGGGATGAAGAAAGAGATAGCGAAGCTCGCTTTCCAGTGCCTAACCTCACAATAGGAAGGCAGAGCATCGTGAGGCCCACTCGGGAAGAGGCTACGCTTACTCCTTATTCTAGTGGAAATGGGAAAAGATCACTGCGGATTTGTGGACAGGTCTTCCACGGACTAGAGACGATGATGCTATATGGATGATAGTTTGATCGACGACTAAGTCTCGCTTCATTTTCTACCGCTTAATGTTAAGACTTTAGAAAAGTTGGCCAAGTTATGGATGAGATAGTAAGACTTCATGGGGTTCCAAAGGTCGATAGTGTCGTATCGAGACCCCGTGTTCACATCTAGGTTTCGGGCCTACTTGCAAAATACAGCCGCTAGGACTCGTCTACATTTCAAGACAAAGATTTCATCCTCGCATTCCGATGGCCATCAGAGGACTATTTAGAATGCCGAGGATATGCCGAGAGCTTGTGTAATGGAAATCAAAGGAAGTCAGGGACACCTTACTCTGGCACTACGGAGTTTGCCTACAACAATAGCTATCAAGCCAAGATAGATATGGTTCCATTCGAGGCGTCAGATACAGAAATGTGTGGACTCCAAGCAGGCCGACAGGTTGGTGAGAGAAGACTAGTAGGCCCCGAACTAGTACAAATCACTTCCTGAGAAAGTGAAAGTTGTTCGCGATAACTTAAAGATAGCAAGAGATAGACAAGGTTATGCGGACAACCATCGTAGAGACTCGGCAGCTTGAAGGTGTGATAAAGTCTTTCAAGATTTCACCCTTGGAAAGGCGTGGCTGAGATTTGGGAAACGAGGCGTTTTTAGTCCGAGGTATATTGACCTATGAGATCGTGAGCAAGTGGGGCCAGTAGCTTACAATAGTTACCCCCGCAGTTATCATGATTCATGATACTTTCCATGTATCAATGCCGAGGAAATATATCCTGATCCTTCACATGTATCGGGAGAGCAAACTAACAAGTAGCTTAAAGGAGAATTTGACCTATGAAGAGACACCCGTAAGTGCATTGTGGATCGCAAAGAAACAGGTATTGAGGAACAAGGTGATCCCATTAGCTAAAATCTTATGGAAGAATCATGAGAGGGAGGCGCCTACTGGGAGCCGTAGGGCCCGCATGCGCCCATCAAGACTTCACTTATTCTCCGGATGAGGTATGTTCCTTCCCTTTATTTGAGTTTTAGTTTTCATTTCGAGGACGAAATGTTCCTAAGGAGGGAGGATTTTGTAACACCCCGTCCCGAGAGAGTCTACAGTACATGACACTGTAGGGTGTATAAGAGTACTAAGTGTCACACTGAAATATTTGGAGACTAAAAGTGGGAAATGATAAATTTATGGAACCCGGAATAATGGTATTAAACCAAGGGTAAAATGGTCATTTAGCAAAAAGAATATGAAAAATCAAAATTTAAGGTGTAGAGATACTATAGTGGAAATTGAATAAGCTACACCGCAATAATGAAAAGATGAGGGCTATTTGCAATTTATGGAAAGTTAATTTAACAAAAGGAGAATTAAAAAACCCAAAATGTCTCATCTGTCTCCAAAGGTTGGGGTTCAATGACAGAGGAGAGAAGAGAGCCAAGAGCAAGAGGAAGAGAAGGAAGAAGAAGGAAGAAGAGAGGTCCAAAGATTAAGGTATGCCTTTGTCTTAGAATCAAGTGTATTAGATTTCTGTGGCTTCAAAGTGGAGAGATTAGTTGCTCCTTTGATCTAGGTTTTGCAAAGAGCACATTAAGCCTTTTGATTGGTTGGGGTTATGAGTAAAACCCCAATTGATAAAGAAACTTGGAATCATCAAATTACATGATGTTAAAAAAGAATTGGTGGACTCAGGGTAGTGTTCTTGGATTTTTCAATTTGGTTTAGTTTCCAAAACACCAATTCATGTTGTGGAGTTGTTTTTAGATGATTTCCTGCTAGTTTCGAGGTATTATGAATTATAGAAGTTATATGGAGTGAAGTGGCATCAAAAGTGGGAGAAATAACAAAATCTGGGCATTTCGGGTAAGTCCTACCGGTACAATAGGAAGTCCTACCGGTAGAACTTTGCTTCTGGTCATTTTTGGCCAAGTCCTACCGGTAGGAGTTAAGTCCTACCGGTAGAACTTGTTCTGGTTTTCCTGTTTCGACCAGCTTCGTGATTTCTCGGCCATAACTTCCTCATTTCTTATCCGATGGAGGATCCAAGTGGCTACGTAAATGGGACTTCAAGGAGAACAAAAATAAGAAGAGGGAATCGCAAATTATTATCCTGCTGGCCCAAAAATTCACACAAAGTGGGGCCATGTGCAAGAAAAATTCCTGCATCAGCTTTGGACATAGAGTAGTCCGGGTTGTTTCGAATGTAACTTGAGTTTCGGTGCTCCGAATTGGGTGATTCCAGTTGGAATAGAACCCTTAGCACCTTAAATTTAAAAGAGTATGAAGAGTGTGACTAAGTCTAGGAAGTACGTTAAGTTATGCGATTAATTTGTCACCGTATTCATTTGAGTTGTAGGTTAAAGTAAAGGCGGGATAAGTGTGAACTGCCTGCTAAGCAAGCAAAGAGGAGAGTGTTCAAACTCATTTTTCCAAATACTAGTGTATTATTATTATTATTATTACAAATTGCTTTACACTGGTATTTTATGGTTTTCAATGCAAAACCATTTTCAAGGCAAGCAATGAGATAAAAGCAATGGTTTTGAGTTAAACCATTTTTGAAAAGCAAGCATTGGTTTTAAATTGTAAAACCATAATTACAAGCAAGCAAGTAAGTAAATGGTTTTTAGAAAAAGTTAAACCATTTTTGAAGCAAGCAAGCAACTAAGCAAAATGGTTTTGAAAAATTAAACCATTTTTCAAGCAAGGAAGCAAGTAAATGGTTTCAAAGTGTAAACCATTTAAAGAGCAAGCAAGCAAGCAAGCAATGAAAGGTTGTGTTAAAGGCCTTCCCTAGTTTTAAGGCAAGCAAACCTGGGCCGTAGGTATCCCGTACGTGCACGGTGGTGTTAGATTTCATACATGTATCAGAAGTTTTGCCTCGGGTCGGCAAACTTAGGACATACATCATGCATTTAAAGGAGACCGTGGCACGTGAGTAGTATAAGGTTATGAGCTCTAACTAAGTATGGTGATGGCGACACGAGGTCAATCTCCACCATATTCACCGAAAATTGAAAAGGTGACGCGACAGTTAGTCCTTCCACGGCACGGCGGAGCATAAAGTTCCCGTGTTCACCAGGGCATGATAAGAAAAAAATAGGCCCATTGGTTGATGTTTTATAAGCATGATATGCCGCTTTTGAAAAAATCAACCATTTGTCCCCTTGGCCGCCCAGCTTCCTGAGAGTTTTAAAGCAAATCATTGAGCCTACGCTCCCAGCTTAGATTTCAAACGACGGCTGAGCCAAGCTCCCGTGGTTTTATTTTCAAAGCATGGTTGAGCCTAAGCCCCATTTTATGAAAAAGTTTGAGAAACTTTAAAGCAAATGTTTGTGAAAGGTTTTAAGAACTTTTCAAGCATGATAAAGCAAGCAAGCAAGAAAATTTATGAGAAGTTTTATAAACTTCTAAGCAAGCATGAAATAAGAGTTTTACAAGCTTTTAAAGAAAAGCAAAACAAAGCTCAAGCAAGTATTAAAAGTTTCATAAACTTTTAAAAGCAAGCAAGTGAAAAAAAAAAAGAAGCAAGCAAAGAAAAGTTTTGAAAACTTTTAAAGCAAGCAAAGCAAAGAAAGGCTTATGGAAAGAACAAAAGAGATTTTTACATTTTTAAGATGTTTTCCTAAAAGCAAAACCTTTTATAAAAGCATACACTCACCGAGCTCGCTTAGCCTATTAGTTTCATTTTAAAACTATTTTCAGGTACAGTACGCAAGACGCGGAGCACAATAGGATTTTGGCCCCGACACGCATAAGGCCGGTATTAATTATATTTTGTAAGAACATACTAATATGTATAATGGGACATATGTATGTACATAGTTAGTTTTGAGAATGTGTTGGTATGTCAAGCTGCCATGTTTGGATATTTGGATATAATGTAAATCGGATGTATACAGATTTGGAATTAATGTGTAAACATTATGTCGGGTTATCTACGTTGATTTTATTTAAATCCTAAGTTATAAAATAAAAGAAAAATTTTATAGGAGGTTTAATCAAGCAATACGGCTTCGCTTCACAGGAATTTCTAGTCGTTAGGAGGTAACTACTTAGGATTTCAGGAGTGGCCGGCACGCCCGCTCCTAAGGGGGTGGGGGTGTGTCAATTCCACTTATCCCCAGTTAGCAAATCCATAAAGTTCCCAGACTGGTCTGATGGAGGAACAAAATAAGTGCCTTTTGAGATTCCCATTTTGTCTGGTGGGGCAACGTCCACCAATAAAGGATGGTTGTCCTCAATGATCTGAGACAGAGCAGGAGTTGAAAGATCTGAACTCCTTAAGGGAGGCTTCCTTTTTTCACTCTCCTTCCTGAACTTGTTGCCTGCTCAACAACTTCTTCAGTTGGATCTACTACCGCCTGGACCGAATGCTCATTTACTTCAACCACATCCTCCATACTTCCATGTTTTTCATTTGTAATCAAATATCCAAAACCCTCAGGACCTTTATCCTTTGAAGCATCAGGTGGAAGCTTTGTTTTTGGGGCTTCCATGTCCATTTGGGCCTCCAATATCTTTGCATTCCTCAACGCCTCACCCTTTAGATTTCCTCGCCTTCTAAGAGGAGTTTTCTTTTCAAACCCAAGAGTTCCCTTTGGATTTCTCCTCCTTTGCTTTTTCTAGTGCTATAACTGAACTTTAACCGATTTAGCTTTAGAAGGGGCCAGAGAATTGCATAGTTCCTCATGTTCAAGATCACTAAGGATCCCTTTCAAAACTGGAAAATATTAGGGAAAGAAAATATACATTAAGAAAAATGATTTTCTCATATTTGGTTTCATCCTAAAAAATATAAAAGATAATCAAATATAATCAAAACTCCTTAAAGTTTTATACATTTTTAAATATCTTAGTCCTTATATGATAGAGAAAAACAATTAAAATAAGTTTGAATAAATATATAGAATTAATTTATTAAGTTTAAATATATTTTTTATTTTCTTCTAAACGGTAGACTCTGTTTGAAATCTAGAAAGTACTATGGAAAGGAAAAAAACTAAGAAAAAATATTTTCTTGTTTGGTTTCACCATAAAAAATAGAAAATATAATCAAAATTCTTTAAAATTTTACATATTTAAATTTCTTGGTCTTCTTTCCTCAATTAGTACTTCACGGGTTCCAATGTAGCCTAAGGGTTTTGTCTTAGCATTGTTCATGGCGTTAAAAAGTAAATATTTCGCTTCCACTACCTAACCAAATTCTTTAGAAAATATAAAATCCTTTGTTTGGATTCCTTTTCAAAATGGTTCCAAACCAAGCATTCATCTAGGCCACTTGGATGTACGTGTGCTAGCTATTCAACATTGTCATTTTCTATTTCGTCGTAAAATCATGATTATTGCCATGTGATATACACTTGAAATGCTTCCCATGTCTAGTATTTATTGGAATTTTGCAGTACTTTGACATGGTCCCAATAGCCCGAGTATGAGTCACTCCTTATTGCAGACAAGTTCATAAATCACTACATTTTTTAGCATATGCAATCAAAATTAATTAAGGGGCTGTTAACCAAATCATAAAAGCACACACAAAAATATAAATAAAAAATTAAAGGCACAAGATTTTAATGTGTTTTGGAGATTGATGTGATTTCTACTTCAAAGGAGTACCAACAAGCCAAAACCAAAAGGAGTACAAGTATTAAATTCTCCCCCACTGACATTAAATCCTAGCCAAATGTACATTTTAACCAACTCATGTTCAATTTATCTTTTCAAAACATATGCTACTTCCCCACAACTCATTTTCACTTTAGTACCTTGAGATCTTTGATTCTTCAAGCAACAAATTCTCAAGACAAAACCCTACCATTAAAATGGTGACTTGGCACATGCAAACATTCTCAAATATAATGATGTATAAATTTATAGTACTTATTATTAAATTCTAAATGACACTTCAGTTATCATTAAATAAAACATACACAATGTACTCATTAATTAAAAATGAAGATAAAAATTTCAAATAAACAAAAGGGTTAAAAAAATTATGAAAACATGAAAATTAACTTAAACAAAATGATACAAACACTACAAGAAAATTGATTAAGGTCAAACCCTTACATTTACATTGGCGGAGGACTTCAAACATTGCAAATTACCGACCCATTTATTCTGTTGTAAATTAAATTTTTCGTCACTTATATATAATCATTTTCCGATGATAATTGGTTAAAGTAATATCCATCCAAAATATTTTTGCGATAGATTTAAACCATCGCGAACCGTTATTGTTGTTTTATAAATATAAAATATATTCATCGTAGTTTTATGATAAATATGATCTTAACTAGTGAAAAAACATACATAATAATTTTTTTAGTTTCATATGTATTTATGCAAACTATTTTTTTTATTTTTCTTATCAATTTAAATAAAAATAGTATACATGAAAATTAATTAATAATTATCAAATTATTAATAAAAATTATAGCTAAATTATTTAAAAAATAATAGCAAAAATTTTAGAGTTGTTTTATTTAAAATTTTTAAATATGTAAGATATAATTTTTGACATCCACAATCCTATAATATTTAGTATTTAAAAGTAAATATCATAGAAATCTATCTAATTTTAATAAATAAAAATTATGATAAATATAAATATATTTTATTTTAAATATTTACAATTTTATTCATAAAATTAATAAATTATATATATAACATCTTTAATACTATTTTAATAAATTTATACATTGTCATTAATATTACAAAAAATGAAGCTAACGTAGTGGCATAATTGCTTCGATTCCTTGGAATAACATAGATTTAAGTAATTATTCAAAAATAGGAAAATACTTAAGATTAACATATCATTCAAGTTAAGGAAAACGCAACACCAATAATATAAGAAAATTTAGATTTGAAAATGGTTAAAAAAAGTTTTATTGAATTTTTATTATTTGTATTTTCGACTAATTAAACTGCAATAGCGACGATCCAAATCCATTGGAGAGTTAGTTGCTAAAAATTCCCTACTAGCGATGGAAATCTCCATCAAGAGACTTTTAGCGACACACATTTCCCCGACTACTCTGCATTGATACATCCACCACTAAATGTTTTTTCCAATAGTAAATATTAGTGGAGAAAAGTGATTTTTCTTGTAGTGGAAGAAAATCACTTTAATGCTTAGCTAACTTGTAAAAATTAATTTTAGTTACTATTTAGAATCAAATAAACTTGGCGAATTTTTATGATCATGTGGATATCTAAAATAGGCCATGAAAAGTTAGAGCAAGAGAGAGGAAGGGTTGTTAGAGATAATCAGGTGGGATATAAGAGAATCTCATTGAGGAGAAAGGGCATAGCCAAAACCAAATTTTTGGATAACTACTTCTGAAATTTTCTATTGAATTATCCATATTTTCTCAGTTGGGTGTTAATTTAGTCCTTACAAGTGGCTCCATCTAAGATATAACATCCTTTAAACCTGCATCTTTTCCGTAGAGGATCCTTGAGTATTCTTTAAGAGAGGCATGTCCTCATTGTGTAAGACTCAAGAAAATTCCAATTTTCTCATGAAGGGCAAAATCGTAATTTCGGTAAAAATCCAAAATTTTTCTAGATCTCGGATGACAAAATGGATTTCACCGTTGGAATCATCTCGCGAAATCTAGCTAACACGTCAAATTTCATCGAATTCTGAGACAGTCGAAATTTTCACGTTTTTCGAGGAAACGAACGTCGTGTAGGACACATGGCGCATTTTGAGTGGCACACAAGGTGCCACGTGTTAAGCTCCAGTTCAGTCAACTTGAGCTCAAGGTGGGACCCACGTTGACACATGGCATGATGCCATTGGATAGAAAAGTCATGGTGGGTGGGTTGAGTGGATAGGAAATCCTCTCAACTAATGAGGTGTGGACATGTGGCAATGTGAGAGACAAAAAGAGGAGTTTCTCCTCCAATTTGGCTCAGACGTGTAGTGAGTGAGGGAGAAGTTCAGTTTTTCAAAAATGGTGGATTTTTAGAGAGTGAAGGTGCAACTTATGATTCCCGTGTTCGACCGCCTGACGTCGCCAAGAAGCAAAGTGGTTCTACACATCGAGGACTACACGTAGGCACCGGTTTCAGGAGTTTTCGACAAACCCGTGAGGTGTGTTTATCCTACTTGTTTTACCTTGTTTAAGTGTGTTTATGATGCTTTAGCTGATCGAGGTCGTGAGTGGTCAAGTTTGACTCGCTCCCAAAACTTGGGACCGAATTGTTAGAATTTTCGAGCTCATTCGGTTAGTTTAGTGACAGCTCACCCGACCGTTCGGGGCACTGCGGTATAAATTAAGCATTAAATTGTGTTTTGGTGAGTAGGATACCGGAAATGGATGTGGAATTTAGTTCCGCAAAGAATAACCGAGGTTGGATGAGTGGGCTGCCCACAGACAGCCCACGTGCTCTGTTTTGGGACTGTAAAAATAGTCCCGGGTTTGTGTGTAATGGACAAAAAAGTCCATGTGTTGGGTTCTTGAAATTGATGAAATTGTGATTTGCTCAATTATATGGAATATACTGTGTATAGGCCAGCTTGAGATGTAATTGTAGATATCATAGGTGAAAGTAAATGGTGTATAGGCCATTGGAGATGCACTAGGATTTGCTCACTATATGGAATATAATTGTGTGTATAGCTATTGGAGATGAAATTATAATTTGCTCAAGTGAGTTAATTTGCAAGTTGGTTGATCCATATTGTTGACTATATGAAAAGTGTGAATGTAAATTTGAGAATATATGCATTTTATATATATTGGTATAAAAATGGTTGAAATGGCATAATGCATTTCATGTGCACCGGGTAACCTAGAAATTAGGTGTGAGTGCATAACACGAGTTTTTCTGAAAAAGAAACATGATTGCCAAAGAAATTTCATATGATGATTTTTCGGAGAATGGGTCAGAGATACCAACGATCATTTCTGGAGGAGGACCATGAATGTTTCTTAAAGTTCTCCAAATTATATTCTGAGGGTAGTCCCATATTTTACCGACATTTGGTAGTTTATTTTCAAGAACAACAAGTTTTGTTTTGAAAATGGTATTTTTCTCATACATGGCTTAGGCAAGTGTGAGGGAGTCGGTGAGGACTTGAGACATGGGAACGGACATGTAGACATTCAAGTAGGATAACGTATTTACTTGAGTGTGTGTTTAAATTAGAGCATTGCATATGCACTTAGTGGAGAGTAACCCATTTAGGTGATTCCACTACCGGGCGATAGCTCACCCCGTCGAGGGAATACTTTTTCAGAAACAGTGGAGCGTTCGAGAAGACGGCTCATTTTAGAGGCCGATTTTGAAGAAAGTCGGGTTGTGGCTTTGATATTTTTGGATAATATGTATTAGAATTATAGATTTTAATGTGTATTATTAAGAGTAATGTATAACTCTTGAACCATGTGAGATAGTTGGTTGGTTATTTTTGATGAGAAATGTTATAACTCATGAAATATCGAATAATATAGTCGGGTATATTTTGGATGAGTATTTGCCATGGGCCCAAGAGGCCATTTTTACTCAGATATGGGTCTCGCGATACGAGACGTGTAGATTTTCCGCGGGTTGACTGGTTGTCAACGGACACCCCGGTTTTGGGGCGTCACACATTTAATTTTAGATGCTCATTAAGAACCCTCCACTACCTAGGTCAATGCACCACAAACGGTAACCCCTCATCCCTTTAGGATATCCTAAGAAAATACATTTCTTGGGATGGGGTTAGAGCTTGTCTTGCCTAATGTGAGCATATGTCAGCATTAATTCAAAGACCAAGATGTTTATAAGAAGGGGTCTTACTATGCCATACCTCTTACTGGGTGTCTTGTATTCCGCAGTCAGTTGAGATATAATTGATCAAACAACAACTTGTTCTAACAACTTGTGCCCAAAAGACTCTAGACAACCCAAATGAAGAGAGCATACATCTCACTCTCTATGTTTAGCCAATCTAATTTGTTGTGGAGTATGCTTCACAATATAGTGTATGATTATTCCTTCAATTTTGCAAAATGATTCAAAATAGGAGGAACAAAATTCCAATCATTTCGAGACGTAATCCTTCACCTTCTTGTATGCTCGATTTCAACAATGGTTTTCCAAGATTTGAATGAGAAGAATGTCTAATCCTTAGTCTTTAGAAAATAAACATAGACCTTGCGTGAATAATCATCAATTATGGACTTATGTGTGGAGTGGGTGAATTTGACACAACTAGCTTTCCTAGGAGTACAAGTTTCACGAAACTCTATCTTAGAGATATGATATCCTTCAAGCAACCCTTGTTTGCTTAACTCATGAAGCTTTTTCTCACTAACATGGCCTAGCCTCATGTGCCATAGAAGTGTTTTATTTAATTCAGATCCAGTTGTAACAGTTGTAGCATCATGAATCGTATTCCCCATCAAAGTGTAAAGTCCATTACTCAAAATACCTTTCATGATGGTCATAGCTCCCTTGATTATTCTCATTTATCCATCAATGATTTTAATAATGCAACCAGGTTTATCAAGAACCCCAATAGATAGTAAATTGCATTTGAGTTCAGGAACATACCTTACGTCCTCCAAGGTTCTAACACACACGTCATACATCTTGATGAAGATTCTCCCTCTGCCCATAATTTTGCAAGGTTTGTTGTTACCAAGAAGATTGATCCTCCTTCCCCTTCTTTAAATTCTCGTAAACCAATCTTTGTAAGGACTCATATGGTATGGAAAACCTTAGTCCATTATTCATTGCTCATGAGAATTAGAGGGGGAAACCATAAGAACGTCAGATGACTCATAGCCATCAGGTGCCACTGATGTATCTACCTTCTCAATGTTCTCAACTAGCTTCCTTTTCAAGAATTCCTCTCGACACTTTATGGCAAGAAACATTTTATGGTGTTCTCGGGACCTTTGATCTTGTCTTTACCCTTTGCCCCTTCTCATATCTCTTCGAATTCCTCCCTAACAAGAATCCTTCTCCCTCAGACTCTCCTTTCATCTCGACCTTTCATTGGAAACCATTTGAGTTCAAGGTAGCCTTTACTTCCTCCATAGTCAAAGTTTGTTTCCCATACAACATAGTATCACAAAATGTTCATAAATATTGGGCAAAGAACTGGGGAGAATGATGGCATGGTCCTCATCTTCAATCTTGGCTCCAATGCTTATTAAATCTAGCATTATTTTGTTGAATTCGTCAAGATGCCTATAAAAGGTGATGAGAGATAGAGTCGGAAGTGGGAGAAAATGGAGGGGAAAGAGAAGAAAGTGAATAAGAGGCTAGTTCGACAATAAGTTTCAAAGCTAGACCAAATAACATAATTTTTATGTGGGTGAGACCATTTTAGCCGTAAACTCCACAATATGCCTTTTATTAGGTGTTTCTGATCACATGGAGGCTTGACTTTACTATCATTATAATAATAATAGTGATACTTTAATTTTTTTTTTTAATACTTTTTTAGGTTTAAGGTAGTAATTTGTCCAAATTGAACCCCTTTCTATTCCCTTTGCTTGTTTAAAATGGTGAATAACATTTAGTCAGGTATGGAAACTTTGAAATTTGAAGTTTTCCGCCGATATGTGAATAATTTTTAAAACTCACTGGGCTGACGAAAATGGGTTCCATGCCAATCTGCCCTACCCCGAATATAAATTACCACTTTACCCTCAACATATAATTAAATATATGCTTCATTTATTTATCTTGGGGTTCTTGACATTCATCCCCTTAACTTCCCCAACGGTGCCATCAAGTAGCAAAAGGGTAAAGTCCATCAGGTGCATCCAATCCCACTGGCACAAACCTTAACTCAGTTCGTCGTCAATTGGTTGTAGGACTTTGCCGAAGTGTCATGAGTCACCTACATACCTCCACACTGCTCATGATCTCTCACTTTCCTTCTCCTTTGTCCTTAGGCTGATGAATTCGTTGCCATTTTTTTGTGTTTGTTTGTCAAGCAGATCATTTGGTTGTTGAGAAAATTAAGTTCTCTAATTTTGCTAGAAAACCCTCTATTAAGTGTAGAAAAATATTGGGTTTTTCTCATATGTTTTTGATGATTGCCTGGGGAATACGTTTTGCTCATATTGATGTTAGATGATTGTTTGGGGAAGGAGAACAGTTAGCAAGAAGGGGAACTACTAGATCTCACAGTGGGAGAAAGAGAGAAGAGAGGATGTTTAGGGGTGGGGGGCATGGAATCACCTCTCTCTGATCTGAAAGTGATGGGTCTCTGGGGTTTGAGATTTTTTTTGGTAGTCTCACCCTCCCAACCCGCCCTTCACTCAGTAGGTTTGTGAAGTGAGTATAATACCTAACAAGGTCAGATAAGGTCGACTCGTCCTATTTTCATCTCTACTGCCTTGCAATTGGAAAGAGTTCATATTCTTTCCCCAACAATTTGTATTATTTTTGTAACATGCAAAGTTGTAGAACCCCCCATTTTTTGGATACAAGCTCATATGTTATATAGTCACTATGGGGGACACATCGTGGATGATTAGAAGGTGGGCAATAATGAGTGGTCCACAATTATTATATAACACTTATGTTATGCATATTAATTGTGGCATAACGCTTGTAGTGATGAATAATAAAGGTGGTCCACTCACAGAGTCTTCGGGGTGCTGAGGCGACTTCATTTAATTGGAGCGCCCGTCGCAAGCCACATGCTCGATGTGATCGGTAACGGTGATGTCCAACCTTCATGAGTCACATGCTCGATTGGTCTTTGTCAAATTCCGGACATCCACGTGACTGTCACGTGAGGTACGACTTATCCCATTCCACTAGCCCCTCTAGCGTCGTTGCAACCCATTAGGGTTAGAATGATGCTAAACTCTTGGGTTTTCGTGAGCCGCAAAATCCATAATTGCATTGACATCTCCACAATCCCACTTTATACAAGTGGTGGTTCCTAATACGACTATCAATCGGTGTCTTCATCAATATAACCGACGCTTTGAATGCTGGTTTTGAATGTCCTGCCCATAGTGTTGATATCCTTGTGTTTAAATATCTCCCAAGTTCTCCTTTAGGGGTATTCTAGCTTGTGCTATCAAAGAAATCTTCGAGGCGCTTCTCTCGCCTGCTCTATATCTTTCTAGTTTCTTCTTTACACCTGTTCAGGTGTGTCTAATCTGCATTTACAACCATTTTTGGAGGTAAAAATGAATCAGACTCCAGAAAATCGTATGCTGATGTTAGCCTTTAGTGTTCTGAGCTTCATCGTTTGGTGATCTATGCATCTGTGTTATTGTTGTTTTTTTTTTTTTTTTCCTTTTGGACTGCCGGATGAGTTACATGGTGGATTTTCTAGGCTTTGTATCATTGACAGAGGTACTCAAAGGATGGCTAGAGGGGAAGTCAATGTTGGAAGCCGTGTGGATGAGGATCCGCCTTCTACCTCTCCTAGGGAGGTTTTCTCGCATGCAAACACTACTAGAGTCATAATGTGGCTTAAACTCATCAAGCTAGTCTAGTATGCATGCTTTGAAGAAATTTGTCTTTCCTCCTAATGTTCGGGTCTCCTTTCCTTCCTCGGGACCTCAGTGTGCCTACTATATGAAAGAGGATTGGGGTGGGATGAATTTCATCTACTGGCCATAAATTCACATTAGTAAGGGGCTGAGGTTCCCCTCCACCCCTAATTCACTAGTTTTTTCACTTTACCCGAATCCATCCTATCCACACCCACGTGAATATTATCCATTTCTTGTTGGGGGTGTGTGTATTGAATAGAAAGTAAGAAGTGCGTCTAGGTTTGGAAGAGGTCCTATACGTATACCGATAAGTGCATGTGGTGCTAGTTTACTTGTTACCGTGAGAGCGTACTCACTTCGCCTTCACGAGGCGGATGAACCGGGAACAAATTATATCGGTTACATAAAGGTCCACTGTCGAAGCAGGGCTCCAGATCGCTCACCGTCGAAGTCAAAATATTGCGTGATCTTCACTCAGTAGAGATAGAGCATAAGGATTCATTCTACGAAGCTAAGAAGGTGCTGTGCCATCTAACCGCAGGCTTTGTGCCAACACTCGCTTCGCTCGGTCTTTATGAGGAGCACTACGAGCTAGGCTATTTAGGGTAGCTACGTGGAAGCTGAGCGGAATGCTTGTGGTGACCCAAAGCCATCCTTAGAGGATGGTCCTAAGCCCACTCGTAGTATGGAACCTGTAGAGCCGAGCAATGTAGGGGAAGAAGTGTGGGTCCTACCTGTACCAACAGGGAAGGGGATTTCTGAAGGTGTGACAGGGGCTAGTACAGAGCCCGTCATTATTATATTGCAAAAGTTTCCAATTGTTGTAACTGGACCTCTAGGACTTCCTCCTCCTTAGAATGTGCCTTGACTAACCGAGGTGGTTTGTTCTCGGCCTTCCATTTTTTTGAATGAAGATATCTTTTGACAAGAAACTTAACTACCACATCTGCTCTCCCTCCGTTATACCATGTTACTTGCAGGTATTTACGTTGCCCAAGGTTTAGGACCATTGAGGGTTAGTAGCCTAAGGCTTTAAAATAACCATCCCATTAAAAATGAAAAATATTGTCTGTGGAGGCTTATTCTGCCTGAGGCCAAGGAACAATTTTCTATGCTTGAGGCCAAGGATAGCTTGTAGGAGCTTATACTGTCCGAGGTCTAGTTTAAGCATCACATAAAAATTGAGAAAATATCATCTCATAAAAATGGAGAAAAGGTCATCTCATAAAAATGGAGAAATAATCATCTTAAGCATCTCATAAAAATGGAGAAATAAAATGGAGATATAATCATCTCATAAATATGGAGAAGTGTCTGTAGGGACTTATGCTGCCCAAGGACTATGTTCGTTGAGGGCTAGCCACCATAGGCTTATAATAAATCATCTCAATTAAAATGGAGAAATAATCATCTCATAAATATCGAGAAGTGCATGTAGGGAATTATGCTTCCCGAGAACTAGGGTTGTCGAGGGCTAGCTGCCATAGGCTTATAATAAAGCATCTTAATAAAAATGGAGAAATAATCATCTCATAAATATGGAGAAGTGTTGAAACTTTTATCCACTTACGAGAACTAGGATACACACACATCCCACGATAATGGAGAATTACTGAAAATACTTCTTCAAATAAGTCGAGTTCCAAGGGCGAGGCTTCAACTTGCCACACCGAGACTGTATTTTGAACGCCCCTTTGCAACCATCATCAACAATAATGAAAGAACCTTCCTAGGTTGGTTTCAGCTTTCCCTCCTCGAAAGTTCGTCGAAGGATAAGATCCTCTTTACTGAAAACCCTTGGCTTGATGATTATCTCCCTTTAGCGAAAGGCTCGGCGGTGGTACTCTGTCATTCTAATGGATGCTTGATCTCTTTTCCCTTCTACCTCGTCCAAAGATTAAGAGTGCTCGGAGATGTCATTAGTGCATAGGGTTTCAAGCCTGGACTCAACAAGAATCAACGCTTCAGCACCAAAAGCAAGGGTGTACGGGGTTTCCCCAGTAGGCTGTTTCGGAGTGTTGCAATAGGCCTAGAGCGCTATAGGTAGCTCGTCGACCCACTTGCCTTTTGCCGTCGTCAATCATTTCTTCAAATAGCTAAGTAATGTTTTGTTTATGAATTCTGCATGACCATTGGATTGATGATACTGAGGTGTAGAGTAGATTTTATCCTATATTTGGTACATATTTGCTAAAAAGGCTTGCTAATGAATTGCAGACTATTGTCCGAAACGATGGAATGAGGTACTCGAACCGATATACAATGTTCTTTTGCACAAACTGCATGTGTGACGCCTTAAACCCGGGGGTTCGTTTACAACCATCAACCCATGGAAAACTCGTGAATCTTGGGTAACCCGACACCACTCACGAAAATCGAGCAAAGTCTCCTTTGTAGCTCTACCCAAGGTACAAACCTGTCCTAACAAGTTTACAATGACCACACAGGGTCCATATGCAAGTAAAATAACTGGCCACTTGGGCCCTTGCATCATCACTCACAAAATATATCCCAACTATATACAATAGTTTCAAGAGTTAATAAATCACTCTTACCAAACATATATCAAAAGTTTACAATTTTAATACATGTTATACAAAACGAATACCCAAAGCCACAACCTGGCTTTCTTCTAAAACTCGGCCTCTAGCAAGCCGCCGCCCCGTGCACGCTCCTGCACCGAAATGGCGATCTCGATTGTGGTGAGCAAAGCCCGCAGAGATAATTTCCTACATGGGTTACTCCCACCTAAGTGCATGCATCGCAAGAAAACAATCACATTCAAGCAATTTCATGAACCTACTCGAATGTCTACATGACTAACCCATGTCCCGAGTCCTCACCGACTTTACACTCGCTATGTATGAGAAAATATCGCTTTCAAAACAAAACTTGTTGTTCTCGAATACACACTACCAAATTTTGGTATAAGTATTGGACTATCCTCCGAGGTGAATGTATTGGAGAACCTTCCTAAACAATTCATAGGCACCTCCGACGTGTAATTGTTGGACCATCTCCCAACACAATTCTCCGAAAAATCATCCATTGAAATTCGTTTCGCAAACATGGTCTTTTTTCTTTTCTTTCATGTCATGCACTCACACCTAATATTCTAGGCTGCCCTAGTGCATATGGAATGCATGATGCCAATCCCAAAACATTTATGCTAATATATTCACATCCATATATATTAACATAATTAATCCAAACAAATCATGTTATGAAATTCACATAAATCATGTTATGCAAATTCACCATCAATTACACCAAAATTAACTCACATGGGCTAATTAACAAACACAAGCAATTCATTTTGAATCACTTAACATCATAAAAATTCACACAAAAATATTCATGTCATTTGACTACGAACAAAGGAAACCCCTCGGGTTACTGCTCACGGCACAAATAGGAATTTTCTCTCCACTCTGGGCTCAAAGCTTTGAGATCGAATTTACTACCAAACACAGTTTCCCGTAACATTCCTAACCATTTACACTCATTTTAGCCAACAATGAACGAAGTAGGAAAAGATCCCTACCTCTTGGAGTTGTCAATACTCCACCAAATCGATGTCCACGCATAGCCCTCGCCGCGTAGAACGACTTTGCTTCTTGCTCCGTCGAGAACCGACGGTCCGATTGGTGGGAATCCTAGAGAGAAGCAACTCTCTCTCTCTCTAAAAACTCAAATTTCCAGCCATTGCCAATTTTCTGTTCTTCCTGCAAGTTTTGGTCTTCATTTGGAGAAGATGATCACTATTCATCTTTTGTCCTTACTCTCATTAAACTTTCATTTAATACCATCTATGTCCTCAAGTCTTGGATTTTTGACACTTGGCACTATCTAGGCCGTCCATTTCCATAATCTCTATAATCTTGCCACATGTGTCACAAGTGTACATGTTATAGGTGACTTTTGTCACATCACATGTCGTTACGCACCCGAGCACTTGGCCTCAAAGACGTAAATTTCGACATTGTCTCCACTGGCGAGCCCATGTGTAGCTAGATTTCGTGAGACGATTCCAACGGTGAAGTCCGTTTCATCATCTTAGATCTAGAAAAATTTCTGATTTTTACCAAAATTACGATTTTACCATTTTTCAGAAAATTGGAATTTTCATGGGTCTTACAGCATGAGCTGGATTACCTTGATCTGCTCATAGGCCTTGGTTTCTACCCACTTGGTGAAATAATCAATGGCTACCAAAATGAATTTTCGTTGTTCTGTAGCTAAGGGTAATGGACCCATAATATCAATACCCCACTTGTAGAAAGGCCATGGACTTGACACGAAGTGGAGCGTCGTGGCTAGGACATGAATAATATTACCAAATTTCTAGCAAATATAACATTTTTTCATGAACAACTCGAACTCTTGCTTCATAGTAGTCTAGTAGAAATCTTGTGTCATAATTATGTGACATAGTGACCGTCCGCTAATATGGGTACCACAAATGCCCCCATGGACTTACTTAATGATTCCTTTCGCCTTATCGGGTGGGACACATCTTTGGTATGGACCAAAAAATGATCGCTTGTACATAATACTGTTTATCAAGTTGTACTTCGCTACTCGAGCTTTTACTTTCATAGCCTCGCATTTGTCCCAGTAAAGGTCTGCTCTCAAGTAGGCCGAGATAGGATATCCGTGGAGTTTCTAGCCTTGACTCTAGCCAGAGAATCGCCGCATTATAAATAAGATGAGGAATCCATTATACACAACCCACGTGGCAAGGCACAGCGGCTAGTTGCTAAATTAGTTATAGCACTGCTTCATCTCTGGGCTTCTCGCTATGGAGACTTAGTTTACTTTGAATCGCACAAACCAACCATTAAAGGACTGGTCAGCTTCAAATATTGCTCCATTCTCCCATTTTTGGCCTCATACTCCTCTCATAACTGGGATTCCACTAACCGCGAGTCACATCAGAGCTTCAAGTTTATGATCGAGAGTTCCTTAGCCAGTCATAGCCCAAGCAACACAACTCGTAGATTCTGGCCATTATCGTAGGTAAAATGCTAACCTGATCATTGAGCAATGGATAAGCCTTCTTCCGAGATTATAGGAACTACACGGCTTCCCTATCATGGATGAGTCATGTGTCCTAAAGGATCCATAACATTTCACAAAGGTCTCGAGGATGTACATTTGACATTGCTATAAAGTTAGCAAGGATTTGACCTTTTATAGCCGACCTCGGGCGATACTCGATGTCAAACTCACTCAACTCAATAGTCCACTTTAGGAGCTGCCCTAAAGCATATGGTTTATGGAGTATGGCTCTAATAGGATAGTTTGTGAGGATGACTATAGCATGGGATTAGAAGTACGGGTGTAGCTTCTTTGCTGCCATTCTAACTGCTAATGTGATTTGCTCAAAGTCGGTGTATCGAGTTTCAGCATATGTTAGCATTTTACTCACAATGTAAACTGGCTTCTACTTGCTATCTTTATCCGACTTTACTAAAGCTATGCTCATGGTCGTAGCCAAGGTGGCCAGATATAGGTAGAACTCCTCGCCATCAACCAGTTGAGACAAAGATAAAGGGAGGCGACGTAGTCCTTGATAGAGTGAAAGGCCTTGTCACATTCTGGTCCCCATCCCATCAAGGAATCTCCTTTCAATGATGCGAAAAATGGCCGAAGACGATTTGAATATCCTATATGAATCATTTAGTGCCTAGCTTTCAGAGAGTTTGTATCTGCTTTCTTCAGAATGTATTGAAATTTGCCCGATGGATTTGACTTTGTCAGGGGTCATTTCGATCCCTCTTTGGCTACTAAGAACTCTAAGAAATTCTTAGATTCGACCCCGAACACACACTTATCTAAATTCAACCCTAATCGGTGCCTTCTTATCAATTGAAACGCCTCTAGCAAGTGTACTAAATGCTTACATGATTTTTCCTAGTTGGGGTTCAAAAATGCGGGACATCATGCGCTAGTAGGTGGCTCTGACATTCTTCATACCAAAAGGCATCACATTGTAGCAATACATCCCTGTTGGAGTTATGAATGCCGTGTTCACCGAATCAAGGGGATACATCGGGATCTGGTTATAGAAAAAGTATGCATCAAGGAAGGATAGAAGTTTGGTGGTCAACTATTGCATCCACTATCTGATCGATACGGGGTAGAGGAAATGTATCTTTTGGACAAGCTTCATTTAGATTAGAATAATCAATGCACACACGACATTTTCCATTCTTTTTGGGTACGACCACAACGTTGGATAGCCATTCGGGGTACTGAATCTCTTTGATGAAACCGACTGCAAGGAGTTTTTCAACCCTGTTTCATGACTTCTCGATGCCTTAGGTGAAACTGTCTCAGTTTCTGACGTATTGGCTTGCATTCTTTCTAAAGGTTCGGGTAGTGTTGAGTGACAATAGGAGAAATTTCGAGCATGTCGGCGTAGGACCATGCAAAAATATCAAAGAACTCCTGCATAAGTAATAAAAAGGAGTTAACCTCCTCTCACGAGAGGGAGTTTCCCAAGCTAACCTACTCGAGCCCGTTTTCAAATAACAAACGCGATGCAGTCAGAGAGGCTTTGCGACTGGGATCATCACATGCTTCATGAAAGCAGCCTCGAAATATTATTCTCCTATTTGGTCAGCATGTCATCTTTTTGCTATTTGACATCGTAGAAGGTCTTTTCTGCTTGCTGGTCTCTCCTTATGTCAATTTGGCCCTATGAAGTCAAGAAACTCATTATTTGATGGTATGAGGATGGCAGTGCCTTCATCGCGTGGATCCAAGTACACCCCAAAATTGTGTTAAAGGATTAAAGCTCATTAATCACCATGAGTGGGACCAAGGTGGTGACAGGTCCAATCGAGATCGGCAACACTATTTCTCCCAACGAATTGGTCTGCGATCCATTAAAACCGATCAACACCCTTTCGAGATCAAGAAGATTACTCCGCTTATAGCCTAGGCAAGAGAAAGGTGGGTGCAGAGAAGGCTCAAGAAGACTACCGAGGTGGTCTAAATTTGTTTCATTAGGTGCTTCCCAACCTAAGGCGTAATAAGGGCCATAGTCAAGGGGATGAGTCTGACAAATCCCGAGATGCAGTTCTTTCCCCGCTTAAAAAGTTTTTTATATTTTTTTATCTCAATTTTTTTGGTGTGATGAGTACCCTTTTTATAGGCCATCCTGGTAGCCATGTGTCGGATTGTACCAGTAGGAGTTAGAGATCGTTAGGTGGTGATCTATACAAAACTCAAGTATAGGTAGGTATCGGGCAGCACCATGTCACACTCGGAATAGTAAAGGAGTCGGGCTCCATATGGCGTGTTCATGAGTGATTCTGACTACGGACTCCTGTATGTCGTCGTATCAACTGTTCCACCCTAGTTGATCTCCAAACCCATCTAGGTCCTTATGAAGCGCACGCTGCGGCCGCTCTTGCTCCGCTCTCCTGTCCTCACATCAAGCCTTTCTTCTTCATGCCCGAACTAGTTGTCCGAGGTATCTCGCTTGTCTTTTCCCAAGGTGGTCTCGCCTTCATACCCGGGCTGGTTGTCTGAGGTAGCTCGCTTGCCTTTTTCTGAGGTGGTCTCATCTTCATACTCGATCTGGTTGTCCGAGGTAGCTCTCTTGCCTTTCCCGAGGTGGTAATTTTCAACTGTCATCCGCCCTTCTATCCTTCTCTACTCGAGCTCAAATGCTTATAGCTAGGTTAGGTCCGGATCATGCGTACTCAATTGGGTATGTGCCTGGCTCCCAATAAATGCTAACCGTATGGCATGTGTCCTGGGACTTATCCCACTCCATTAGCCCCCTTAGCATCGTTTTAAGCCATTAGAGTTAGAATGACGCTAAACTCTTTGGTCGTCCGAGGCAAAAGGGTCAAGTGCGCGACATCTCCTAAAGCATTTTAAGGAGGTCTGTAGGGACTTACACTGCCCAAGGCCGAGTACTGGGCTCATCTCATGGAGAACATCTCAAAAGAGCTGCTCGAGTTCTGGGCTCATCTCATGGAGAACATATCAAGGGAGCTTCCTGATGAGTCCTAAACTCATTTATTTTTAATCCATTTTTCTGGCATATTTTTAGCAGTTAATATACATTTTAATGCTGAATTATGGAATATTCACCAACTTTGTGTTTTGTAGGTTTTAATTGAAAAAGAGATAAATTGAGCAGGAAAAGAAGAAAAAAATGGCCAAGGCAGAAATCTCTATCGCGACATAGTTTCTGAATGTCGTGACAGAATCACAAGGGAACCAACAAAGCTATGTCGCAAACAGCCAGCTTTATGTCGCAACAAAGTCCAGACTAAACTCAAGGAAGAAATAGAATTTTTTTCGCGACAAAGAGTCTTTATGTCGCGACACTACTGAGAAGAGTGAAGAGAAAAACTCTATCACGACACTCTTGACTCTGTCGTGACATTGATCAAGGCAAATGGCAGTGGAACTTTGTTGCTACAATCCTTACTCTATCGTAACATAAAAAAATGAAGATAGCAGATGAACTCTTTGACGACAAAAGACAACTTTGTTACGACAAAAGATGGCAAGATTATAACACAAGTCAGCTGTGACAAGTGTTTTTCTATTGCGACAAAGTTTTTAGCATTGGACCAACTCAATGAAGGATTTCTGTCGTAAGAAAGAAAACACTGTCGTTACATAAAATTTAGAGTTCACAATAAAAGACAACAAGACTTTGTCTCGACAAAGAATTTTTCTATCACAACAAACAAAACATGAGATCAAGGTGAACTCTATCGCGACAAAGATCTCTTTTTTTGTGACAAAAAAGTTTTCTATTGCTACATAATGAAAAACCAAAGGCAGAATCTCTATCATGACACAGAATTCAATCTCAGCAATATAAGGCAACACGACTTTGTCGTGACAAAGAAAAAGTATGTCGCAACAACAAATCCATGCTACTGGGAGAAACTCTATCGCGATAAAGACAAAATATGTCGCGATAGAAATTAAGGATAACAACAGAAAGAATGTCACAAGAAAGTTGAAGAGCTGGAGGAATAAATTTATGTCGCGACAAAAGACAACCATGTTGCGACATAAAATAGACAACATCAATAGGATTCTATCGCGACAAAGTCAAATTATGTCGCGTTAGAATCAAAGAAGACAGCAGGAAAATATGTTGCGATAAGAAACTGCTGTCCACAACAGGAGCTAGGCGACAAAGATAAGAACCATGTCGCGACAAAACTTTCTTTGTCACGACAAAGTGACCATGTTGGGCAAAAATTTTGGGATTCACAATCTGTTCCTTGAAGTGCGACCCATCATTTAAAGCTCTATAAATAGACGCATCTAAGGCATTGTGTGCAGCTTCCGCAAATCTAGGACTTCTGGGTAGCTACAGACTATCTGTATGTTATTTTTTATTTATTTTTCTTTTATTTCATTTTTAGTAAATTTAGTTTGAGCTTAGTTTTTAATCAGTTATCTGTTTAATTTCTGGATTTGAGTAATGAACTAAAGTGTAGCTTCGAGCTGGAATTTATTGTAAAATTATCTTTCTCACTATTGTTCTACTTTAAATGGATTTTAGAAAATTTTTGGAGTTCATTTATTTCAGTTCATTTACAATTTCAGTGAATTTTCTTGATTAGTTAGTCACTGATATAAGTGAACAAGTTTGGAAAGGTTGAGCTCCCTTTGGGAATGGGTAAATGGTGATTATTATTTTTCTGCATAAAGTAGAAGAACGCCTTAGTTAGAATTCTTGAATTTATTTGACTGGTATTATTTTTTAACTTAATTGTTCCAAGTACTAAATGTAAAATTCAAACAAAGTATTGTATCTTGCTTTGATTTCCAGGAGGCCCTCTGTGTGACACGGAGATGGAGAATCATGAGGGTATAAAGCAATTCTTTGTGGGTATGGTAGACTAATACTTTGGAACTAATGAACTTTGAAATATTACTCAGATAGATCAATAACTTACTAATGGTTTGAGGATAGTTTGATGAAGTATTAGTTTAATCGCTCAGGGGTTTCTCCTCTTTTTGATGAAAATATTTTTATCCCATGTTAGCAAAGATCTAATGAAGGAGATGGAGAATTTCATCAGTATCGAAGGATGAGGTGCCAATCTAAGTGGAGAAGGCTTGCGATATCCTGTCTATGGGGGCAAGAATTCTTTAGTCTTAAGATTTGGGTGTGAAGTACTAAAAAGAGAAAAATATTCAAATCTTAAAAAGAGGATTATATCTTACAAGTAACTGATCATGAGTCATAAATGAACATGAACCTCTAATTAGTGAAAGGTATGGTTAAGGGAGAAATCCAAACTAATAATGCATCTTTGACAAATTCAGCTCTCCAACTTATGGCTTAGCTATGATTCAAAATGATGCTGAAATTGACAATTATTCATTGATCTATTTTCCAAGACAGTTCGACTAAGGAATTCTCAACCACTCTTATTAATTTTATGTATACTAGTGAAATTACTTAGTATTATTTTATTTGTTCTTTGATCATCTTAACATCTAAGTTCAAAGAGTAAGGACCTTTAGTAGTTAGGTAGTTAGTCTTTGATTATCATCGAATCCTTTCTGGGAATGGCTATCTGGACTTAAAAATCCACTTTGTTTACTTGTACACTCCATGCATCATTGTAGTGATTTAGACCAAACACAATTATTAATGAATCCAGTTTACAAAAAGAACAAACACACATTTTCGTCAAAATCTGTCAACAAGTTTTTGGAGCCGTTGCCGGGAATTAGATAATAGTCCTTTGGTGGCAGAGTCATAACTTTGTATGCACAGTTTGGTCAATTAACAAGTTTTTGGTTCCATTATCGGAGACTTTATTTAGTCTTTGGAAGTAGTGCTAATTACTTGGAAAATTTGGTCTATACAGAAAAACGATCAACAAGTTTTTAGTGCCGTTGCCAAGGGCTTTATTTAGTCTTTGGTAGCAATGCTAATTACTTGGAAAATTTGGTCTATACAGAAAAACGGTAAACCCTACCCGAGTACTGGGCTCATCTCATGAAGACCATCTCAACGAGGTCACCCGAGTACAGGGCTCATCTCATGGAAAACATCTTAAGAAGGTCACTCGAGTACGAGGCTCATTGATAGAGGTTTATAGCAAGAGCTACTTCGCAAAGACTTTTAACATCCCCAAAGTGTAAATATTTATTTTACATCGCAAGTAAATCTATTGGAAATAATTTTTTAGATATAGAGAGTTCCAGGGCCGAGGCTCTATCCCGCCCCCTAGTGACTGTATTATGTATGCGCCTTTGCGTCCATCGTCGGCGATAATGTATGGTCCTTCCTAATTTGGTTGGAATTTCCCTTCTTCAAAGGTTCGTCGAAGGACGAGCTCACCTTTGTTCAACGCCTTGGGCTTGACGAACCTCTATACTTATCGAGAGGCTCGGCACTAGTACTCAACCATTCGAACGGCGACTCGTTCTTTTTTTTTCCTTAAGCTCCTCTAGAGCCTGTATGAGTTCGGTTAGGTTGTTGGAGTGGAGTGGGTCGAGTCCAAATTCGACCGGTATCCAAACCTCGACGCCAAAGGCCAAGGCGCATATATTCCACCGCTGCTGCCTCGATTTGCCTGCAGCCCAAAGGGCTATTGGTAACTTGTCTACCCATTTTCCTTTTACCGTGGCTAAGTACTTTTTCAAGTACCATAACAGTGTTTTGTTCGTGACCTCGACCTACTCATTTGATTGGGGATACCGAGGTGATCAATAGACATTCTTGATCCCGTACTCGATACAAAATTGCTGAAACGCCTTGCTGATGAATTGCGGCCTGTTGTCCGAGACTAGCGAATGAGGAACCTCGAACCTACACACTATGTTCTTTTGAAAAAATTAGATGAGATGTGTTGTCGTGACCTATGCATAAGCCTTAGCCTTCGCCCACTTGGTGAAGTAATCGATAGCAACCGACATGAACTTCCACTGGCCCATAGCTAAAGGTAGAGGTCCCACAATAATCCCCCACTTATATAGCACACAGCATAATGGAGTGCTTTCAAGCAACATGAATTACGCTCTAAACTTTGGCGCAAATCACACTTGCACACAAACTCCTTAGACTCCTGCCTTATCGTTGACTAATAGTAACCCTGAGTTATAATTCGGTGGCACAATGTTCCTCCCCCGATGTGCGTTCCACATATGCCTTGGTGAACTTGCCCAATGACCTTTCGCCAAGGGGTGTAAGAACCTCAAGTACAACCCAAAAATGAACGCCTATATAAAGATTTGGCCCATAAGAGAGTATCTGGTCATAGTGGCCTTTACCTTGATGTTTCGCCTTCAGCAGCGCCCATGCAACATATATTCTACAATGGGCGTCATCCAAGATGGTCCAACCTGCTAATCTATGACCATGACCATTGTGCACTGTATGGATGGTTGATCCATAATGCTTATCTCGATGTTGCATGGGTGAAAAGAGCTAGTTGCCAAATTAACAAGCGAGTATGCCATTTGATTTTCAGTCCTAGGGACGTACGTTATCTCAATACGTTTAAACTGGGTTAATAGGGCCAAGTATCCTGCGGCAGCAGCTGTCTCCATTCTCTTATTCTTAGCCTCGCACTCACCCCGTGAGTCGCCGCCACCACTTAAGAGTCACACCGAAGATCTGATCCGTCATTGAGAGATACTTCACCATCGTTAACCCCGATATGCCCGCTCTATATTTCCGACTTCATTGCTGGGGAGACTGAAGGCGAAGCTTGATTGCTTATGCGATAGCCGACCCATAAGATGACTTTAGATATCCCGCATTCTTCCTTGAGCTCCTGATGGCCCATCGCAGAACCCACTTTTTGTTATCCACCTCCCCGTCAAGCCCACCTCTCCACACGAAGTCGGCCAAGACGCCCCTGATAGCGCTTCCTGATCGACACTCTACGCCGAACTCGCTTAATTCCACCGCCCACTTTAGTAGTCTCTTGGACGTGTGAAGTTTGTGGAGTATGGCCCTGATCGCTGAACTCGTGTGCACCACTATGGTGTGAGCATAAAAATATTGGCGAAGTTTCTTCACTGCCATTATGAGAGCTAGTGCCACTTGCTCAAAATCTGAGTACCCGACTTCGACTTCGGAGAGCACCTTGCTGCCAAAATAAAATGGCCTTTACCCCTTTTCTGAATCCAACCTTACCAGAGCAACGCTGGCTACACTCCTCGAGGAAGACAAGTATAGATAGAGTTCTTCCCCTTCGACCGGTTGGGAGAGTGACAGGGGGGAGCAATGTATTCCTTTATGGTTCAAAAGGCCTCACGCACTCGTGCCACTCAACCCAGATAAGTCGCTTTCAATGCCTTGAAGAAAGACTGCAAACGATTCAAGTATAGAGAGATAAACCTGTTCAGGGTTGCTAATCGCTTAGTGAGATACTATATCTCCTTCTTCGTCTGGTTTTCATGGCATAACAGCTTAGATTTGTCCCGTACAATCTCGATCCTCTTTCAGTCGACTAGGAAGCTTAAGAAATTTCTCGAGCTTACCCCAGGGTTCAATCGCAACCGATTTCGTCGAAGGAAAGTGAATGCTTCTTTCGGGTGATTCAGGTGATCCCTTTGAGCCTTATAGACTTTACTAGAATGTCATCGATATAAACAACCATTGTCTTTCCTAGTAGAGGTTAAAAAATTCAAGACATCATGCTTTGATAGGTGACCCCTACGTTCTTTAATCCAAACAGCATTACCCTGTAACAATACATGCGACGATCTTTGCCTCGTCAGACCGGCACATTAGGATTTGGTTATAGCCCAAGTAGGCATCGAAGAAGGATAAGTGCTCATGGCCAGCTGTCACATCAACAATTTGATCGATCCGAGGGAGGGGAAGAGTATCCTTCCGGCAAACGTCATTCAAATTTGTATAATCCACACACACTCTCCACTTTCCGTTCTTTTTTGGAACAACTACCACGTTGGAGAGCCACTTTAGATACTGAATCTCTTTAATGAACCCATTTAGTAACGGTCCACTTTACTTTATCACCTCCCGCTGAAATAAATGGAAATGTTTCAATCTCTGCTAACCGGGTTTACAACCGCTGCGGTAAGCTCAACCGATGCTCGGCCAACTCGGGCAAAACCCTTGTCATATCGGTGTGGGACCAACCGAAAATATCTTCGAATTCCTGGATGAGACACAACATGGAGGTGACCTTCTCTAGGAGCAACGAAGCCCCCAAGCTAACCTGCTCGGGCCGATCAAGGCTGAATAGGGGACGTAGCTGTAGAGGCTCGGCGATCCTTGTCTCCTTCTTTGCCACTAACTGAGCCTCAAGCATTCGTTTCTATTGGTAGGCGCCTCACCGTCCTGTCGATCAAGCTGCAAGATGCTCGGGATCGTTATTGACTCATTAATGTCCACTCTATCCCTACGGGTTAGGAAAACTCAACCGTGTGATGCGAAGAGGGAAATGTTTTCATCGCGTGGATCCAAGTGTGTCCTAATATGGCATTGAAGTTTGACAGCTCCTCAATCACCGTTAACTGACTAAGGCAAGAACCCGAATCTCGCCGAGATCGTAACATGATCTTCCAACAAGGATTCAACTTCTGTCATTAAACCCAACCAGACCCCTTCTCGAAGTCGCTCGGGCTCGCCGACGAACCTACCGAATCAAGGCAGCCAAGTACAAGAGATCTGTTGCATCGCCCGGGTCTACTAATACGCGCTTCATCAAATGTCGCTCGACCTTTAAGGTTAGGAATAGAACATGATCGTGTGGCTGAACCAACTACTTCAAGGGAAACTCGGAGAAGGTGGGGAGCCCATCAGGCCGGGCACTCCCTAGGGTAAAACGGTAGCTAACCTCGGCCATAGAAATCCCTGCATGCGGCTGCCCCTTGCTAACAAGGCAACTTAGTAGGAGACGGAGTTAGAAACAGGAATTGGTCTTGTGTCCGACATCCCTTTGGTACTCTTAGAATTGTGACTCGTCTCTCATCTCAAGGTCACTGCGAAGCAGGGGCAGCCACGTGAAACCTGGAAGCGACTGGATGATTGGAAGAAGTTATGCCCGACGAGATTGTAAATCTTACTTGCTCACTTCGTTGTTTGGTTTAGGGTTGTTTGAGTGTCGAGGGTTCGGGCTGGCTTTCCCATGGGTTTCTAAAGCATGAATTTGGACTTTGTCATGACGTTTATGCTCAATGTCCTCATCCCGTTGGCTTCCTTTTCCCTTGCCTCTATCGTTACTTTCGTCGTCGGACGCACTAGCAACCATTCTTTTCGTTGCAACCATGACATCATCCTCGAGCATTGCGTACTAATTACCTCTCTGGAACAGTTCATCAATCGAAGCCAGAGGCTACAAGGAGAGAGAGTAAAAGAATTGTGTGTTTGGGCGAATGGCCTGCTTGACGGCCTACTGCTTAGTGTTAGATCTAACAGAATCCAATTGAAGTAAGGTGGCCCCAAAGCTCTTCATAAAATCCCTAATAGTCTCGAATCTCCCTATCCACACATGAAATAGACTGGTGACACTCTATTTCCGTCGTACTAAGCACATATACTGGGAAACGAATTTCCCAGACAACCAGCAAAAGGACTTTACCGAGTTAGGGGGAACCATGACAAGGCTGGACTTGCTAAGTTGGAAAGGAATACCTTGCACATGAGGGCATTGTTCCCTGTCTGGAGAGTCATGATCTGCTGATAATGTAACAGATGGTCGAAGGGGTCCAGCAACCCATCATACATTTGAAATTTCAACAACGCAAAATGCAGTGGAGCCTCCTGGTTGAATATAGCATGAACGAATGGTGAAGCCGAGATGTAGTCTAATGCCTACAACACAGGGTCTAGGTTCCTCCGAGGTGAAGGCATTTGTTCTCCGATCGGATCCCCTCATGCCATCGCGGTGGCATCTAAGGGGGAGGCAGAGTTTCGTGGACTCGCATCTCGCTATGTGGCCTTCTGATCGAGAAGGTCATCTACACTCCGCGGAAGGCCGCGTTGCTTGTGGAAGTAAGGTCAGCGGCGTCAAGAAGCGCTTAATGTTCTCTTCGTGCAAATAATAGTTGGTAGTTAGGAAAAAGGTCAACTACTATTGGTGGGAGTCATATTGTTCCTTCAACCTGCCTCTCCGCTTTCTCAGTAATCGTCTACTGAGGTTTCGAACTCCGAGGGTATATCTCCCATTTTGCCTACTTCCTGAATCGTGAATTATAGCTAAATAGCGATGATGAGGGAATGGTTCCCATAGATGGCACTAATGAAGGGGAAGAGTCTTTGACCAATCCTGTCAAAGCCTCTTTCATTCAGTTAAAATCATTTTTTCTCTCCATTTTTTTGTTGTGATGAGTACCCCTTTATAGTCATCCCTGGGCGGTCACGCCTGACGCACCTAGTAGGGAGTGAAATCAGTAGGTGGCGATATATACAATACTCAAGTATAGGTAGGTGGTTGGCAGGCTCCCATGTCGCACTTGAGTGCTACAATGGAGTTAGCTCCAAATGGTGTGTTCGTGAGTGATTATGACTATGGACTCTTGTATGCCGCCATATCAACTGTTCCGCCCCGGGTGATCTCCAAACCCATCTAGGTCCTTATGAAGCTCTTTGGGTGAAGTCCTTTGTTTCACATCGTTCTCTTCATCTTCATGCCCGAACTGGTTGTCCGAGGTAGTTCGCTTGCCTTTTCCTGAGGTGGTCTCATCTTCATACCCGAGCTGGTTGTTCGAGGTAGCTCGCTTCGTCTTTTCCTGGGTGTGGTCTCATCTTCTCACTCGAGCTGTCATTCGAGGTGTTTCACCATTCCCGAGGTGGTCATTTTGAGCTGTCATCCGCCCTTCTATCCTTCTTTGCTCGGGCATAAATGCTAGTAACTGGGGGTTAGGTCCGAATCATGCCTACTAAATCGGGTGGCTTGGCTCCTAATAAACACTAACTATTTGGCACGTGTCCTGGGACTTATCCCACTCCAATAGTAAGGCATGGATAGTTGTCTTAGGGGAGATTCAGATAAGGTAATGAGCCCGTCAATTGGTCGAATACTACTTGGTGGAAAACCATAATTAACTCGGACAATAAAGACACCCTAGAATGAATGACCTCAGGCTTAGGGTGTCGTCAGGCCAACGAGAATTGTATCTATCATGGGGCGAGAGCTTGTTGATGGCAAGAGTTAAGAGTTGTTCGAGACCGCCTCTTCAATGTAAATCCTTAACCAAGAAGTTCAGAGCCCGATGGCAATAACAACTGGTTGGGATGCCCAATCGGCCCCATGATACCGCGCAATACCGAGACTTGTCTCTCCCTCTCGGATCTCCCCTGGAGGCCTAGGCCACCAACCCTATAAAGACTTAATGATCGGAGTGAGCCGAAGGTGTACTGCCAACCTCATTTGTCTCTAAGCATATCTTCCTTGGATTCTCTACAAACTCGGTCGCCTCGACCCCCTCAGCCTTTATTGGATGACCGCTCACCTCACCTCAGAATCATGCTTCCTCCTTCTATCCTGATTGTCTTAACCCCTTTTCCCTTTATGTCCTCCATATTGTCCGCATCTGGCGTAGTGGTGACAAAGCTGCTTGGTGGCGAATGACTAGTCGCTCTTTGGAGCATGGGTGTACCAGTTCCTTGAACAACCTGCCAATAGTTGTGGGAGATGCAAGGATACTTAATCAAAATCGGGGTATTAAGATGAATAGCTTTGTTTCAATCGCCCGTAGGATGCAAGATTTTGGGCTTACTAAAGGTTTAGAGTTGGAGGATCAGAGCCCAAAATCGCTTTCATAAAGTCCTTGATGGACTTGGATCTCCCCATTCGAAAGTGGAAAAGACTGGTGACACTTTGTTTTCTTCTAACTGAACGCATTGAATGACGAACTTTTCCAACATGCAGGGGAAGGAGGTTATTGTATTTGGAGCTAATCGGTGGAACCATGACAGGGTAGGGCCTGGCAAGCTGGATGGGAAGACTTTACACAATAGAGCGTCGTTACCCGTCTGAGATGGTCAAATGGGTCTTGAACGCCATCGTACATTTTGAATTTTTGCATGGAAAAGTGTTGTGGGGCCTCCTAGTTCAAGATGGTCAGACGAATGGGGACAATGACATATCGTCCAATGCGCAATGCAAGATCCAGATTTCTCCGAGGGGAAGGAGTTTGGATTAGTTGAGGGTTATTGACAAGAGGATGATCCCAGGGAGGGAGAGGAGAGAAGTTATCTGTGGATTTAGATCACGTAGGGTTACAAGGCAAAGTTAGGTTGCCATGGTGAGGAGTGGTGGCCCCATTCTTCAGGGTTATGTTTTCTTCACACAAGGCAGCATTGGTTATTAGGAAGGAGGCCAATTGTTGTTGGTGAGATTCTTGTTGGTCTTTTAGCATCCATTCCAATGACATCAATCGTTGGTCCAACGTAGGCCCAGAACTGGAAGGGAGGATCTCTCCCATCGAATCATTTAGAAGTAGACTTTCAATTGTCTTTTCAACAGTTTAGAGAAGCATAGGGTTTTCATTCCTACATATGAGGCTAATGGAAAGACTTCGGATTATTTCCCCAACAATTTGTATGATTTCTCTAATATGCAAAGTTGTAGAACCCCCTTTTTTGGATACAAGCTAGTATGTTATATAGTCACTATGGGGGATACATCTTGGAAGGTTAGGAGGTGAGCAGAGTGGTCCTCATTTATTATATACTTTACGTTATTATATATTAATCAGGCATAATGCTTCACAGGATGAATAAAGAACAGGTCCCACTCGATTGTCCCGCAGCCTGGGCGCTTAATTTCGCTTAATCAGGCCCCTGCTTCCATGTGCTTCGATGCTCGAGGTGACTGAGAGGGTGGCATGCCCGACCTTCATGAGTAACCTCGCTCATGAGTCTCTCACAAATTCAGACATCCATGATCAAGCCACCGAGGTACGACTTATCCCATTCCGCATACAAGCCATGGTGTTATATAGTCACCACAGATACATCATGACGCTAGGAGGCAGCAAGAATGAGGTGGTCTCTATGATGACCCATACTATTATATAACGCTTTACTATGCATATTAATCAGGGCATACAAGCCAGGGTGATGAATAACGAAATGGCTCCACTCGCTCAGACTCTATGTCGAGGCGACTTGCGATCGCATGCCCCACGTGCTACAATGTCCGAGGTGACTGAGATGGTGGCATGCCCGACCTTCATGAGTCACCTGCTTGATGAGTCTCTGTCAAATTTGAGACATCCACAAGACTGTGAAATGTGATACGACTTATCCCATTCCAGCAATGTAGGATGACTTTAATATTAACTAATAATACATGAGTACGCTAGCACTACATTACAATCGAATAAATACTTTGTTTATTAGGTCTTTAATAGTGCACATTTTCATGCAGCACATGATTCTTTATGAGAAAGCACTTCCATGGATGTTTAATTTCATGTGCTCTTCAAGGCTCGGGAGGCACTCCGATTATCATCACGCCTATACATCAAAGGAATGATCCGCAAAGATTAAGACAAGCTCAGAAACATGTTGAAAATGGATTCGAGACAGACATTCTCGTTAAGACACTTCCATGTGAAGTACCTTGTTTTTTTTCTTCTCATGAAGCACCTGCATGATAGTGTCATCCCCATCCCGTCGTCCTAAAAATATGTAAATGCTTTTGTAAGTTCTAACTTCTAACTATGAATACCACCTATGATGCAAATTGGTTTAAATTGTAATGATGGGAAACCGCCGCGGTACTTCAAATGTTAAGGAATTTTCAATGAGTACACTTTCAGGGGTAGTATTTAAAATTGACAGCTACATCTAGAAACTAGAGGTCCTTTTTTCCTTATAAAACTAAGGGTATGTTTGGTTACAAATTGTTTTTTTGATCTAAAAAAATAAAAAAAAACAAGAATAAGGCAAACATATTTGGTTCCTTTTGTTTGTTTTCAAAAAACTTTCACAAGAACAATTTTAAAAAACAAGAGAACAAAGAAACACAAATAACATCAAATGAAAATTTCAGGGTTTTCAAAATTGCTCAATAACAATTTTAAAAAACACGAACTACATAGACCCTAAGTTTCTTGTCCAAAAGTTATCATGGGGTTTACTTTAGATAGAAAAGACTAGCTCCAGAATTACCTTGCACTTCCCAAGCATGGTTCAAAGTCATTGTGACGGCCACCGACTTCTGACTCATCCTAAGATGTATCGATCACGGTGTATTGGTCAAGTATCGGCTGATACGCAAAATAAGATGATTAAAATGTTTAAAAATTATTAAAATATTATATAAAGTATTAGAAAATTATATATAATCAAGGAACAAAATTTTGGTTTTTTTGGCTGAAATATCGGTTATCGAAGGGCCTCGAAACGATATTGCCAACTATAGCTCATTGCCAAAAAATCGGAGAAAATGTGGACAAATCGAAATTCTTGTGATTTTATCTCTCCCATGTGCGTACAGGCCGGAATTTCAAAAATGTCAAGAAATATCTATGAAATATCAATAAAATATCAGTAAATTTAAGTTATTTTGACTTAAATCAAACCCAATCTAAGGTTAACCACAATGGTTTTTTGACAATCCAATGACTATTTTGACTCCAAAAAATTCTATAAATACCCCTAAAATCATACAATTTCTTAACAAACTCATCCATACACATCCAAGCTCCATTTAACTCTCAAATTAATTTTTCTTTGTGATTTATTTCAATATTTTGAAGATCTTGTTATGAATATAGTCTTCATCAAGATAGGATCCCTTCATCAAAAAATGTAATGGAGCCACGCCACTTCATTTTGGTTTCAAATGACTATCAGAATGTAATTTCGATAAATTATAATGAATATTGTTTTCAATAAGTGTATATTTGGTTATTTATGTCTTTTTTTTTAGTTCAACAAAGTATTTTTGTTAATTTTCGCTTTACCGGTATTTTTGTCAAAAAATCTACCGATATTTATGGCGTGCCTTCGGAGTTTGGACCTTGGAGATCTTCGAGCCTAAGGCCTGAGAAAGCTACGGGCTTCAAGTAGTTTCCAAGGAGGTAAGTTGAGTTTTACTTTTGTTCATTTCATCTCTTCGCTTTCTTCTGAAATTTCGATTTCAAAATCCTTCATATCCAAGGGTAAGGGTTCTTTTGCGCTTGCTTTGTGGGGTTCGTATCTATGAAATTTATTTTATTTTTATTATTGAGATTTGAAATTCAAACATGGGTGTTTTCTGCTTTTGTGAGAATCAGGAAACCCTTAAAATCCACTTTCAAAAGGTAAAACGGTAACTTTGGTCGAAAAATCGGAATTTTTCTCCAAAAATTTGGGATTGGATGGTAGAGATTTTATGTTTCGCCATACGCTCTAGACTGCCAGGGGTTAGGGTTTGGTTCAAGATCGATGTCTCCGGCTCAAGTTGTGTGTTCGGGTGATGAATGATGTATGGATGCATGGAACAAAATCGGGTTCTGTTTGTGGAGGGACCGTGAGAGGCACTTCATTGATGGGTCCAAGATTGTGACCTGCCGTGGTGTTATCAGCTCTATGAATAACATGTTGTGTGAAGAGTATCGTGTTAGTATATGCTATTTGATATATTAACATGGATTGCATGGATGTAAATTATATGTAAAAATTATAATTATCCATGGTATGTAAATGTTTCATGTAACACTCATACATACATGTAACATGAAGGAAAATGCATCGCATCATAGAGTCATATGCACGGTCACATCGCAAGTATCGAAAAGGGTGCATGGTCTTGTTTATTCACCTAAGAGCCAGAATGGGTCGCGGAGCGAAATGGGACAAAGTCCAGGTAGAGACTCACGAGGGTGTAAAAATGATCAAATGATACCACGTATTGGGCTAAGCAAGTCAGCAGATCCCCCAGTGGTGAAAGACTCAAATGTTATCCATTATTAGACACAGAACCCGGGATGCAAGCTCTCTCTCTCCCCCCCTCTCTCTCTCCGCCTGCACAAGCCGGGAAAGGCGTGCGGCGTCCTGCAATGAAAACCCGAAAATCCGTGGCCCATAAAAGAAAAAGAAAATCATGAAATGATAAATTAACATTGGAGGGTTGTCCAATGGTTTAAGTCATTTGGTTAAATACCAATGGATGGTTTCCACACTTGGAAATCAAGAAAAAGGGGGAGCCTGGTCAGACTCAAAGTTGTGAGCATGAGGGGTCGATCTCGTGCATGACACTAACATTTCATATAATGTTGCATAAATTGTAATGTAAATGATCGATGTTTATGTACGCTATCAGACAGGCATTTAGGGCGGGGAGTAACCCTCGTAGGAACTTTCATCAAGAATACACTCGCCGTGACTTCTTCGTGTACAGTCCCGTGGCAAAGGCCCGACCTACATATGGGACCATACGGAGGATGAGGAGCCGATGCGCCTGCTTTGCTTTGTTTGTCTTGTATTATATCGCTGCAATCCAAAAACATGTATACCTTTTGTCAGATAAAAGCCGACTATTAAAATCTGATCATTGATAAATAATCTATCATATATTTTCGTGATATTCTGAATTAAATATAGGAATGGGTCTCAATATATGAGACAAATGAGTGTGATATCGACACCCGATATATGTGTTTTCGCAAGTTAATCTGTCATTAATGTGGACTCTGTATCAGGGTGTCATAGAATCTCTGAAAGTTTGAAATTATTTTTAGATTTTTTGGTTCTTCGTACTGAGGAAATTCCATTCTCTGTATTTTCTCTAAGTCGATCGAGTCATCTCGCAAACTCGGCCGAGTCTACCAAGTTTTATCGAGTTTTAATCGATCCACTCATAATCTCGTATCTGGTGTCGATATCGACGCGATTAGCCCTGAGTCGATTAAGTTTTTGAACCCTGTTCCCAAGTCATCCCAAAGGCGAAGAATCATCACGATCGAATATATAACCTCAGGAAAATTATCCACATTATCTACATTTCTCGGGTTATGCCAGCCACTCAAGAAGAAAAACATATGAACTAGCACCACATGCACTCCGGAGCTAATGACCCCATTCTTCAAGTACTTATCAGCCCTTGGCACGTGCCCATGAGCAAACCATTTTTATTCTACTAGGAATGCATCACATAAACATCGTGGTTCAAAACCGTCAAGTCGCCGAAGTTCGTTCGACGGCCGAAGGTCATAATCGTCTCGCGGGTGACCGTGATTTAGTTCGATACTAGATGTGATACAATCGCACCCCAAGATTGAATCGAAAAACTGAATGATTCAACAGATTTCGAAAGTTAACTCTATCAACTTGGTCTTCTTTCGAGAAACGGTAGTGTCGATTCCCTAACTTCTCAATCTGTTTTTACCCATCACAACAAAAAAAACCATTTTTTTTTTCAGAAATATAAGATTTCTCTTCAAAAGTATGAAAAATGAACACTTTTTCACTTCAAAAGTACCAAAAATATGTTTTTACCCATCACAACAAAAAAAAACATTTTTTCACGTAAACGTGAAGAAGAAATCCATCGCGGAATATCACAGGCGTAGAAGAAAGAGGAGAGAGGGAGCAGAGAATCGAGAGACTCGTCGCCATTGTGATTAAGCTTTCTGAAGAAGAAAGGAGAGATGAGGGCTGAAGGCTAATGAAACAAAGAAGAAGCAGATGAGAGAACTGTCGGTTTGAGTACCCTTCGTTGGGCACTTCATAAAAATGGGTTACGATCTTTTATATAATTACGCAAAATGACATCACTTGGTTTTTCAAATTTTACAGATTTAGAACTTAATTTCAGTTAAGAATTAAAATTAAGATAATTTTCTTTTTTTATTTGACTTCCTGGAAATAAGATTTTGACCTCTTTGGTTCATATTTTTTAGAACATTTTTTCAAAACACGGGTTTGTTTTATTTTTTTATTTTTAAAAACTATTTTCTATTCTTAAAAATAAGAAGAACAAGGAAAACATGTTTAAGGCCTGTTTGTTTATTATTTTTGCAAATTGTTTTTTGTTCTTAACAATAATAAGAATAATAAGAAAACTGAAAATATGTTTAGCCTGCGCTTGTTTTTCTATCTCCCATTTTTAAATATAAAAGAAATTTGTTTTATTACATTTTTATCTTACTTAATTATATCTATTTTTCTAATAATTTATTTAAAATTTAATAATTTTTAAATATTTTAATCATCTTATTTTGCTTATCAACCGATATGCAACCGATACATCACTACGTATATATTCGAGACTGCCCGAAGCCGATGATTCCAGACCGCTGACTTTGAACCATTATGCAACATGCCCACTTTTTCGCGAAATGATAAAATAAATCAAAATAATTACATGGTTCCTTCAACTCGTTCAGATCCGAGATTAAAAAAAAATGAATATTAATTTAGGACAGTACTAAATTTTATTCAACGCATCGCTTCAAGAGAGTCAACGGGGTTCCATCCATTATCATCAGTAGAATCTTGAAACTTATTTCATCAGGATTCCATCAAGAGCATTGAAACATATCTTTCATGTAGTCTTGTAGTCGTTTCAATACCTCGTATTCCCATCTCGCATGCGGTAACTAAATGGATATTTTTTTTTTGCATGAATTGTATCTATACACTACATACATGCCTACGCTTGATCGCTTCTCTGAAGAGAGTGAGTTCATCAAGTGTTCCATGAATTGTTGACCTTAATACGGAAATCAACACACAATATTCCAGATCATTGAATTCAAACTCATCTCTGATAGTAAAATAACAATAATAAAAAAAATATAGATTTACATCTGCCAAGAACATCGCAGCCATGAGAGATTTCCTTCAGTTTATAAATCTTAAATCTTTGATCTCTTCTTCTCCTTATCAAACTTTGATACACATAATTGTTTTCTGTAATTGATGGAAGAGTGTCTTAACCTCACATGAAGGGGTTTCTATATATAACTTATTGATAGGAGAAGAGGGCTAAGAATACACGTTCAAAAGCCGTTCTAAACGTGTAATTCGAATAACTGTTCTTATAATAAATTATATTTATTATAAATAACTGTTCTTATAATAAATTATATTTATTATAAATAACTGTTCTTATAATAAATTATATTTATTATAATTTACCCACTCCATCAAGGGTAAATATCTTCATAACAGTTTAAAGATATTGGGTATTCTTTAATTGCCAATACTGTGTTAGTGGGCCACTCCACTTAATTTTTAATGTGGAAATAACATTCTCCCACTTGGCCCACTAAACCAATTATGAAAACTATAATATATGTTATATCGAAAATAAACTCACACGTGATCACGATTTCAATAAACTTAGCCAATACGCCCAAAATCATATACCATAATATCGAATCGCGTAGATTATAAATGCGAAGTCGTGGCGGTCACATGACCATAATGTCATGTTTCCTTCCATGCACCACACATCAATAACCCTTACTAACCCAGTCCATAATGCCAAATAGCCCCTGTAATTTGTCTAACCAGTGCTGTGATTCTATATTTCTCCTTTATTGAAACTTCTAATCTGGTGTTCGCTACCTGAACGGCCAAGAATGGTACCAGCAATGGCGCCTAAAATGTACACTCCTGATCGACGCCAAACCGCTCACCTTTATCGATCCAACAAGATTGCAAGAAAAATAATAAATAAAATCTTCCTTTCTACGCTATTGAGGTTTCTTTATTTTTTAGTGAGACGAATTAATCAAGATAAATCTCAAAATTTAATCTTATAAAACAATGATCTTAATATTTAAATTCATTATACCGATACCACCTGTTGACCTTAATAACGGAAATCAACACACAATATTCCGTATCATTGAATTCAAACTCATCTCGATAATAAAATAACAATAATAAAAAAATATAGATTACATACCGCTTAAAGAACACGTAACCATGAGAGATTTCGCTTTATAGATCTAAACTTGATCTCTTCTTCTCCTTTATCAAACTTTGATACGTAATTGTTTTCTATAATTGATGGAAGAGTGCCTGTAATCAGCACACAAGGGTTTCTATATATAACTTATCGATAGGAGAAGAGGGCTACAATACACGCTCAAAAAACCATTCTAAATTGTAATTCGAATAATCAGTTTTATAATAAATTATATTTATTATGAATAAATCGTTTATAATAAATTATATTTATTATAAATAACTATTCTTGGAGACAATTATATTTATTATAAATAATCGTTTATAATAAATTATATTTATTATAAATAATCGTTCTTATAATAAATTATATTTATTATAAATAACTCGTTTTATAATAAATTATATTTATTATAAATAAATCGCTTTTATAATAAATTATATCTATTATAATTTACCCACTCCATCATAAAAATATTTTCATAACAGTTTAAAGATATTGGGTATTATTTTAATTGGCTAAATACTAGGTTACTGGGCCACCCACTTAATTTTAATGTGGAAATAGCATGAACATCAAAAATGACATCACGGTGTAGACTAAAGGATTATTTTGTGGGAGTCTGTTCCTCTACTCCGATAAGCTTCGGACCGGGAGGATTCAAGGGCCACTGTATCCATTTCGTGGTTGGTTTCTTGCAAACTTCAACTCATCAATAAACCCAGTCTTTCCACCATCTAATTTGGTAAAAAGAAGAGAAAAGAAACATTTAAGAGCAAGGCCAAAATAATAAGGTATCATGGTTCCAATTATCAAGAACAACTAGGTTTTCTATGTTCCCAAAATACTAAAAACTATTTCTTTGAGCAATACAGTCCCCATTTTGTGATCTCCTGCTTTCTTAAACCCTTGTTTCTCGAAGAACACTCTTAGTCGGGTGTTTTTCCGTGTTACAAAACTACTTTCTAGAACAATTTTCAAGAACACAACCAAACATGGCACTAAAGAATACAATAAGTTAACCTAAGTGAAGGTGTGAGAAACTCACTTGAAACAAAATCATTTGTCTCTATTTTTGGCCAGTGGGCAAACGCCGAGAGGAGAGAATAGAGCAAGGAAGTTATGAGGAAGAGGGGAAGAAGAGGGAAGATGAAGGAGAAGGAGAAAACCAAACCAAGGTATGTCTTCATCTTCAAATCATGGGTATTTTGGGATTTCTAGGTTTTGGTTTGGAGAATTGCTCCTCCTTTGTATAGGGTTTTGTGGGAAGATCACCCAAACCCTTGATTTTGTTTGCTATGTGGGTAAAACCCCACTGGTGTAAAATAAAACATGCAATCATCATATTTATATGGTTTTTAGAAGAATTGGTGGACCTTTGGTTGAGTTCATAAGATTTTCACCTAGGGTTTTGTGGTATGAGGTTCAAACCACCAATACAAGTGTTATGGAGTGGTTTTGGATGATTTCCATGATGATTTTTGAGGTATTAAGGAATGGGGAAGTTGTATGAAGAGAATTGGTACCAAAAGTGGGCAAAAATAACAATTATGGGCAAAATTTCCGGTTTACGTACTGTGGGCCACCCTGCACACCCCCAGCGTAAGCCAACCAAGACTGCAGACAAGTTTGTCGTACCAGACACCCCACTCGTATCAACCTGCACTGTAAAGATAAGTCGAGGTGTACAGATAGTGTGCTCAAATGCCAAATTATGTAGTGTTTTGCGTAATTGCTTTAAATTCATACACTGTTAGTAATGAACCTTACTAAATGATTAAGAGAGGTTCAAATAAGATTGAACTCGACGGAAAACGTGAAGGTGACTGTCAAGCACAATAAGCTTCGTCATTTCTGCTGGAGTATTCATTGAGTGTCAATAAATGCTAGTTGTGGAGTGCGTTAAGATGTTGCGATTACGTAGGAGATTAATATTTCGCCGTATTCGTTTGAGTGTGTAGGCTAAAAGAAAAGGTGGGAAAATTGTGGAATCGTGCTCAAGTTTAGTAAACAGAAAAGGTGAGTGTTCTAAACCTATTTTCCAAATGCTAGTGTATTATATTATAAACTGTTTTACACTGGTATTTAATGGTTTTGATTTTAAATCATATGTGAAAAGCAAATAATGGTTTTTATTTATTCAACCAAAGTTGAAAAGAAAGCAAGGAATTTAGTAAGCAATGGTTTGGAATTTATAAAACCATATTTAAAGCAAACAATGGTTTTGAATTATTAAATCATGTTTCAAGCAAGCAACCAAGCAAATGGTTTTGAGTTGTAAAACCATATTTAAAGCAAACAATGGTTTTGAATTATTAAACCATGTTTCAAGCAAGCAAGCAAGCAAATGGTTTTGAGTTGTAAAACCATATTTCAGGAGCAAGCAAGCAAGCAAAGGTAAAAGAGAATATTTTCGAAAACAGGCCTAACTAAAATCCCTAGTTTTAAGCAAGCATAACGTCGAGTATTCGCACGTGCACCTGGTGTTAGGATATCATACATGTATTTTAGATTTGCCTCGGCTCAAACATAGTTCATGCATCATGCAATAAAGGAGACCGTGGCACGCACCGGAGTATAAGGTTATGAGCTCTAACTAATTATGATGCTGCGGCGACCCAGGTCAATTCCGCACCATATTTCACCTAAAAGGTGGAGGAAGTGCCCAGCCCTCCACCTGGGTGGCACCAAACCAAACACCGGGCACCTGGCCACGCCCAGCCCCGTACTCACGAGGGCGCAGAAGCGTGAAAGGCCTCCAAAGGGGTCGATGATTTATAAGCATGACAATTTTGAAAAATGAACCACTCAAAATTATCAGCCCAAAGTTCTCAGTTGCTTTAAGAAAACTGGCCGAGCCTGTGTCCCGTTTTTATTTCAAAAGGAGCGGTTGAGCCCAGGCTCCCGTGGTGATTTTAAAGAAAACGGTTGAGCCCAGGCTCTCGTTTTATTTTAAAGCAAACGGTTGAGCCCAGACTCTCGTTTTTATTTTAAAGCAAGTGGTTGAGCCCAGACTCCCGTGTTAATAAAGGCTCTAAACTTTTACAAGATTTTATGAAAAGTTTTAGAAACTTTTAAAGCAAGCAAGAGGTTATAAAAAGCTTTATAAACTTTTAAAGCAAAGTAAGGTAAAGAAAGCAAGCAAGAGAATTGAGAAAAATTTAGAAACTTTAAAGCAAGCAAGCAAGGCTTCTGGAAAATATATTGCAAAAGAGAGTTTTACAATTTTGAGATATTTTCCGAAAAAGCAAAACATTTTATAAAGCATACACTCACTCTGAGCTCGCTAGTCATTTATTTTGTGTTTTAAAACTATTTTCCGTATAGGCACTCGACGCCTGAGCAGACAGATTCTCCTTACATTTGTACAAGTGTCGGAATTAATAATATTTTTGTAAGGAATACTTGAAATTACATTGAGTATATGTATGTACATAGTGTAGTTTTGTGGAGAATGTTGGGTTGCTGGCTGCCATATTTGGATAAAGCAAAAATTGTGTATACGTGGATTTGAATTGTCCTATACGCACTGGTCATGCCGCTGAGGTTTTACCGCTGCCGCATATTTCAAAACTACGTTAGAAAAAGTAAAAGAAAAATTTTATAGCAGGTTTAAGCAAGCAATACGCTTCGCTTCACAGAGTTTCATCATAGAGGTAACACCTGAAGCCAGGAGTGGCCGCACACTCGCCGCTAGTGAGGGGGCGGTGTGTCAATTATAATAATAATAGCGATACTTTAATTTTTTTTGTCATACTTTAGGTTTAAGAAGTACATCATTCCAATTTGGAACCCTTTCTATGCCCTTTACTTTGCTTAAAATGGTGAATAATTTTTTTAGTCAGCAGGAAACTTGAAATGTGGGTTTGTTAGTATGTGAATAATTTTAAAACATGAACTTGTCTGACTAAAACGCTTCCATGCCAATCCGCCTCATTTCAAATATAAATTACCACTTTGCCCTCAACATATAATTAAATATGGCTCCTTCTCTTTATCTGAGGTTCTCGACATTCATTCCCTCAACTTCCCTAATAGTGCATCAAGTAGCAAAAGGGCGAGTCCAATAGGTGCATCCAATCCCACTAGCACAAACCCTAACTTAGTTCATCGTCGATTGGCTGTAGGACTTTGCCAAAGTGTCATGGGTCACCTACGTACCTCCATGCTGCTCATGACCTCTCACTTTCCTTCTCCTTTGTCCTCGCGTATGAATTGCCAGGAGTTTTTCTGCAAGCACACAAGATTGCTTCGGGTCATTTGAGAAAATGAAGTGTCTAAATTTTGTTACAAACCCTATATTAGTGTAGAAATATCGGGTTTTTTTCTCATATAGATATTTGATGATTGTTTGAGGAATAGGTTTTTCTCATATTAATATTTGATGATTGTTTAGGGAAGGAGAATGATTACCAAGAAGGGGAACTACTGGATCTCATGGTGGGAGAAAGAGAGAGGAGAGGATGTTTAAGGGTGGGGGGCATGGAATCACCTCTATCTCTGACGTGCGCATGGGTTAAGGGTTTAAAGATTTTTTGTTTAGTCTCACCCTGCCCCACTCGCCTCACTCATAGATTTAGAAATTTTATATAATACCGGAACAAGGTTAGGATAAGGTCGACCAGTCCTGAACATGTCCCGTTGTCATCCCTACCGCCTTGTAATTGGAAACACTTAGGATTCTTTCCCCAACGATTTGTATTATTTCTAATATGCAAAGTTGTAGAAACCCCCATTTTGATACAAGTCATGCCAGATAGTCACTATGGGGGGGATAAGATTATGAGCATAGAGGGGTAATAGGTATAACAAGAGTGCATCCATAATACTATAACACGCGGCGAACATAATCACCGGATGAATAACACAAACATCATCACTCGTCGCACCTCACCAACGACACGTCCACACGATCGGCCCAGGTGGATCGAGATGCATGTTCGATCACGAACACCTACCCGATGAGTCTCTATCAAATTCGAGACATCCATGTGACTGTCACATGAGGTACGACTTATCCCATTCCATTGTACTCTAGCATCGCTGCGTCATTGCGGTTGGAATGATGCTAAACTCTTAGGTCTTCGTGCGCTGCCAAAGCCATCATTGCACTGACATCTCCACGAATCCGCTTTATACAGGTGGCAGTTTTTGATACAGCTTGCAATTGGCATATTCATCAATACAACCAATTCTTTTAATGCTAGTTTTGAATGTCCCGCCCATAGTATTGATATCATTGTGTTTAAATATCTCCCAAGTTCTCCTTTTAGGGTTTTCTAGCTTGTGCTATCAAAGAAGTCTTTCGTTGAGTTGCTCTTCTCTTAATCTACTTCTATATCTTTATGGTTTCTTCAATATGTCGTGTCTGTGGTGTGTCCGAAATCTCTATGCTACAACCATTTTCAAGGCAAAAATGAACCTGTAATTCAGAAATCATATAGTCATAGCCTTGTCCCACCATCGCTTCGGGTGGTCTTCAGATTCAGGTTGTTGTTTTTTTCCTTTCAATTTTCTCCCTTAAGGCTGGATGAGTTACCCTAGTGGATTTTCCAAGCTTCGTATCCTTGACAGAGGCCTTTAGAGGATGGCTATAGGGGAAAATAATGTGGGAAGCCGTGTGGACGAGGATCCTCCTTCTATGACAAATGTGGAGTCATAACATGGCCCAAACTCATTGGCTAGTTTAGGACAAATGCTTTTTGGAAGAAATTTTCCTCTCTAATGTTCCACCCCTTCCTTCCTGACCTCATTTTGCCAACTATACCTAAGGATCGTGGGATGAATTTCATCTATCGGGCCGAAAAATTCACATTAGCGAAATGGTGTCTCCTCCCCTAATACACCAATTTTTTCACTTTACCCGAATCCATCCTATCCACACCACATGAATATTATCCACGTCTTATTTGGGGTGTGTGTATTGAATAGGAAGTATGAAGTGCGTCTAGGTTTGGAAGAACAAGAACACTTTTCACATGACACCAAAACGGTGTTCTCTTTGTTTTTAAAAACTATTATCAATAACAGTTTTCAAAAATAGTAACCAAACATACCCTTAACAGTGAGACCGGAATATTGTGTAGCTAGATCATTATTATTTTTGGGAAAATTAGTAGGATTCAGCTGTAAAAAGCTAGTTCACATATGCGAATAAGCTTTACACCGTTAGATTCAACTTCTTCATTTCTGCTCGACTTTAGCCTATATAAGATGCCAAATGTGATGAAAACTTTGTCTGAGAAAACTCTAATCTCAATAAATAAAATTGAATCTGATGAGGTAAAGCCTGCTCGTGATATAACGTGAGCTTTTTGCACCGAACCCAAATTAGTATTGAAATCTCGAACTTTCATAACTTTTTTGCATTTAAACTCGAACAAAGTTTCTTTTGCGCATAACACCATTAATTTTGTTTTTATCCCAAGACTTCGAACCTCACTGGTAATTCAACGTGATACCTCGCTGGATGCTACCATTATAATTCAAATGGAACTGGGGAATAAAATCAAAATTCATGAAAGTTACTATATTAAAACCACCTTGTTGAGGATTTAAATACAAAAGTCACGAAAGTTAATACTTTTAATATTAATTTTCCCATCATTTTTTTAAAGGTGACAAAAACCAAATGGTCGTTCTCTGAACACTCACGGTGAGCAAAGTGGACATATTGGTAACAAGGGATGTGCTGGGCCGATGTGCAAGTGATGATACTTGATGCGGAGGACAGACCCACTTCATAGAAAATTAGAAATGCATGGTTTGCAAAAGATATTTGATATTTCATGCTTTACATGCATAATTTGAAAATAAATGTATACGTTTCGGACATAATTCATAAGGGATTTTTCAACAAAAACTAATGTCCCCTTTCTTAGAATCAATCGTGTTTTTGTTCTAAGATTCCTTCAACCACTTGCTTAATTTGATAACATGTCGAGGTGGTACAATCATAAAAATATTAATAAAAATAGAATAAAAATAAAAAGTTTTTAATCATTAAAAATATGTAACATCAACAAAATAAAAACGTAGAATAAGAATCTCTCTTTATACAAAAATGTCCCTCATTTGTTGAGCTTGAATCCCTAACATGGTAATGTAATATGTTTAGTTAATGTAACAAAACTTTCGGCTCTTTAATGTACTATTTTACTAATGCAAACATACTCTTTTGCCTAAGTCACAATTATATAGTGAAAATTTACATCTATTTTAAGTATGTAAGCTAACATAAGGGCATTCTTGTCTTAATAAGAGGTTACTATTTCACGCATAAATAATTCCTCGACTTTTGTTTGTCCCACTTGCACCAAGGTCTCCTAAGCTTAAGTCTCTTTTTACCATGTAAAAAAAGAAGTCTATTTCACTTTAAATTATCAATCATTTATTTGGTCGTAAGAATATATTTCAAATTTATGATTCATTTTACAACAAATACTTATATGTTTACAATATTTTTAATATGAATGTTATAATAAAAATTATTAATTATGATTTATATGGTAAATACTAAATACTAATTGAAATTAATTTTGTGATAAATAAGTAGATAATGAAAAAAATTATGTTAATTTTTACAACCATCCTAATACTGAAAAACAAAAATTGGATAAGAAATTAAAAATCATAATTTAAGAATAATTTAACTTTTTTTTTAATACTAAATGCTTTAATTGCAATGTAATAAATTATACCCACTAAGACTCGAACTCGAGATCCCTCCCTTCCATATACCCTGCCTTTTGAAACATTGAACGCTTTACCAGCTCTACCATATGAACTAAGCATGCATGATGGGCTAAGAATAATTAATTTAAAATCTATTTAATGATTAAAATTTATATCTAACCCTACAACCAAAATTTTATAGGGTATATTTTTATGAAAAACAATACATTCTAAAAAATTGCTTTAAACTGTGTCAAAAAATGTTAAAGTTTTAAACATGTTTTATGATTAATGGTTTTAAAGTTTTACTTGAAAAAAAATGATATAAATTAATCAAACTGCATAAATATGAAATATGAACCAAGAATGTAAGAGATGAATTATACACGATTTTCTTGATAGGCTGACTAAACTTGTACGTCAAGAAGAGTGGAATTAATAAAAGGAAAACATAATAAATTGTGGTAGACCCACATACCATATTTCCACCACATGAACTTATCCCTATCCATGTCTTTATCTCCAAATAGCCTAAATTTTTTTAAATCATTGTTTGCACATTTTTGTAGTTTTGATGGGTGGTCATGAGAAGCATGAGAAGATGGTATTAGTTTCAATCTCGAAAAAATAAGAGAGGAGAATAAATTTATATCCCACGATATAACAGACATTCACATGGTCAAAAATATCAATGGAGACGAATTTTCACAGTTATTTATCAAATTGAAAATATGAACTGTCGTTTGAGAAAATTAAAAGAATGTGGCCGAAAAATATAATTCGTAACTAAATTAATCGAGATGGGTCTTCTGGAAGCGTGCTTACGTTGTGTATCACTAAGGTTTCCGGCAAATTAATACAATTCCAAATTCTAAACAAAAGAAGATTGAAGAAAAATTGTCTTTCTTAATTGATGCCAGGTCTAGTTCAATGTATACCGATTAAATCGTGATGTGATATAGAGAAAATGAAACAAACCTAACACGATAATAATCTATAAATTAAATTTGAAGTAAGATTATGATTGGTTTTCCAAAAATATTGGTATGTATCTGGTACTAGAAATGAAATGCCTGATAGAGGATGGTGACATTTGTCGCTCATATCCTCATAGTGGACAAAGTAAAGAGGTTGTGCATGGGGGATCTAAGCCCCGTAGTATAAATACTGCAAAGTATGGTCCATGGTATATGGGTATTTTTGTAAATTGATCACATCATTCTTGTGGATAAAAAAGGTAATTCAGGTTAGCTGTCGTGTCAATAATAGGTATTCTATTGTATTCTCCATCCTAATTACTAATACCGAATAATCACTACAAGAAAATTGTAGAAAGTTTCACAATTTTATATTTACTAAGTAAATCTACTTCAACCATCATACCATCACCCACTTATTCCGTTGCAAATTAGATTTTCTGTCGCTTATATATAATCATTTATATTTAATAACAATTACAACAAAGAAATATCTGGTTTAAGAAAATATTTTTGCAATAGCTTTAAACCATTGCAAACCTTATTGTTGTTTTATGAATAAAAAATATATTCATTGTAGTTTTATGATAAATATGACTTAACTAGTGAAAATATATACATAATTATTTTTTTAGTTTCATATGTATTTATGCAAAGTATTTGTAAAAATATTTTCTTATCAAATTTAAAAAATAATTGTATACATGAAAATTAATTAATACTCATCAAATTATTGATAACAATTATAAATAAAATATATAAAAATACAGCAAAAATTTAGGAGTTGTTTTGTTTAAAAATTTGAAATATATATGATATAGTTTTAACATTCAATCATTATATTTAGTATTTATAAGTAATTATTATAGAAATTTATCTAATTTTAATCAATTATAAAAATTATGGTAAATGTAAAAAAAAATTTTATTTAAAATATTTACAATTTAATTATAAATTAATAAATTTATATATATATATATATATATATATATATATATATATATATATATATATATATATATATATATATATAAAATACTATTTTAATAAATTTACATTGTCATTAATATTACAAATAATGAAATTATCCTAGTGGTATAGTTGTCCTTGATGTCATGAGTTCTATTCCTCGGAACAACGTGGATTTAAGTAATTATTCAAAAGTAGGGAAAGGCTTTAGATTAAAGTAACATCCAAGTCAAGCAAAACACAACACAAATAATATAAGAAAATCGAGATCAAGAAATGGTTCAAAATTTTTTTTTATTATTTGTAATTCTAACTAATTAAATCTGTTGGCAATATAAACTGTCCAATTCCATCGGATAGTTAGTCACCAAAAAATCTACAGCAACGGCATTTCCATCTAGAGACTTTTTGATTTATACACCTTTCAACTATTCTGTGACGAAAAATATTAGACTCGGGAAAGACTTTTCTCTATTCATTAATTTGATAATTTAAAATAATATAAATAATAATTCATTCATTCATTCATATTTAACACAAATAACATATTAAATGAGTTAATATATATTAAATATTAATTAACATAATAATTAAACGGGTCATAACAAGTCAAATTGTCAGCATGTATCGGGCAATTTAATATAACCCGGCTTATTAAACAAGTTGTGGGTCAACACGAATTTAACTCAAATATGATTATACTATACCCAAACTTACAAAAATACAAGTCTGCTTTCGCTCATAGGTCGTGGTCAAATTTGTCATGTCTAATGCGGATAAGTTAATAATCGCCGAACCACATAAAATTTAGGTCCTTTTATTTTATTTTTTTTGTCTAATCTTTATCACCGTTGTTACACGAATCACAACAAGAAGAAAAATACCAAAGAAATTAATGAATTTAAAGTTAACAGATTAAAATTTTTCTATGTTACTTTAACTTCATTTTATTTGTTTTTTCTATGTGTTGTAGTTATACTTTCTAACTAAAATAGTAGTTCTTTTATAAAAATTTCAAACCATTAGGCCTTAATTAGAACATCACAACATCGATCTATACAAAAATTTGGCTACTAAAATTTGATTGTTTTTCATTTTTTTTTCTTAATTTTTTGAAAAATACTATTTTTTTTTAAATTATTATTCATTTTGAACAAAGGGGAAAAAATTAATCATGTCTTTATATATATATATATATATATATATATATATATATATAAGAAATATACTTATCTTTAAAATGGATCTTTTTTGTTTTCTAAGTTTAAAACAATTTTTTGAGAATATGGCCAAGCACCCTGTTGTTTTCTAGGCAAATTCAAGATAATACATAGAACCTTGTACCGAACACAACTATGTTTATTATTTCTTTCAAAGAAGAAACAGAAACACATGTAATAACTTCACAAATATCCTACATATTTCTGCAACCAATCTCTTCAAGCCAAGTAAAATATATCCCCCCGCAGAATGATAGTCGCTCGATTCCCTCTCTACCATCTATAGTTTTACATGACGGAAATCGATATCCAAGGCATCTAAGGGAGTTAAAGCGTTGAGCTTTTTCACATCGCTCACAAGAGCATCCAAGGCTTCCGCCGCTCTGACGCCAGTTGACTGCCACCCTTCTCCGCCTTGATCCGCTTCCAATTGCCTTTCTGCTGAGCTTCGGGCCACTAATTTGCGCTGCGGTGCTCGGGGTTTTTCTCGTACTTCTGCGCTGCTGACCAGCATCTTCCGTGCCTAGTGCTTTTAGAGCAGAGCAAAAGTCGAGGATCTAGAAGATTCTCAACATGCACATCAATCCCACTGGTCAAAGACTACAGAAGACTCGCGCATCATGGGAGCCGACTCCTCCAACTCGGGTTTCAAGAGCTCGCCAATTCAAATTAAGCTTCGCTTCTTCAATCCACCTTCTCATTTTAGCTTTAGTGCCAATCGCTCAGGTCGAGGGACTCTGGCCGTGATCTTAAAACGTATCACGACTTGATAAATATTTTGGTTATTTTACCGAAGTCCGCACTTTCATTCAATGGAAGTCACACTAGAACTGTGGATCGCGTATCACTCGGACTGCACTGGGCTGAATCATTTTCCTCTACTTTCTTCGCTAAGAGTTTTGCCTGCCGAAGTTCCTCTCTAGCTTCCGCTAGTTTTCCTTCTCTTTCGCAGAAAACCTGTCACACCCCTCCCTACTATCTAGGTAGCGCCACCTACGTAAACTCAGCCACACTTTGCACCCACTAGAAAATTCCCCTGTGAAGCTGCCGTATTGCTCGCTTAAATCTAGTATAAAATTTTTTCTTTTCTAAACTTGTGATTTTATAAAATTTTCAAGAGATAACAAACAGACATAGACATATCCCAAATCCTCGTGATACACAATTTACATATCAAAATATGGCAAACTAACAACATTCTTTCAAAAGAGCCTCAAGCCTCCACACATTTTCACAAAACTATACTATGTACATACATGCTCCATTATACAAATTCAAAAGATTTTCTTACAAGATTATTAATCACAAGACTGATACAAAAATTCAAGAGAACTTACTATGCTCCAAATATTCCGCGCACCAGACCGAAAATAGTTTTTAAACAGTAAAATAATGAGCTAAACGAGCTCGTTGAGTGTGCATGCTTAAAATGTTTTGTTTTTTCTGAAACATCAAAACTGTAAAACTTCCTTTACATGATAATTAGAAACATTTATTTTTTTGCTTTGCTTTACTTAAAAGTTTCGAAACTTTTATCGTCAACGCTTGAAAGTTTATAAACCTTTCAAAAATCTTCGCTTTAAAAGTTTCTCAAACTTTCCATAAACCTTTACTTTAAAAAGTTTCTCAAACTTGTCATAAACACGGAGCCTGGCTCAACCGCATGCTTTGGAAATAAAACGGAGCCCGGGCTCGAATCAAGGCTTGCTTTAAACAAACACGGAGCCTCATCAACTGGCGGCGCCAAATTCGCTGATTTTTGAAACTGTATAAACATGCTTATAAATCATCAACCATTGGAGGCCTCAATAATTGTACCCCAGTGAACACCCGGAGCCCGGGCACTAATCGCGCCTGGCATGACCTCGGTCCACATCACCTGTGGAAGGGCCTAGCCCACATCACCTTTTCCCAGAAATATGTGGAATTGACTCCGGGTCTCCATCACCATAATTTAGTTAGAGCCTAACCTTACATACCCTAAGACGCTCCACCTGGGCCTCCTTTAAATACGTATGCATGTTCTAAGTTTGCCGTAATTCGTGCACCTAAAATGCATGTATGAAATCCTAACACCACCGCTACGCACGCATTTTAATACCTCCGACCGATTCTGATTAAGACTAGGATTTTTGGTTAGGCCTATTTTATAAAAATAGACTTTTTTGTTTGTCATTACTTTAGAAATATGGTTTTATACTTAAAACCTATCGCTTGCTTTTTAAAAATGGTTTGCATTCAAACTACTTAAAATACCAACAGAAACAAATTTATAATACAATAATAATAATAATAATATTAATTAAAAGAGTTTGAAAATGAGTTTAGAACACTCACCTCTTTGTTTCCCAAACTTGAGCACAAATCCCGGGTTCCATAAACTTTCATTTCCTACTTTAGTCTACAAAATACTACAATGTGACACTTGGTACTCTTATACACCCCTGCGCATCGTGCATCGTACACTCTTCGGGAAGGGGTGTTACAAAATCCTCCCTCCTTAGGAACATTTCGTCCTCAAATGAATAACTAAACTCCAAAAGAACAGAAGAAAACACCCCAATAAGAACTGAAGATCCACGCTGATCAAACTTCAGTTCACATCATCTGCGATCTCCGTGGATTCTTAGTAATCTGGTTTAACCATTTCATCTACACACGCTCCTTAAGTGATCTACTAATCCGCACCTGTCTCTTCATAAGTCAAATTCTCCCTTTAACCCGCAATTACGCTTCTCTCAATACATGGTTGATCCGGATATATTTCTCAACATCGATACATGGAATGTATCATGAATCCTTTGATAATTCTGGGGTAACTTCCAACTTGTAAGCCACCGCCCCACTCGCTTCACAATCTCATAAGGTCCAATATACCTCTGACTAAGCTTGCCTCGTTTCCTAAATCTCAACACACCTTTCCAAGGTGAAATCTTTAAAAAGACTGGGTCACCTATCTCAAAATAAAGAACTTCTACGACGCTGTCTCGCATAACTTTTTTGGCCTATCTCACATTCCTAAGTTATCACGAACAACTTTCACTTTCTCCGAAGTGATCCGTACTAGTTCAGTGGCCCACTAGTCTTCTTAACCAACCTCATCCCAGCACACCGAGTCCTACATTTCACCACAGCTGTAAAGGCCTCAAATGGAGCCATTTTCTATACCGGCTTCGATAGCTGTTGTTTTAGGCAAACTCCATTAGTGTCAAGTGAGTATCCCAACTTCCTTTGAATTCCATCACATGTTTCCTCGCATATCCTCTAACGTCCGAATAGTCCTCTTACCGACTCATCCGGCCCGAGGAGCGAAATGTCAAGCCGTGGCCGAAATGTAAAGGAGTGCCTAACGCCGCTTGTAACCAGCTAAAACCGGATGTGAACCTCGGGTCTCGACCAAACTACCAAACCGGAACCCCATGAAGTCTCACTATCTCATCCATATACAACTGGCCAATCTCTTCCAAAGAATCTCAACATTAACCGGTAGAAAATGTGCCAGGACTTCAATAATCGATCAACTATCACCAATATAGCATCATGTCGTTTCGAAACCGCGGGAAGACCACAAAATCCATAGTAATCTTTTCCCATTTCCATACCGAATAGGAGTAAATCAGATCTTCCCGCAGCCTTGATGCTCCTCGCCTTCACCGCCGACTGTGCCAGGCACCTAGAAACGAAAGTTGCGATCTCTTTCTTCATCCCATTCCACCGCAATGTCTTTCCAAAGTCCTATAAGCATCTTGGTACTACCCGGATGCATGCATACGCAGATGAATGTGCTTCTTCCACAATGTCTCTCTGGGGCTCGCCATACTCCGCACACACATTCCGCTTCACTATCATGCCATCATCTCTCGATTGAAACTCCGCTTCCTTTTTCTATCTCTTCCTTGCTTAATCATTTGTGGATCCAAAGGATCGCCTCGCTAATCCGGTCCACTGTGGAGCGCCTAACATGAAAATGGCTAATAAGGCTCCCGAATCTCAACCTCCAAATATCACCCCTAAAGCTCTCATATCCACCAATAATAATGGAAAATAACTCGATCTCATGTGAGACAAAGAACTCTCCGTCGCCTACTCAAGGCATCCGCTACGACATTAGCTTTTCCCGGATGGTACTACAATAGTACAATGTAGTCCTTAATCAACTCAAGCCATCTTCTTTGCCTCGTGCTTAACTCTTTTTGGTGAAAATATATTGAAGACTTCTTATGATCCGTAAAGATCCTACAAGGAACACCATATAAATAATTGCCCCATATTTTTAGTGCGATCACGATCACACAAATTTAAGTCGCGGTGTGTGGTAATTCTCCTCATGCTTCTTTAGCTGTCTAGAGGCATATGCAATCACCCTATCATTCTGCATCAAACACAACCAAGGCCTTGCCTTGAAGCATCACTATAAACTACAAATCCATCTCTTCCATTGGGCAAAGCTATAATCGGAGCCGGTCAATCTACCTTTCAACTCTTCGAAACTCTGTTGGCAAGCATCTACCCAATCATACTTCACATCTTTCCTTGTCAGCTTAGTCAATGGGGCTGCTATCTTGAAGAACCCCTCAACAAACTTCCTATAATACCCTGCTAAACTAAGGCTCCTTTAATTCCGACATTCTTGGTGGTTTCCACTTACCATCAGCTTCTATTTTCCGGGATCCACACTCACTCCCTCTCTGAAATCACATGACCTAGGAATGCTGACCGTCGTCAAAAACCGACACTCTCGCTTCAATTTCGCGCATATAACCAAGCCGCCTCCCTTAGGGTCTCGCAACACAATCCTCGTGTGCTCACGTTCCTCCGAACTACCCGAATACACTAGAATATCAATAAAACTATGACGAACCTATCCATATACCGCTAGAATACTCGCTCATCAATCCATAAACGCCGTCGAGCATTAGTCAAACTAAAATGGCATCACCAAAACCTATAATGCCCGTGTAGCGTGTCCCCGAATGCAGCTTTCTTTAGGTACATCACTCTTCGTAATTTCAACCGATGATACACCTCTCGGTCTCAAGTCTATCTTGAGTATACTCGAGACCCTTGAGTTGATCGAAACCCACGATCCTAGGGAGTGGATACTGATCAGGATGGTAACTCATGACCGGTCAGAATCTATAATACACAAACTCAGAAACTCCCACCTTCTTTCACGAAGAGAACCTGGAGCTCCCCATGGGGATATGCTCGATCAACAACTCTTGTTTAACAATTCTTCTAACTGAGCCTTAAGCTCCCTCAACTCTGCAGGAGCCATCCTATAAGGAGGAATGGAAATGACTCAGTCCCTGGGATCAAATCAATGGTGAACTCCACCTCTCTATTTGGAGGTAAGCCTACAATATCATCTGGGAATACATCTGGAAACTCTCTAACAACTGGAATCCCATCCAATATAGTCCCCTCCTTCCCTGTCTCCACCACATAAGCTAGATAACCCTGACAACCCTTACGCAAAGATTTCATAGCCGCTACGTATGAGATCATACAAGAAGATAACTCTCTACGTAATCCCTTGAACTTTACCTCCAATTTCCCTGGCCTATTCAACTTTACTTCCTTTTTGTAACAATATAACGTGGCTCTATGGCTAGACAACCAATCCATGCCGAGAACCACATCGAAATCCCTCATATCTAAAGCTACAAGATCCGCTGGGAACTCTTGTCCCTCAATCAGAACTCTACTATCTCTGACTACTCTGTCTGCGAGTAACGGATCTCCAACCGAGGGGAAACTCCTCATACGCAATCTCTAATGGCCGGGTCTCTCTATCCGAAAACGATCTAAGAATGGCTCGATGCAAATGGACGCGTAGCTCCGGTCCACTAATGTATACGATCATGATCAAGGATAGAAATAATACCGCGGATCACATCTGGGAGTCAGACTCGCATCTTGCCGAGTCACAGATATACTCGCCCGAGCGCTGGGCCTGGCTCAGATCCCCCGCACCGCTTCGTCTACTACGCCCACCTCTACCCGCGGGCCGTGGTCGCCTCCCGCCTGGGAAACCCCTCCCTGAAGACTTTTGTGTGCTCATCTCTGGTACTGGGGTAGCTAGACTAGCTACTGATGTCTCCGCACCAATCAGCTGAGGGCACTCCCAATGAATGGTCTCTCGGGCCATAAAATGTGAAACACCGCATCGAATCTCCTACACTCTTATGGTGTCGCTTCACACATGTGACAAATGGAGGAATGCTTTAAAAGCATCGCTTAGCAACCGGGGCCTCATTGATCCCTGACTACAGATAGCCCGACCCCGCACCCTCGCCTCTGTAACCTTTACCTTGTTCCTCTTTCTATTGTACTGACCAAAGCTCTGTTGAGAAGTGCCTGGTGCACTCCTCTTACTTTCCTGCCTACTCTGATACATAGTTGTAGTACTTTGCTCAACTCTCAGAGCGGCCTCAACTAAGTCCCCAAATCTATTCTGAGGAACCACGGACAAATGCACTCGATCCGGTGTCGTAATCCCGACAAAACCTTTTTGCACTTCAAGACTTATCACCCTAAATATATGGAACCACAAATTAGTTCTCAGAACTTTCTCATATTCGACATCGATATGTTCTTCTCGTTTCTAATTTGAAGAACTCTCAATTTTGAATCCTTATGACTATGAGGAAAGAACTTATCGCTGAACTCTTGTCAAATTGGTCCCATGTTATTCCATTAGGATACCTCCTCTCACTAAGATCCCCACCAATCTCTTAGCCCCTGCTTTCCATCGAAACTGAAAACAAGACTTCCCTGGCCATTCAGGTAAAATTAAAAACTCAGAACCTTTTTTACTTTGGCCCAACCATAACTGAAGCCGGCTAGACGCTTAACGTCATTATACGGCTTCGCGCCCAGTCAGATTTCTTATGACCTCCCTGCTCTTCCATTACCTCTCTAGGTGGCTGCGGAGGCTGCATTGCTGACACCGCACATGCCACTATCTCAACTACACCCTGCCAGAATAATCCCGGGTACTCGAGTCATAAGACCAGAAAATTCCACTTTAATATAATCCAATCTCACTGAATTGTTAGTTTCTAAAATCTGGAATTAATTTCTAGACTTGATGACAAAACGATTGTACCGCTGAATGTCTCAAAGAAATCTAAGCAAGACGTAAAATTCGTGTATTCCAGACAAATGAGTCGACACGCTTTTCGAGGCATCGCGCCGTGCCGTGAAACGATTTTCGATGCGACGAAAGTCACATATGCTAACACGTACTCATGTGCCATAAGTGGTATGAGTACGTAAATGATGAAAATGGACGGCCGCAGATAGTGCCGACATCAAACTGGGAAGAGGGACATAAACGCCATGTTAGAAAAGTTTTCAAGTCACACTAAACAGATGTACCATAGAATATGATTCTTCAATTTGGAAATGGGTTTAAAACGTGTGGAACCATTTCAGATCCGGTGCAGATCAGCAGCAATGAAGTTTTAGAGGAGAGAGTCGTGGTTTTCTAGAATATTCACAGATCCGACCGCCGGGCTAGCCTTCGAGACAAGAAGGAGAACCGGCGACGCGGAGAGGCCGTGGTACCGGATTTATGGAGTTTCCTCAAACTCCAAGAGGAAGCCTCTACTTGAGTTTTATTCATTTTAAGTGTTCTACGAATGTTCTTCCAGCCAATGAGATCGTAGTGGCTTCTTTCGACCTGGTCCCAAAACTCGGGACCGAATTGATATAATTTGAAGAAAACGGAAAGAATGCGTCGCTCCATCGATGATTCGTTATTAATTGATGCATTTTGTGATAAAATCATGTATTGATTGGATTGAGGCCTAAATTGTCAGAAACCCTGGGTTCACTAAGTGAACTGATGACATGTTTGGAACCGTAAAACCTAGGTTTTTACCGCTCATAGGAATAGTGACACAAACGTATATTGTGAGAATACGTGTTCGTCGAGTGATTTAAATTAAAGTGCTCGTTTGACTAATAGCCTGAATTTTGTTTGAATTTTGATGTATGAGTTGTAAAATTACATAACATGATTGTGTGATTTGAATTATGCGAGTATATTCATGTTTATATATTTGCATGTGATTAGACTGTATTGGAACTGGCACATAAAATCTCCATATGCACCGGAAACACCCTAGGATTATAGGAGTGAGTGCATGAGATGTTCTAGAAAAACGCTGATATGGCCATTCAAAAAACATTACATCTGAGGGTAGTTCAAATTTAAAATATCAATCGTTTGAGCACCTAATTGACAGAGTCATCTGGTAGTAGTCTATTAAACAATACATCACCGGTTACCAATCGATATATATATATACACTCCGAGGGTCAGCCCACTAATAAAAAAAAATAATTCTCAAGGCGAAGTAGGAGAGAGTCATGAGAACTCTGATCCGAAGTTGGTCATGCAGACATTCGAGTAGATCATGCATTCGCTTGGAATGTGTTTACCTGAACATCAGACCGCACCTAGGTGGTGAGTAACCCACTTAGGCGCATTCTCCCACCAAATTTATCACCCCATTGGTCCCCTTTTATTTCATACACAGAATGCAGAATGGCCATTCCCAAAGGTCGAAGTTTTCAAGAAAGCTCGTGTGGCTGATGATTTTCCACATATTGTGAATTCCTCTAATTTTGATATATGTCATAAGAGTAATTTACTAACTCAGAGAACTATGGGATATAGTTGATATGTTTTTTGCGGATATTGTAGTATGGGCCCAAGAGGCCGCTTTTATCCATATTTGTATCATTGTGGTTATATCGACCGCTTGGGACAAGTTATATGTGTTTTCACCTGGGCAGAGCTCCCTACACAAGACTCATTCATTGGTATATTTTAACCCTACATCTGATCAGGTTCTGCAAGCTAATGTAGTCAATGGACCCCTGGGCGCCACGCTTCATCGTTAAAAAGGCAAGAATAGAGCTCTGTTTGGTATCCATCTGTGTCGATGTATACAGGTATACGTGAAACCCATATCGAGGATTTGGGCTAAAGCATAAATTACGTTACATCACCACTGTGGTGGGTCGATGCTGTGCATAAGGCGAGATTACCAGAAAATCATCAAACAAACTAGGACACTACGCACGCGTCGGCGTTTTGACGGTGGATGCTGCGTGAATATCGGCGACTGGTGTATATATATCATGTCATGTCAGGTGTTGATGGGTGCTTAGGTAAATGGCACATAGGGAAAAGTTTGTAGTAAAATTACAAAGGATTAAACTGAAAAGAAGATGTAGAGAAAATAAATTTTCGATGAGTTTAATCGATTAGAATCAAGAAAAATTTTCTAAGGTTTACAAACAAAACTGAATAGAAGGAAGAAAATAAATTTTTATAAATTTATCGAGTGGAGAAAAAATTTTTCGAAAACTGGAAAAGGAAACACTTTACTAAATTTAGTTTGGTTAGAGATGGAAGAAATTTAATTTTTTGCTGTTTTTATGCTATAAACTAGAAAATAAATAAACAAATTCATTAATTATTATTGTTGAAAATGAAAGAAATTTTAAAAAGAAAAATAAATGGATAAATTATTTGTTAAGAGATATGAAAATAATTTCTTAGGATTTACAAGGTGAAATTGAAGAAAAGTGAAGAAAATAAATTTTATCAATTTATTTGAGCAAGAAGACAGCACAAAAAATGATTCAGGTGATTTTTAAGCATTTCTTTCCAATTTTCTGAAGAAATGAATATATATATATATATATATATGTTTAAGAATGAAAAACAGTGAAATCTAAATTGGCTACGTTTCTATCAGGGATTTGAGGGAAGCTCAGACAGTATTAAAATCAGATTGCAAGAACAGAGAGAAGGCCGATCGACAGCAAAGAGGGGTGAATTTGGCTTAGAATTATATCAGTAATACAGAAATTGTATTGCGGGGATGAATTGGTGACTATGACCAGACTTAAATACGCCTATCAGACAGGACAAATTGTGGATAATGAGGAGTCACGATACAAAATTCATCGTGACGTGAGGCTATTGGCTGGGCTGGGCGTGGCATCAAGCAGATCGGGCGTGGCGCCGGGCAGCCTCGGCACGCGCGGCAAAGTGGAAGAGTCAGAGCGCGCAGCGACGCGCGGGCGCGCGGCGGGCGCGCGCAGTAAGCGCTGGGGCGAGCGCAGCGCACGAACGCAAAGTGACGCCGCGTGCGCCGAAATGGGTAAAAGAAAGCGCGGCGCGAGGCGCGCACGGCGGCAGCGCGCCGAGGACACGGCAGACGCGCGGGCGCGTAGGGCACGCAAAGCGCCTACCGCGCCAGGCGCTATTCCTGCAGCCTGGCCACAAGCCAGGTTTAGTGCGCCGACTCTGCAGATCTTAAGACTCAAGACTATTCGAGTCACTAAATGAACACTGCTCATCAAAAAAAAAAAATTTGAAAAAAATTAAATTAATATCAACTAAGAAAATCAAATAAAATTTGATAAAATTTTCAAATAAATTTTCAAAATACCAAAATAAAATTTTGTTGAAAACATATTTTAAATGCAAAAATTGATTGCCTTGCATTACCTGAAAATGCAAGGACAATGTGTATACACTGATTTATGTGTATGACTGTCTCTGGTCAGGCGTGCCTGTAGACAATGTGATTGATTAACTACCATTCGAGATCGTGATTGCGCAGAGAGTTGCAGGAAACTATATGCATGGTGTAATGTGTATGTAGTGTGGTGAATGCTAAGGCTAGGAACTACAACCTTAGGATTCGATATCGAAATGAACAAGAGAGCCTAGAACCTTCTTGAAATAAATAAATTGAGTGGCTGAATTTAATGGGCCACTTAGAAAATGAACGCTCAGTTCATAAGTTTCAAGCCCATTAAAATTTGATCCGCATTACTAGTTAGACTGAAGTGAAAAATTAAATGATTCTTGTTGTCATATTAATTGTGTAAATGGCTAGTAGAGGACGAGGACATAGAGGACGTCCACTTAAGATCACAGCACCACCGACACCGACTGCACGCCAGATTCGATCGGGCCTTAGGCCTTAGGTGTCAAGCAGAGGCTGCTGCACAAAGCATAGCAAGTAGACAAGAAGATCCTAGTAACCTCCAGAGGTTTAGGACATCAACCGATTTTCATGTGGTGGAGAAGATCCGATGGTGACAAACCATCACCATGCAGATCGGCAGAAAAAGGAGGCGCATGAGATTACCTCTGACGCGACCAGGATTAGACTAGCTGCATTCTAGCTAGAGAATGAGGCCCAAATATGGTGGAAATGGGCGCACTCTGCAGACCTTAGAGGTGCCTTTCAGATGTGAGTTCTCCCCTAGGATTAGGCAAGAATAGGATGATATGCTCAGCTCATGAGCCAGGATCTCGGGACTCTACTCAATGGACCCGAGGATTATGGACATGTCGAGTCTCAGGTCATCCCGAGGATGATTGGCTAATAGCCATAGGGTCAGTATCGATCAGGAGCTGCAGAGACACCACGGCACTCAGAATAATGATCCGTGGTATTCGTGGGGACAAGCATGATATTTCGTTTCCTAGACAAAGATATATGAGTCCGTGCGCCGTGATTACTGGGACGGTCACAATGAGCCCACTGTATAACGATGGATCACTTTAGATCACCCCCGGAAAGAGTTCGTGGATGTTTTTCCAAATGAGCTACCTGGACTACTTCCACAGAGGGTAGTAGACTTCGATATCGAGTTACACCCCTGCAGACACTCCATCCTGGCGACTTCAGATGATGGCACCGGCTGGTCAGCAGAACTCGCAGTCCAGCCAGGAGCTATCGACGCGCGTTCATTGTAATCGAGCACTTCACTACGGGCGTCCGTCGCCGCGAAGAAGAAGGACAAGACCTTCGACCAGGCATTGATTAATGGCGCTGAACCGGTTACGATCAAGAATCGCACCGCGAATGGTGATTGATGATTTATTTGATCACTGAGGAGTGTAGTTCACCCAGATAACTTCATCGTTACCTCACCCGAGGGTTAGGGATAATGATATTCCAAGACGCTTAGGACGCTACATGGGCACTATGAGTTTACTATGATGCCCTTCTGACGACGAACACAACAGATTCACGGATCTCATGGTTATGATATCTAACCCTATTTGTGATCATTTATCGTAGTCTTCGTGGGATGATTTTGATCTACTCCCAAGCCAGAGGGAGCATGAGTATCACTTGAGGATTAAAGAGAAGCATCGAGACCATCACAGGTCTAAGCTCCGCAGGCGCGAGTTTTAGCTTATCGAGGAAGATTGGGGACACGTGGTGCCGCATCAGAGGCCGCGACCTAGAGAAGGTCAGAGGCAAGATGCGCGAGAGAGACCGAATGTCAATCTTCGAGATACGTAGTTCGATCAGCCGGGGTATCACAGAGATTCGAGAATGGGCCAAGTCATTCATCTTTGGGGGCAGATCAGACTTCGCCACGGAGGACTCGCTGTCGGATGACTCAACCCATAGAGAAATCGTAGATGCACTAAGCACTCTGGATGTGAGTGTTGGTAGCAAGAGGATCAACTTTCTCCCAGTTCTGTGAAGAGGCGTAAGACTTCGCTTCACACCAGCTCAAGATCAGGCGTGATCGGCATGACATTGATCGCCTTATCGCGGATCCCAACACTCCCGTATGCCACAAACCGCCAATGTAGAACATGAGAGCAGAGCGACCATCTCTTCAGCACCCCAAAGAGAGAGGGAACGCCGCCCGCGCGCAAGCATCTTCAAAGAATACAAATAAAGCCGAGGGGCTATCAGGTCAGTCGAACAGACGTAATCCGCAGCGCAGACCCAGCGCAGACCTTACGGTTGTTGATCACGCAGCCGACATGATGAAAGTCATAAACCATTCGTTGTCAGTAATTGAGACTCCAGCCGTTGTCATACCGGCTACACAATGACTGGGGTACTGATGTTGGCGCCCTTTAATGCGTACAGACGTTTTCAGACAGGGTAGATTTGACCACAGCCTGGTGACGGTGCGAGAGATCTCCAGATTTGGCTTCATGTACTGGTCACGGTGGCCGCAGATGGCATACCGCTTCTGCATGGCAACGTCAGCCCACCACCGTGAACGAGGGTCAGTTTGTCTGAGATCACGCCCACAAAGACCTGGTCCATCCCAGAAACGATCAGTAACAGAGCGCGGCAGCAAAAAGTGGCCTAAACCTTCGAACCTGAGTTATAAAAGAATCCTAATATCCCAACTTCGGCGAGAAACGCAGCAGCCGCGCTCTAAGAATTGCGTCGCTCAAAATGAAAACGCATCGCCAAGCATCACATAGACCAGAGTCGAGGATGGGGGAGCTCGTGGACAACCGGCATGAAACCACCACGGTGCCGCACGCGACTTTGCCGCATGGTGTCTTGTTAATCCGACTTAATCATCGGAACGATCGTATTTGAGTCGCACCTTATACGGATGTCATTCATGACGGAACTCGTTTGACCGTCTGATCATCGCCGAGTATCTTGGGAAGGTCAGCGATTTACACACCGCTAGGCCGTGGTCAGCAGAGGTTATATCGCCGCATGATTATATACACAAGAGCAGTGACAGCCGAGCATGTGTCCCGGGTCATAAGGGTAGAGGAGCATTTGCTCTAGGTGAATTCCGCTACAACAACAATTAATGTGCGAGCATGCGATGGCACCGTATTTATATCAGATGGAGGCCATAACCAGATCATCAAGAGGTCGACCGAGGTGGGAGAGCCCATCACTGGTCCCCGATTCGACAGGAGACACCTCCGAGAAGGTGAGCATGATATTTACGCCTTTCACGCGTGTTTCGCGTAAGAGCTATGCTATGCGACGCCGACCCTTAGAGTCTGCGCGTTAGTGATCGCGCTTTCAAGGTGATGCCTAAGAGAGGAGGATCAGCTTCTAAGAAAAGGGAAGCTATCGCCGAGGTTTATTAGGCCTCTCGAGATACTCGAGAGGATAGCACCGCCGTTGCACTTGCACGCGTTACCCCAAAGATGCTCGTGTCCACGAGGTGTTTCACGCCTCCATGTCTTCGAACATACCCGCATCCGGGTACTACGTGGTGGATCGGGGGACATATCGAGGCTGACACCCGATGGGGCCTTCGAGAGGGACCAGCAGTATATCGTTGATACCGTGATCGCCTTGGCGACGCAAGACCGTGGAGGCAGGCTAGTGAGGCTGCTGCGGCGCACTATGGAGTGGGAGGAGTCAACGTGAGATGTGAGGACACGATGCGCACTACATATCCCTTCTCTTGCTTAGGATGGAGGTACGTGGTTTTGTCATTTAATATTAAATGACGAAGCCATGCATGGTATAAAGGCACGTTGCATTGCATGAGTGATAGTGATCATCTACTTCGATGAAATTTCTTTGCTGAGGGAGAATGTAGATCCGCAAACCAATTTAAGGAAAACTAATCTAACAAATTGTTATTTCGCTAAAAATTTAATTAATTCTCTAGATCTTCGACGATCTAAAACGGATCAGACCGCTGGAATCGCCTCGCGAACTCTAGTTAGCACGTAAAATTTTCGTAATATTCCGAGACAAATGAGTTGACACGTTTTCGAGGCATCTGCCGGCACAGAAAACGATTTTCGATGCGACGAAAATCACATATAACATGTACTCATGTGCCATAAGTGGTATGAGTAGAGAATGATGAAATGGACGTCGATATATAAACAACATCAAACTGGTGCAAGAGAATAAACGCCATGTTAGAAAAGTTTTAAGTCACTAATGACAAAATAGCAAATAGGATTGTCTTCAAATTGGAAATGAGCCAAAAACGTGGGGAACCATTTTGGAGATCCAGTAGATCGAAGAATGAAGTTTTAGAGTGAGAGAGTCGTGCTTCTCTTTAGAATATCGGCAGATCCGACCGTTGGCGGTCTTCGAGACAAGAAGGAGAACTGCTCTACGTGGAGGGCTTCGTGGTACCTATTTATGGAGTTTCCACCAAGATAGTGACTTCCGCTGGTTCATCTTATTTTAAGTGTTCTACTAATGTTTGAGTCAGATGAGGCCGTGAGGCACTGGCTCTGCCCCAAACTGGGACCTAATTGATATAATTTTTTCGAAGAAAATGAGCAAATGTGGGTCGCTCCATGGCTGGATGGGTTAATTGATGCATTTGTGATAAATTCAGGTCGATTGATCGAGGCTGAAATGGCCGTGAAACCCGTGTCTACTAAGAGAACCGATGAATGGATGTGTGTTTGAACCAGAAACCCAGTTTTTACCGTTCATAGGAATAAAGGACAATAAAACATATATTTTTGTGTGAATATGTTTGGCCAGTGATTTTAATTAAAGTGTTTGAGCCATCATTAGCCTAAGTGAGCTAATTTTTATGTATGAGTTGTAAAATTACATAACATGATCGTGTGATTTGGAATTATGAGTATATTCATGTTTATATATTTGCATGTGATTGGGGATCGCATTGGAACTCGGCATACATGCATTCCATATGCACTGAACACCTTGTGATTTAGATATGCAAGAGAAGTCCCAGAGTAAAACATCTGAGGGTTGTTCGAAACACACACCATCTAGTAGTCCAAATTTAAAATATCAATCGTCTGAGCGCCCAATTGATATTCATCTGAGGGTAGTCCACAAACAAATAATATATCAATCGTCTGAGCTACCAATTGACATATATATACATCTGAGGGTCAGTTCAATTAATAAAACAATAATTCTCAGGCTTAGCGAGTGTGAGAGAGCCTGTGAGGACTCCAACTGAGTCAATAAGTGGGACATCACAGGAACTGCTACTATTCAATGTGTGTTTACTTTGGAACATTGCACTCATGACTCTAGTAAGGAGTGTTCCACTTGTGGCGATTCTAATCGAGCCAGCCCACCCCACGTGGGACCCCTTTTTATTTATGCATGGAGAGTGCGAGGGGACTGGCCATTCCTGAGGTCACAGTTTTCTCAAGAAAGCCTTTGATGATTTTCCACATGTATTAGAATTTCTAATTTTGATATATGTTGTTTAAGAGTAATTTACTAACTCGAGAACTATGGGATATAGTTGATATGTTTTTTTGGCTGACATGCAGTATAAAGCCCAAGAGGCCGTTTTATCCATATTCAGATCATTGTGGTTATATCGACAGCTTGGGACAGGTTATATGCAAGTTTTGTAATCGGGTAGGAGCCTCAGACAAAGGAGACTTTGCTCATGAGTGGCTGCCTGCAACCCGAAGATCCACTGTGTTCTGCCGACGGTAGTCAATCTGACTCCCTGGGACTGCGGGCGCCACACCTTCAAGGGCCTGCATGGTCCAAATTTCCCGACCGCTGGAGGCTGGGATTCATAGAGAAGGTAGTGGAACCAACTATGTGCTCATCTCTCTCGTGCACTCGCAGGACGCCGGTAAACCTCCTCGGAATGACTCTAGGACGACCTCAACGCCCTCTCGCCCGATAGCCGCTGTATATAAAAAAATCAACCTGCTTAATACTTTGAATTACTTGATATGTATGTACTTTAAAATGAAAATGCATGGCTGCCAAGAGTGTAAAAATAAAGGTATACTAAAACTACGATGCTTAATAACCAACTTACGCTTCCGATACCCACCTCGTCACACCCCTCCCTACTATCTGGGCAGTGTGTCGACCACTCCACAAATCCCCGCCCATTACCTCTAATGACTAGAAAATTCGTGAAGCGGTTTCGTATTGCTGCTTAAATCTCGTATAAAAATTTTTTTCTTTTCTAAACTCAGGATTTTATAAAATTTCTAAGAAGATAACAAATAGATATAGGACATATCCCAAATCTCAGATACACACCCCATACATTTCAAAATATGGCAACCAACAACATTCTTTCAGCATTCAAACTCCACATTTTCACAAAACTATATTATGTACATACATATGCTCCATTATACAAATTCAAAGTATTTACAAGATTATTAATAACAAAGACTGATACAAAGTCGAGAATTTACCATGCCTGCATTCCACAATTCAGATTTAAGTATAGTTTTGAAATTAAAACAATGAGCAAACATTCATGGAGTGTATGTTTAGAAAATGTTTTATTTTTCTTAAAAACATCAAAATCAGAAACTTTACATGATATTTTCCGTAAATATTTCTTTATTCGCTTTGCTTTACTTTAAAAGCTCAAACTTATTGCTTGCTTGCTTGAAAGTTTATAAACCTTTCAAAAATTCAAGCTTTTAAAAGTTTCTCAAACCTTCCATAAACTCGCGAAAAAGTTTCAAAACTTTTCATGCATCGGAGCCCGGGCTTAACTCCATGTTAAATAAAACTGAGTCTGGTCAACCGTTACTAAAACAAACACGGATCGCCAATTATGTTTTACCAAGATTTTTAAAACCATATAAACATGTTTATAAATCATCAACCATCGAGGCCTTTCCGAATATTTCACCCTTGTAAGAACATTTGTTCCTGGCATCGACCGTGTTCCGTATGACCCCAGTCCACATCACCTGTGGAAGGGCCTTGGCCCACGTCATCTTTTCCCAGAATATGGTGGAATTTACCGGGTCTCCATCACATAATTTAGTTAGAGCTCTTAACCTTATACTCCAAAGACGCTACGCCCCTTTAAATGTATGATGACGTTCTAAGTTTGCCGACCGTGCAATCTAAATGCATGTATGAAATCCTAACACCATCACAAGATCAGATGAATAATTCTCCTCCGACCTGGGATGTTTACTTAAGACTAGGGATTTTTGGTTAGGCCTATTTTACAAATAGACTTTGTTTGCTTGTTTGCTTTCAAATATACTTGAAGCAAACTATCATTACAACTCATTTATTATTAAAATATTTGTATCAAAACTATGAATAACAATGTAAAAAATATAATAATAATAATATTAATAATAATACACTAGTATTTGGAAAATGAGTTTAGAACACTCACTTTGTTTCCCAAACTGAGCACACACAAATCCGAGTTCCATAAACTTTCATTTCTCACTTACCCAAAATACTCAATGTGACACTTGTCACTTTATACACCCCCTTACAAGATTTCATGTACTGTACACTCTCGAAGGTGTCACGTAAACCCTTCCTTTAGAGCTAGGATTTCTTCTTGGGTGCATGAACTTTTGTTCTCTCCCGAGAAGCAACCCACCTGAATTTACTTCACTCTACTCGACTTTATTCCAGATCAGCCATGTCCTCTCTTTTTTGAGGTGGAGCATCAACCTTGCTTCCCAAATCTTCATTGGCACTCTTCAAGGACTCCACCAGAATAGGGGGATTAACTAAAGAGGAAATTCCAAAACTTAAAGTCCATTGATTTTCTTGTTTATCAGTAGGTACATAAGAACCATTCCACTTATCCCCAGTTAGCAAATTGATAAAGTTCCGAGACTGGTCTGATGGAGGAACAAAATAAGTGCCTTATGAGATTCCCATTTTGTCTGGTGGGGCAACATCCACCAATAAGGGATGGTTGTCCTCAATGATCTGAGACATCGCAGTGACTAAAGATTCGAACTCCTCGAGAAGGCTTCCTTTGTTTCACTTCCTTCAATCCTAGTTGTAGCCTACTCAACCGACTTCTTCAATCGATCTACTACCGCCCGGACCGAATGCTCATTTACTTCAACTATCCTCCATACTTTTCCATGTTTTTCATTTGTAATCAAATATCCAAACCTCGTGACATTTATCCTTTGAAGCATCAGTGGAAGCTCTGCCGGGCTTCCATGTCCATTTCGCCTCCAATATCTCAGATTCCTCACAGCTCCTCACCCTCTTCATTTCCCTTGCCTTCTAAGAGTGAGAGCCTTTCTTTTCAAAAAAAACCCAAGAGAGTTCCCTTTGATTTCCTTGCTTTTTTCTAGGTGCTATAACCTGGAACTTCGTAACTTGATTGAATAATAGATGGGTCGCAGATTTGGCTGCAAATACATTCCTATGCCAAGATCACTAAGGATCCCTTTCGAAACGGGAAAATATTAGGGAAAGAAAATATACATTAAGAAAAAATGATTTTCATATTTACTTACTTAAAAATATAAAAGATAATCAAATATAATCAAAACTCTAAAGTTTTATACATTTTTAAATATCTGGGCCTATATGATAGAGAAAACAATTAAAATAAGTTTGAATAAATATATAGAATTAATTTATTACATTCAAATATATTTTTTATTTTCTTCTAAACAGTAGACTCTGTTTGAAATCTAGAAAGTACTAGGGAAAGAAAAACCGCCACAAAAATTTATTTTGCTCGGGTTTCACCATAAAAATAGAAAATATAATCAAAATTCTTAAAATTTGCTATTTAAATTTCTCGGGTCTTCTTTCCTCAATTAGTACTTCACGTTCCAATGTAGCCTAAGGGTTTGTCTTAGCATTGTTCAGTGGTTAAATAAATATTTTCGTTCCACTACCTAACCAAATTCTTTAGAAAAGATAAAATCCTTTGTTTGGATTCCTTTTCAAAATGGTTCCAAACCAAGCATTCATCTAGGCCACTTGGATGTGCGTGTGCTAGCTATTCAACATTGTCATTTTCTTTTTTCTGCTGAAATCATGACATTGCCATGGATATACACTTGAACAAGCTCCTATGTTCAGTATTTATTGAATTTTCGTAGCACTTTGACATGGTCCCAATAGCCCTAGTATGAGCTCAGCCTACTCAGACAAGTCCATAAATCACTACTTTAAAGATAAGCAATCAAAACTAATTATACTGAACCAAACTATAAAGCACACACACAAAAATATAATAAAAAATTAAAGGCACAAGGATTTGTCCTGTTTTGAGATTGATGATTTACTTCAAAGAAAAATTAACAACAAAACCAAAGGAGTACAAGTATTAAATTCTCCCCACGACATTAAATCCAGCCAATAGTAAGATTGAACTAACCTATGTCTAATTTATATTTTCAAAACAGAATACATTTCTCAACCATTACTGAGCAACTTGAGACTTTGATCTTTCACACAAATTCTCAAGAAAACCTCACCATTAAAATATAATTTAATAAAACATTCTCAAATGAAGGATGTATAATCATAGTACTACATTAAATTTAAATTAATAACTCGCTTATCATTAATAAAATATAATACAACATATGTATACATTAATAAAAGAAGATAAAAATTTCAAAGAAACAAAGGGTTAAAAATTATGAAAACATGAAAATTAACTTAAACAAATGATACAAACACTACTAGAAAATTGAGTAAGGTCAACCCCTTACATTTAAACATGCTAATTCAAACACGTAAAAATTATTACTTAAATCATTTATTTTGTTATAAATTAAATTTTCGCTACTTTATATATAATCATTTTCCGATGATAATTACATAAGAGTAATATCCATCATTGAAAATTATTTTTACACAGATTTTAACCATTGCAAACCTTATTGTTGTTTTATAAATATAAAATGCTTCATATTCAATGATTTAAGATGCTACAAATATGATCTTAACTGCGAAAAACATACATAATAATTTTTTTAGTTCCATATATATTTATGCAAACTATTTTTTTTATTTTTATCAATTTAAAAAAAAAATAGTATACATGAAAATTAATTAATAATTATCAAATTATACATAAATTATTTAAAAAATAATAGCAAAAATTTTAGAGTTGTTTTATTTAAAATTTTTAAATATGTAAGATATAATTTTTGACATCCAATCATAATATTTAGTATTTAAAAGTAAATATCATAGAAATCTATCTAATTTTAATAAATAAAAAATTATGATAAATGTATAAATATATTTTATTTTAAATATTTACAATTTATTCATAAAATTAATAAATTATATATATATATATATATATATAATATATATATGAGAGGAGGAGGGCATGGTATATATATATATATATTACAAAATGAAGCTAACGTAGTGCACACACTATTCATCTGCCATAAAACCAACACCAATAATATAAGAAACTGACTAAATGGTTAAAAAAGTTTTATTTGAATTCCTACATTATATTCGACTAATTAAACTGCTAAGGCAATAGCTTACGATCCAAATCCATTGGAGAAAGAAGGCTGCTGTACCTTTGCTAGCGATAAATTCACCAAAGAGATTCTTGAATACACATTTCCATCTATTCAGATTTGATATATCCAATTAATTAAATGTTTTTTCCAATAGTAAATATTAGTGGAGAAAAGTGATTTTTCTTGTAGTGGAAGAAAATCACTTTAATGCTTAGCTAACTTGTAAAAATTAAATTTTAGTTACTATTTAGAATCAAATAACTTAATAAATTTTTAAGACCATGTGATAACAAAAAGGAGCAAGTTATGGCAAGAGATAAGGTTGTTAGAGATAATCGTGAGACAGGTAATCCCGCTGAGAGAAGGCAAAGAATAAAACAAATTTTTAATAAATTACTCAAATTTCTAATGAATTATCCATATTTTCTTTGTTGGGTGTTAATTTAGTCCTTACAAGTGGCTCCATCTAAGATATAACATCCTTTAAACCTGCATCTTTGCTGTAGAGGATCCTTGAGTAGTTAAGAGAGGCATATCCTCATTGATATCAGATTTCGGCTCATTAAGAACCCTCCACTACCTAGGTCAATGCACCACAAATCCAAGAACCCTCATCCTTCCTTAGGATATCCTAAGAAAATACATTTCGACTCAAGTTAGAGCTTATTTTGCCTAATGTGAGCATATTGTTGCACATCCAAGCGAATTCGAACATGTTTATAAGAAGGGGTCTTACCATGCCATACCTCATTGGGTGTCTTGTATTCCAGAGCTGTCGAGGATATAATCGATCAAACAACAACTGTTCAACAACTTGTGCCCAAAGACTCTAGACAACCCAAATGAAGAGAGCATACATCTCACTCTCTATGTTTAGCCAAGCCAATTTGTTGTGGAGTATGCTTCACTATATAGTGTCTGATTATTCCTTCATTTTTGCAAAATGATTCAAAATAGTAGGAACAAAATTCCAATCCATTATCAGTACGTAACTTCTTCACCTTCTTAGATGTTTGATTTTCAACAATGGTTTTCCAAGATTTGAATGAGAAGAATGTCTAATCCTTAGTCTTCTCGTAAAGCAATGAGACCTATAAATAATCATGCCACCATATCTGGTGTGAGTGGGCAATTCATACACCAGCTTTCTTGAGTACACGTAAGCCACACAAAACTCTCATCTAGAGATATCCTTCACAACCCTTGCTTTGCTTAACTCATGAAGCTTTTTCTCACTAACATGGCTTCCAGCCTCATAAAAAAAAGCATAGGAGTGTTTTTTTATTTAATTCAGATCCAATCAGAATAATAGAGCATCATGAACCAGATTCCCTTCAAAGTGTAAAGTCCATTACTCAAAAATACCTTCATGATGGTCATAGCCCCTGATTATTCTCATTTATCCATCAATGATTTTAATAATGCAAACTGTGCTTATCAAGAACCCCAATAGATAGTAATTTACTTGAGTTCAGAACATACCACGTCCTCTCCAAGGTTCTAAATGAAGCACTCATCATACTTTGACAAAGATTCTCCTCTCGCTATGACTCTTGTGCGTCGTTATTTACCAAGAGGATTGATCCTCCTTCCCTTCTTTAAATTCTCGTGAAACCAATCTTTGGGCACTCATATGGTATGGAAAACCTTAGTCCATTATTCATTGCTCATGAGAATTAGAGGGGGAAACCATAAGAACTTTAGATGACTCATAGCCATCAGGTGCCACTGATGCATCTACCTTCTCAACTAGCTTCCTTTTTATCTTGAAGCAATCCCTCTTGACATGCCCCCCTTTTATGGTAGTAAAAACATTTTATGGTGTTCTAGGACCTTGATCTTGTCTTACCCCTTTGCCTTTTCTCATATCTCTTTGAATTCCTCCCCCTAACAGTAAATCCTTCTCCCTCAGACTCTCCTTTCATCTCGACCTTTAGTTGGAAATCATTTGAGTTCAAGGTAGCCTTTACTTCCTCCATAGACGAAGTTTGTTTCCCATACAACATAGTATCTACAAAATGTTCATAAATCTAGGGCAAAGAACCGGGGATAATGATGTCATGGTCCTCATCTTCAATCTTGGCTCCAATGCTTGTTAAATCTAGCATTATTTTGTTAATCTACTGTGCCATAAAAGGTGATGAGTATAGAGCCAGAGGAGAAAATGGAGGGAAAGAGAAAGTGAATAAGAGGCTAGTTCGGCTAATAAGTCAAAAATTTAACTGCACAACATAATTTTTATGTGGGTGAGACCATTTTAGCCGTAAACTCCACAATATGCCTTTTATTAGGTGTTTCTAATCACATGGAGGCTTGACTTTACTATCATTATAATAATAATAGTGATACTTTATTTATTTTTTTTAATACTTTTTTAGGTTTAAGGTAGTAATTTGTCCCAATTGAACCCCTTTCTATTCCCTCTGCTTGTTTAAAACGGTGAATAACATTTAGTCAGGTATGGAAACTTTGAAATTGAGTTCAGTTGTGGGTGTGAATAATTTTAAACTCAATCACTTTGATCAAATGGGTTCCATGCCAACTGGGCCACTCTAATATAAATTACCACTTTACCTCAACATATAATTAAATATATGCTTCATTTTTTTATCTCGTTCTGACATTCATTCCCTCAACTTCCCCAACGGTGACATCAAGTAGCAAAAGGGCGAAGTCCATCAGGTGCATCCAATCCCACCAGCACAAACCTTAACTCAGTTCGTCGTCGATTGGCTGTAGGACTTTACCGAAGTGTCATGAGTCACCTACATACCTCCACACTGCTTCATGATCTCTTCACTTTCCTTCTCCTTTGTCTCAGTCGATGAAGTCAGCCATTTTTTATGTTTGTCAAGTTGCTAGACTATTTGGTTGTCGAGAAATGAAGTCCTCTAATTTCTAGAAAACCCTCTATTATGTATAAGTTGTCGGGTTTTTTCTCATACGGATATTCGAAGGATTGCCTGGGAATAGGTTTTGCTCACTAGATGATTGCTCAAAGGAGAAATGGAAGTACAAGAAGTGGGAACTACTAGATCTCACTGGCAGATAAAGAGAGGAGAGGATGTTTGTGGGTGGGGGCATGGACCACCTCTTTAGGCACGGGCCATTAGCCTGGGCCTGAGATTTTTTTATAGTCTCACCTCCCAAATACTCACTCATGTGTTTAGAAATTTTATATAACACCGAACAAGGTCGATAAGGTCGACTGGCTCGAACTCATCCTATCATATCTCTACGCTCTCTTGCAATCGAAAGACTCGCATTCTTTCCCCAACAATTTGTATTATTTGTAACATGCAAAGTCAGAGAACCCCCATTTTTTGGATGCTGGGCTCATATGTTATATAGTCACTTCATGGGGACACATCGACGATTAGAAGAAGCCACAATGAGGCTTGTTTATGAGTGGTCCACAATTATTATATATAACACTTGTTAATATTAATCAGGGCATAACGCTTATAGTTATGAATAACACAAAGGTGTCCACTCGCCATTTCAGTGTTTCGAGAGGCGACTTGCTTACCTGCTCGCCTCTCACGGCTTCCGATGCTCGATGTGACTGAAATGGTGGCATGTCCAACCTTCATGAGTCACATGCTCGATGAGTCTCTATCAAATTTCAGATGATCTAAATGATCACTACGAGCGACGACGATTCCATCAGCCCTCTAGTGCTGCAACCCATTAGGGTTAGAATGATGCTAAACTCTTAGGTTTTCGTGCGCCGCAAAATCCATAATTGCATTGACATCTCCACAATCCCACTTTGTACAGGTGGTGGTTCCTAATACGATTGTCAATTGGCGTCTTCATCAATATAACCGTTGCTTTGAATGCTGGTTTTGAATGTCCTGCCCATAGTGTTGATATCCTTGTGTTTAAATATCTCCCAAGTTCTCAGTATTCTAGAATTGTATAATGTGCTGTTCCTTGTTGAGGTGCTCTTCATCGTCTGCCCTATATCTTCTAGTTTCTTTACATCGGTATGTTCCCAAATAACAACTCTCACTACAAACTATTTTTTTAGGTAAAAATGAACTGTAATCTAGAAAATCAGATAGATGTTAGCCTTTAGTGTCCTGAGCTTCATCGTTTGGTGGTCTCTGCATCTGTGTTATTGTTGGTTTTTTTTTTTTCCTTTTGGACGGTCGGATGAGTTACCTGGTGGATTTTCTAGGCTTTGTATCGTTGACAGAGGTACTCAAAGGATAGCTAGAGGGGAAGTCAATGTGGGAAGTCGTGTGGATGAGGATCTGCCTTCTACCTCTCCTAGGGAGGTTCTCTCGCATGCAAACGCTACTAGAGTCATAATGTGGCTTAAACCTATCAAGTTAGTCTAGAGATGCGTGATGCTTTTTGAAGAATTGTCTTTTCCTCCACTGCCCAGGTCCCATTTCTTCCTCAACCTCAATGTGCCTACTATATGAAAGAAGATTGGGGTGGGATGAATTTCATCTACTGGCCATAAATTTACATTAGTAAGGGGTTGAGGTTCCCCCCCACCCCTAATTCACTAGTTTTTTCACTTTACTCGAATCCATCCTATCCACACCCACGTGAATATTATCCATGTCTTGTTGGGGGTGTGTGTATTGAATAGAAAGTATGAAGTGCGTTCAGTTTGAAGAGGTCCTATAAGATGATAAAGTGAATAAGTTACTTACTCATGTCAGAGAGCATACCACTTTGGCCACCGAGGTGAAGACAGTACCATAGCTAAAGGCCGAGGTGGATGAACTGAAACAGACCATATTGAAGTTACACAGTGTCCACCAAGCCGAAGTAGAGGGGCTCCGTATTACTCACCAAGCCGAAGTCAAAATATTGTGTAATCTTCACCGTGAGAGATATGATGGTGATCCATCTACAGTCAAGAAGGCGCGAAGATCTAACGCAGTTTGGTAATAATACCAAGCTGCCGGGTCTTGCGAGCGAAGACTCACACTCCAGCGCTATTCGGGGGTAGCTTACGTGAAGCTAAGCGGAATGCTTGTGGCGACCCAAAGGCATCCTTGGGGAGATAATCCCAGCTCGCTCCAGCAACCCAGAGTCTGATACGTGTGTAGCAAAATCCAACCCAGACAATGTGAAGGAGATTTATGAAGGTGGTAGCGCTTAAAGGCAGAGCCCGCCATTATTACACAAAGCCTAATCAAGGTAATCGGACTCCAGGACTTCCTCCTTAGAATGTTCCTCGACTAATCGAGGTGGTTTGTTCTCACTTCCAGATTTTTTTAATAAATAGTACTTTCACAGAAACTTAACTATCACTGGCTTCCATATGTTACTTGCAGGTATTTACGTTGCCCGTTTAGACCATCGAGGGGCCAGCACCCATGCAAAATGAATCATCCACAGAAACAGAACATCACTCTGTGGCTGGCTCTACTTTAGCCATAAGAAGCACTTTCTGCTCGAGGCCAAGGATAGCTAGAGGAGCTTGCACCGCCCAGGTCTAGGTGATGCCACCTGCAAAAATGAGGCATCATCTCAAAAATGAGAAAGATCAACTCACAAAGAGAAAATAACCACCTGTATGTTATGATAAGTGTTCATAGGACTTTATACGCCTCAAGGACTACGCCCGCTGAGGGCCACCATAGGCTATAATAAAGACTAATTAAATGTGAGAAGAACATCTGCAATGGTGGTATAAATGTATGAATGGTGCTTCCTAGAACCAAAGGTTCAGGCTGAATATCAAAGCAGATAAAGTTATCCAATAAAATGAAGAATCATCTTATAAATGGCGAGCGTTAGAAACTTTTATCCACATTAACTAAAGATACACACATCTCACATGAATAGAGAGAACACTAAATATCGCCAAACAAAAACAGTCCATAATAAATTTTAACCTGTCACACCTGAGATTCGATTTTGAACGCCTTTTACAACCAACATCAAACAAGAGCCAAAGACCTTCCTAAAGTTGGCCTCGCCTTCCCAAGTCTGTCAATATACAAACGATCCCTATCAAACCCACTGATTATAGACACTTGAAAGCAAGGTCTGCTGTAAAATTTCGCACTCAATGATTATTGATCTCTTTCCTCTCACCTCATTCAGAGCTTGGTAGAGCTCTGCAGATGTCATTAAGGTATTGTGGTTTCAAGCCCGGACTCAACAAGAATCAACACTTCGGCACCAAAAGCAAGGGTGTACGAGGTTTCCAAGAGGTTGTTTCGAGTGTTGCAATAAAATGATGTCAGGTAGCTCACCCACTCGCTTTTCTTCCAATCGTTTCTTCAAATAGCTACAATGTTTTGTTTGTGAATTGCATTTAATTACTGATTGATGATACCGAGGTGTAGAGAGATGCATCCTTAGTATTTGGTGCAATCATTAAAGGGTCATAATGAATTGCTTACTTGTATTGTCCAAATCATGAATATACTTAACTGATATATAGAAATGTTTTGGCACAATTGTATTAGGTCGATTTACTTGATCCAGAGAGCCTTTACGTTTCACCCATTTAGAAATAACAACGTTCAATGAATTTTTTATTCAGAGCTGGCAAATGAATCGATAAGAGGGGGACTCTGCCTGTAGAAAGGCCATACACTGAATGGCGTGGAGTGGTCGTACGATATGAATATATCGGTCAAATTTCGGTACATAACGCTTTTCACTGAACAATCAAATTTGTCAGCAGAAAGAGAGAACTTTAAATATAATTATGTGACATAATGATCAACATGAATATGTAGAAATGGCCACTCCATGATTACTCAACATCTTTCTCGCTTTATCAGTAGGACACATCTTTGGTATGGACCAAAATGATCAATAGACATAATATCATTATCAAATCAGACTGGGTCGGCCTCGAGCTTTACTCACAAACACATTTGTCCCCCTGCAATCTGTTCCTCTAAGTAGCAGATAAAGACATCCAAAGAGCTGCTGACTTCCTGGCCAAGAGACCGCCTGACAGAGAAGATAAGAACGTTGCATATGTCCAGGTGAATAACACAATCACAGAGCGCCTACTATCTTCTAGCTTCATATGGAGACTTAGGCTACTTTGAATCAATGCGCGAACTGGGCCATTGTGGACTGGGCCAACTTCAAATATCACGCTCATTCTCCATTGCCTCAGATCTCTATAACTGGATGCTACCTAACCGCAGTCACATCGTGAGTTTCATGTCGTAATTGTCTTAGCCACATAATGCCAAATACAACTTTATCGCACTTCTATTATTTGAGGTGCACACAGAACCACCTGCTTGAGCAATGGATAAGCCTTCCGAGGATTATAGAACCATACCGGCTCTCCCCTATTGCTTTGGATGAGTCGTCGGTCTCAAGGATCCATAACATTTCACAAAGGTCTCGAGGCTGTACATTTGACATTTGGGCTATAAAGTCAGCAAGGATTTGACCTTTTATAGCCGACCTAAGGCGATACTAAATGTCAAACTCACTCAACTCAATAGTCCACTTTAGGAGCTGCCCCGAAGCATTTGGTTTATGGAGGCGTCTTTAATAGATAAGCTAGTGAGGATGACGATATGGGCTTAGAAGCACGGCGTAGCTTCTTTGTCGCCATTCTAAGGCTAATGTGATTTTCTCAAAGCTCAGTATCGAAGCACTTTGATATGTGTCTCAAGATTTTACCTCAATGTAACTACCACCTGCATTCCTCATTCACATTACTAAAGTTATGCTCACTACCAGAGTTACATGAAGCAAATATAGGTAGAACTTTCACATCAACCACTGGAGAAGATAGGAAAGACAACTGATAGAGGAAAGGCCTTGTCACATTCTCGTCCCCATTTATCCCATCAAGGAAGTCTTTCAATGATGTGAAGAATAAATTAAGATGATTAATATCCTGAGATGAACTGCTTAGTGTCGCTAGCTGTGGAGAGAGTTTGTATCCGTTCTTCGCTGTAGGGTCGACTCGTCGATGGATTCGACTTATCAGCTGCCTCTAACCCTCTTCGCTACTAAGAACTCCAAGAAATTCTTAGATTCGACCCCGAACGCACACTTATCTAAATTCAACCCTAATCTGTGCCTTCTTATCAATTGAAACGCCTCTAGCAAGTGTACTAAATGCTTCCATGATTTTTCCCAATAAGGGTTAAAAAATGCGGGACATCATGTGCTAGTAGGTGGCTCTGACATTCTTCATACCAAAAGGCATCACGTTGTAGCAATACATCTCTGTTGGAGTTATGAAATGCCGTGTTCACCGAATCAAGGGATACATCGATCCGGGTTATAGCAAAGTACGACGAGGGAAGCGATAGAAGCTGGTGGTCAACTATCAGATCCACTATCCGATCGACACGAGGCAAGAGGAAATGCATCTTCGACAAGCACCAGATTAACAATCCACACACGCACATATTTCATCTTTTCAAATACCGGCCAACTGGATATTAGCCTTAAAACATCTTTGATGAACTGACCGCAGGAGTTAAACTGATGAGTCACACATCCCCGATCCTAGTAAACCGCCGCTTCCACTGATCTCGCTTTTAATATTTCATATCCGAGTAGCATCGAGTGACACAGAGAAATTTCGAGCATGCTCACAGGGGACATGCAAAATATCAAAGAACTCCTCCATAAGTAATAAGAAGGAGTTAACCTCCTCTCGCGAGAGGGAGTTTCCCAAGCTAACCTACTCGAGCTTGTTCAGCTTAACAATGATGTACCGTAGAGGCTTTTTGCGACTGGGATCATCACGCCGCAAGGCAGGCCTCGAAATGGGCTATTTCTATTTGGTCGGCATGTCATCTTTCTGCTATTTGACCTCATAAAAGGTCTTTTCTTCTTGCTGGTCTCTCCTTATGTCAATTTGGCCCTGTGAAGTCAAGAAACTCATTATTTGGTGGTATGAGGATGGCAAGGTTTCAATGCAAGGATCCAAGCAACACCTCACCAAGAAGGATATGTCATTTAACCACCAGTGGACTAATGCAGATGTTCAAATGGACTGACACTAATTTATATTTCCAACCAATTTGGCCCATCCACATAGCCCTCCCAATCTAACAATCTTCAGACTTAATATTATCTGGCTTATACTTATAGGCAAAGAGCACGGGCCTAAGAGATGCCCAAGAGCACTACCGAGGTGGTCTAAAATTTGTTTCATCGGGTGCTTCCCAACTTCCAAGGGCAGAATAAGTGTGTCATAGTTGAAGGGGAAGAGTCTTTGACAAATCCTGACAGAGCCTTTTTCCCTCAGTTAAAAAGTTTTTTATATTTTTCTCTCCATTTTTTTGGTGTGATGAGTACCTTTTTTATAAGCCATCCCGCAGCCGGTGTGCCGATTTACCAGAGAAGTTTGAGATCGCAGTGCATCGTACGCAACTCAAGTACAGTGAGGTATTGCAGATAACCATGCCTGAATTATACGGGCGAGTCAGCCCGCGCTGGCGTGTTCATGAGTGATTTCCGGATCGCCAAACTCTCGTATGTCGTCGTATCGAACCCGCTCACCCCAGCCACTAAACCACCAGTCCTATGAATGCAGACATGTAAGTCCTTTCGTTTACATCGCTCTTCATCTTCATGCCTAACCGGTCGCCTTCCGAGCTCGCCTTTTTTCGAGGTGGTCTCGCCATACCCGCCGCCATTCGGTAGCCGCCGCTTTTCCGAGGTGGTCTCATCTTTCATACTGATCTGGTTGTCCGAGGTACTTCTCTTGCCTTCCCCCGAGGTGGTCATTCAACCCGTCATCCGCCCCCCATCCTCTCTCTACTCAAGCTCAAATGTCAGAGCTAGGTTGTGCCCAGATCATGCGCACTAATCGGGCATGTGCCTGGTCTTCATCAATGCTAATCTACGCCATGTGGTCCTGACCTATCCCACCCACAAATTTCAGCATAGTTGGCCTGGAGTTAATTGACGCTAAACTCTTGGTCGCCCAAAGGTAAAGGCCAAAAGCACATCTCTTCAAAGAATTTTAAGGAGGTCTCAGGACTCATAACTCCGCCTGTTAATAGCATCGCTCATCCCACAGAACACTGTTGTTTTTCTATACCGGCCTAATCAAACGGGAGAACATATCGGGCGATACTTCTGAGAATTCTAACTCATTTATTTAATCCATTTTTCCGCATATTTTAGCGCTAATATACATTTTAATGCTGAATTATGGAATATTCACCAACTTTGTGTTTTGTAGGTTTTAATTGAAAAATAGATAAATCCAGCAGGAAAAGAAGAAAAAAATGGCCAAGGCAGAAATCTCTATCGCGACATAGTTTCTGAATGTCGTGACAGAATCACAAGGGAACCAACAAAGCTATGTCGCAAACAGCAGCTTTATGTCGCAACAAAGTCCAGACTAAATTAAGGACAAAGAGAATTTCAAAGAGTTTTTACGTCGCAACACATCAAGAAGAGGAAGAGAAACCCCTGCCACCACTTCACTGCCATAATTAATATAAAGTAATGGTGGTGAACTGATACATAACCACTCGATTTAACATAAAAAACAAGAGAAAAGGCATGAACCTTCAATACGCGATAAATCTTTGTTACGGTTAAAGATGGCAAGATTTATAACACGTTAGCTATGATAAGCGTTTTCATCATAGTTTTGCACTTAATCACTTCGGCCATACATTTCTATCTAAGAAGAAAACCGTCGCATAAAATTCCAGAGTTCTATTGTTAAGATGTTAATCTAACTGACAGTGAATTTTTCCACAACGTACAAATAGATCAAGGTGAACTCTATCGCGAATAAAGATCTCTTTTTTGTGACAAAAAGTTTTCTATCATGACATAATGAAGAACCGGCGCGTAATCTCTATCACGGTACGTAATTCAATTCATTATAAGGGCAACACGACTTTGTCGTGACAAAGAAAAAGTATGTTCGCAACAACAAATCCATGCTATCAGAGAAACTCATCTGGGCAAAGATGCATGCCTATAAATTATATAATAAACAAAAATGCCCAGAAGAAAGTTGAAGAGTTGGAGGAGGAAATTTTTGTCGCGACAAAAGACAACCATGTCGCTACATAAAACAAACAACATCAATAGATCTTCACCGCGAAGTGTCAAATTATCGCTAGAATCAAAGCATGCATAGTTATACGCGATAAGAAACCGTCAATCACTGTGGAGTTTCGTGCGGATAAAGATAAGAACCATGTCACTGGCAAACTTTCTTTGTCACGGCAGTAACGCGTCAGCAAATTCTCAGATTCACAACCGTCTTCTGGCAGCGACCACCATCATTGAAGCCCATGTTAGACGACGGCGTACTTCGAAAAATCTAAAATCTTAGACTTCTGGGTAGCTAAAGACTATCTATATATTATTTTTTATTTATTTATTTTTATTTCATTTTTAGTCAATTTAGTTTGAGCTTAGGTTTTAATCAGTTTTCTGTTTAATTTCTGGATTTGAGTAATGAACTAAAATGTAGCTTCGAGTTGGAATTTATTGTAAAATTATCTTTCTTACTATTGTCTCCGTTTAAATTAGATTTAAAATCGGAGTTCACTTACCAGTTCACATACTTCCCGTTGAATTTTTCACCGCTTAGTCATCGATATAAGTGAACAAGAAAGGCCGAGCCTCGAATGGGTAAATGGATACATTTATAAAAGGTAAGAACTTTGAATGGTAATTACGAATTTATTTAACTGCATTATTTTTAACTGAATTGTTCTGGGCACTTAAAACAAAACAACAAAAGAATGTATCTTGCTTTCATTTCTAGGAGGCCCTGCAGCCGGCACGGAGATGGAAGTCGTGGTACAGCAATTCTTTGTGGGTATGGTAGACTAATACTGGAACTAATAAAACTTTTTGATATTGCTCCGGATAAGATCGATAACACTAATGGTTTGAGGATAGTTTGATGAAGTATTAGTTTAATCGCTCAAAGGTTTCTCCTCTTTTTGATGAAAAGATTTTGATCCCATGTTAACAAAGATCTAATGAAGGAGATGGAGAATTTCATCAGTATCGAAGGATGAGGTGCCAATCTAATTGGAGAAGGCTTCAGAAGATATCTATCTGTGAGGCGAATTTCTGCCCCAGTCCCTAGGGTGTGAAGTATTGAAGAAATATTCAAATCTTAGAAGGATTATATCTTACAAATGTGATCATAGTCGAGAAATAGACATGAACCTGGTGAAGTAAGGTATGGTTAAGGAGAAATCCAAACTAACAGTCATCTTTGACAAATTAAGCTCTCGACTTATGGCTTAGCTATGATTCAAAATGATCTTTGAAATTGGCTTGATTATTCATTGTCTATTTTCCCAGTGTTGTCTCACTAAGTAATTCTCAAATCCACTCTTATTAATTTTTATGTATACTAGTGAAATTACTTTAGTATTATTTTATTTGTTCTTTGATCATCTTAACATTTAGTTTGAATAGTAAGGACCTTTAGTAGTTAGGGTAGTTAGTCTTTCGATTTATCATCAATCCTTATGGGAATGATATCACGGGCTTAAAATCACTTTATACTTTATGCGATCTATGCACTTGTGTGATTTAGACGAGCCACAATTTTAATGAATCCAGGTTTACAAAGGACAAACACATATTTTCATCAAAATGCATCCAGCCTGAGTTTGGAGTCGTTCTTAGGGATTAGATAATAGTCCTTTGGTGCGAGTCATAACTTTGTATACGGTTTGGTCGATTAACAAGTTTTTTTGGTGCCATTATCGAGACTTTATTTAGTCTTTGGAGGCCAAAGTGCTAATTACTTGGAAAATTTGGTCTATCTGAAAACGGTCTGACAAGTTCTTGATTATGCGTTGCGAGACTTTATTTAGTCTTTGGTAGCAATGCTAATTACTTGGAAAAATTTATGCTATCTGGAAAAGGTCAACCTTGCCGTCTTGGGCTCATCTCATGAAGACCGTCTCAACGAGAGATCACCCCGAATCTGGGGCTCATCTGTGAAACATCTCAGTCCACTCAGTGCGGGCTCATTAATAGAGGTTTATAGCAAGAGCTACTTGTAAAAGGCTTTTAACATCCCCAAAGTGTAAATATTTATTTTTACATACATGAAGTAAATCTATTGGAAATAATTTTTAGATATAGAAGTTCAGTAGAGGAGCTCTGTCCGCCCCTCAGTGACATGCAGCTATGTGCCTTTGCGTCCGTCGTCGCGATAGCATTATGGTCCTTCCCAATTTGGTTGGAATTTCCCTTCTTTGAAGGTTCGTCGAAGGACGAGCTCACCTTTGTTCAAAGCCTTAGGCTTGACGAACCTCTAACCGCTATTAGAAGGCTGTAGCCTTAGTACTCGGCCCGTTGTTGGCTCGTTCCTTTTTTTCCCTTAAGGTCCTCTAGAGCCTGTATGAGTTCGGTTAGGTTGTTGGCGCGGAGTGGGTCGAGATCGAGTCAGACGGTATCCCGAACCTCGGCTAAAGGCCCGAGGCGTATGGTGTGTCTCCATTGTTGTTTGCCTTAAGAGGTTGTTTAGTAGGCCAGAAGATATGGTAACGTCTACCCACATTTTCCTTTTTATAGTGGTTAAGTGCTTTTTAAAATACCGAGGTAGTGTTTGTTAAATGATACCGACCTACTCATTTTAATTAAGGGATCTGGGTGATCAATAGACATTCTTGATCGTACCGTCTACAAAGTCTTGAAACGCCTTCTTGAGTGATGAAGCTACTTGACTGTTGCCAGGACTGCGAATGAGGAACCTCGAACCTACCTGCTATATGTTCTTTTTGCAAAAATTGGATGGATGTGTTGTAGTGACCTATGCATAAGCCTTAGCCTTCGCCACAGCCCAGTGCGATAGTGATATAGCGCGACATGAACTTCTCATGGCCCACGCTAGCTAAAGGTAGGGTCTAGCAATAAATCCCCACTTATCGAAAGGCCCGCAGGGCTTGTCTGCAGATAAAGTGCTAGTTTGGGAATAATTACGTTTCAAACTTTTTATAAGCATGGTATCTGCTGCGCAAACTCCTTAGACTCTTGCCTTTATCGTTGCTATTAAGTAAGCACTGAGTTATAATTAGATTTAGCTGACGTTCCTCCGATCATCGTTCCACATATGCCTTGGTAGACTTACTTGATGACCTTCTCGTCCTCTCTTTTGGGTAAGAACCTCCGTACGACCCAAAATGAAACGCCTATATAGCATTTAGATCCGCAAGAGGTATCTTCTTTGCTAGGGCCTTTACCTTGTGACCTCGGCTCCGGTTCTCGAGGCGGCGTTCCATACGGCATATATTCTACATTGGCGTCCATCCAAGATGGTAACTTTGTTGATCTATGGCCATGACCATTGTGCACTGTATGGATGGTTGATCCATAATCCTTATCTCGATGTTGCATGGGTGCAAAGAGCTAGTTTCCAAATTAGCAAGCGGGTATGCCATTTGATTTTCAGTCCTAGGGACGTGCGTTATCTTGATACGTTTAAATGAAGCCAGCAGGGGCTTCGCTATCTGAGATATTGTTCCATTCTCTTATTCTTAGCCTCGTACTCACCCCGTAGTTGCGTTGCCACCACTTAAGAGTCACACTGAAGATCTGTCTGCTATTGAGAGATACTTCACCATCGTTAACCTCGATATGCCTGCCTCATATTTGACTTCATTGTTAGAGACTGTGAAGGTGAGTTTGATTGCTTATGCGATAGCCGACCCATAAGATGACTTTAGGATTATCCCGGTACCTCTTCCTTGAGCTCGGGATGGCCCATCAGTTTTGAGTACCCACTTTTTGTTATCCACCTCCTGCTACGGCAGGCCTCTCCCGCAGTAAGTCGGCGGCTGCCCTTGATAGCGGTTACGGGCTAATACTACATGTCGAGACTTCGCTTAATTCCGCCGCCTTTAGTAGTCTCTTGGGCGTTAATGCGGGTTTGTGGAGTATGGCCCGATCATTGAACTACCGTGTGCCTGCTTATGGTGTGAACTAAAGAAATATGGCGAGTTTCTTATTTGCCATTATGAAGTAGTACTTGCTCGAATCCCGATGCGACTTCGACTTCGGAGAGCACCTTCTTTGCGAAATAAAATGGCGCTACCTCTTTCCCGAATCCAACCATACCGGGAAGTAGCAGCGGCTACACTCCTCGAGGAAGACCAGTATAGATAGAGTTCTTCCTCTTCGACCAGGTTGGGAGAGTGACAGGGGGGAGCAATGTATTCCTTTATGGTTCAAAAGGCCTCATTACTTTTTTCGAGGCCGCAACCCGCTTCATCGATCGCTTTGATGCCTTGAAGAAAGGCTGCAAACAATTCAAGTATAGAGAGATAAACTTGTTCAGGGTTGCTAATCGCTCAGTGAGATACTGTATCTCCTTCTTCGTTGTCGGGGTTTTCATATGATAAATAGCTTAGATATGTCCTGGTACCATCTCGATCCCTCTTTGGCTGACTAGGAAGCTGAAATTGCAGAGCTGCCACTAAGGTTCAATGCATGGCAAATCTAATCCTGATTTGATAAGTGCTCATGGCGTTTGTCACATCAACAATTTGATCGATCAAGGAGGGAAAAGAAAAGTATGCTCGCCGAGGCGGCGTCATTCAAATTTGTATAATCCACTTTGCACTCTCTCTCACTTCAGTTCTTTTTGGAGCGACTACCACGTTAGAGAGCCACTTTGGGTGTGTGTTAATAGGGCGGCCTCTAGTAATCTATCCACTTATGCCGCATCACCTCCTGTTTGAGTCGAATGGAACCTCCTCGATCTGCTGGCTGCCTCATGCGGCTTTGCAAGCTCAGGCGATTCTCGACAGCTTAAGAAACCACTTGGCATATCGGCACTGGGACCCAGTAGAAAATATCTTTGAATTCCTGTATGAGACACAACATGGAGGTGACCTTCTCACAGGAGCAGAAGCCCCCGAGAGTTAGCCTGCTCGGGGCCGGTCGGTGCAGACGAGGGGACGTGGCTGTGGGGCTCGGCGATCCTTGTCTCGCCACATGCCTTGACTAAGGCCTCGAGCGTGGTTGCTATTTGGTGAGCGCCTCACATATCACACGCCGATCAAGCGTCTTGTACTCCAGGCCTTGTTGATCTCCATTAATGTCCACCTATCCCTATGGGGTTAGAAAACTTAACCTCTGGTGATAGGAAGAGGGAAATGTCTTCATCGCGTGGATCCAAGTGTGTCCTAATATGGCATTGATGTTCGACAACTCCTCAATCACCGTTAACTGGACCAAGGCAGTAACCGGACCCGCTAAGATTGGTAACATGATTTCCTCTAACAAGTGATTCAATGTGCCATTAAACCTGACCATGACCCTTCTCGAGTTGTGCAGGTTATCCGGTTTGTAACCCAGTCGAATCAAAGCTGACCAAGTCACGAGAGATCTAGCTGCGTGCACAGATCTACTAATATCGCTTCATCGAATGTCAGCTCGACAGCTATAGTTAGGAATAAAAGCGTCATCGTGTGGGTGAACCAACTACTTCAAGATGGCTTTCGGAGAAGGTCTGAAGCCCGTGGTAGAGGCACTCCTAAGGGTAAAGCGGTAGCTAACCTCTGGTATAGAAATCCACGCATCACGGTTGCCCGCTGGCAACAAGGCAACATTAGGAACGGAGTTAGAAGCGAGGAATTGGTCTTGTGTCCAACATCCACGCTGGTACTCGTAGAGATTGTATTTCGTCTCTCATCACCGAGGTCCATTTGTAGACGAGGGGGTAACCATGTGAAACACGAGCTATTTGGATGATTAGAAGAAGTTATGCCCGACGAAAGATTGTAAATCTTACTTGCTCATTGTCGTTGTCTGGTTTAGGGTTGTTTGAGTGTCGGGGGTTCGGGCTGGCTTTCCCACAGGTTCCTAAAGCGTGAATATGAACTCCGTCGTGACGTTTATGCTCAGTGTCCTCATCCCGTCGGCTTCCTTTTCCCTTGCCTCCATCGTTGCTTTGGCCGCCGAACGCACTAGCAACCATTCTTTTCATTGCAGCCATGACATCGTCCTCGAGCATTGCGTACTAATTTCCTCTCTAGAACAATTCATCAATCGAAGCGAGGCTTTCTGAGGAGAAAGTCAAGGAGTGTGTGTTGCCAGGCGAATGGCACGCTTAATGGCCTACGACTTAGTGTCGAAGCTAACGAATCAGTGAAATGGTGGCCAGCTCTTCATGAAATCACGATAGTCTCGAATCTCCTCTCCACACATAGGAAATAGGCGGTGACACTCTGTTTTTCGTCTTAGCACATATCTTGGGAAGCAGATTTCTCGGACAGCCGTAGGACTTCACAGGAGTTAGGGAACCATGACAAGAAATTTGGACTTCTTTAAGTTGAATGAGGAATACCTTGCATGAGGGCATTGTTCCACACTATCTGGAGAGTCATGATGCGCACTTTATAATGTAGCGGATGGTCGAAGGGGGTCCGGCTGACCCGTCACTTTTGTTGAGAATTTCAGCAACGCGAAATGTAGTGGAGCCTCTGGTTGGACATGAGCAGATGGTGAGCGAGATGTAGTCTAGTTCCTACAATACAGGGTCTAGGTTCCTCCGAGGTGAAGGCGTTTGTTCCTCCGATGGGAGCCTCTCATGCCATTGTGGGTGGCATCTAAGTGGGAGTAGAGTTTAGGTAGTTTCGGACTACATGGGGCTCCTCCCAGTCAGTGGGAGTCATCTATACGGTGGAAGGTGTTGTTTGGGTGAAGTAAGGTTGGGGTGGCGTTTCACAAGGCAACATTCTCTTCGTGCAAATAAGAGTTGGTAGTTAGGAAAAAGGTCAACTACTATTGGTGGGAGTCATATTGTTCCTTCAGCGGAGTCTCTCCCCCATTTTTCTTAGGCAGTTCGCTGAAGGTTTTTGAATCAGAGGGTATATCTCCCATTTCTTTTGCTTACTTCCTGAATTGGTAAATTATAGCTAAATAGCGATGATGAAGGAATGGTTCCCATAGACGGCACTAATGAAGGGGAAAAGTCTTTGACCAATCCTGTCAAAGCCTCTTTCATTCAGTTAAAATCTTTTTTTCTCTCTATCTTTTTGTTGTGATGAGTACCCCTTTTATAGGTCATCCTGGCGGCCACGTGTCGGATTGTACCGGTAGGAGTTAGAAATCGTTAGGTGGCGATATATACAACACTCAAGTATAGGTAGGTGGTTGTGGGGCTCATATCGCGCGAGGTGCTCGATGGAGTTAGCTCCCGAATGGTGTGTTCGTGAGTGATTATGACTACGGACTCTTGTATGCCGCCATATCAACTGTTCCGCCCCGGGTGATCTCCAAACCCATCTAGGTCCTTATGAAGCTCTTTGGGTGAAGTCCTTTGTTTCACATTGTTCTCTTCATATTTATCCCCGAATTGGTTGTCCGAGGTAGTTCACTTGCCTTTTCCCTAGGTGGTCTCATCTTCATACCCGAGCTGGTTGTTCAAGGTAGCTCGCTTGCCTTTTCCTAAGGTGGTCTCATCTTCATACTGTGGTGGATTTGTTGAGGTGGCTCTCTTACCATTCAGGGTGGTCATTTTAGTATCATCGCCGCTATCCTTCTGCTGCTGGGCATAAATCACCCCAATGGCCCAGGTTAGGTCAGGATATACTGCCCTAAGTGGGTGGCTTGGCTCCCAATAAACACTAATTGTATGGCATGTGTCCTAGGACTTATCCCACTCCAATAGTGAGGCATGGATAGTTGTCTTAGGGGAGATTCAGATAAGGTAATGAGCCCGTCAATTGGTCGAATACTACTTGGTGGAAAACCATAGTTAACTTTCGGTGATAAAAGGCACTACGACATGATTGACCTCAAGCTTAGGGTGTCGTGAGACCAGTAATTGTATACATCATAGGCGAGCTTGTTGATGGCAAGAGTTGAGAGTTGTTCAAGACCGCCTCTTCAATGTAATCCCTTAACCAAGAAGTTCAGGAGCCTCCGAAGGCAATAGCAATCATTGGTTCGTGCCCAGCGTCCACGCAGTACTCATGATATTGAGACTTGTCTCTCCCCGCCCGGATCTCCCTTTGAGGCTGTTCCTTTCGAACCCCTATAAAGACTTAATGATCGGGAGGAGTTGAGAAGATGGCACCGTCAACCTCATTTGTTCGGTGCTGTTATCTTGCCTTGGATTCTCTACAGCTCGGTCGCCTGACCCCTCAGCCTCATTGGATGACTAGTTCACCTTGATTCTCTAGAATCATGCTTCCCCCTTCTGTCCTGATCGTCTTGACCCCTTTTCCCTTTATGTCCTCCATATTGTCTGGCATCCGATGTAGTGGCGACAGTTCGTTTGGTGGCGACGACTATGTCGTCTTTGAGCATGGTGTACTAGTTCCCCTTTGGAACAGCTCGTCAATAGTTATGGGGGGATGCAAGGATAGCGAATCAAAAAATTAGGTATTAAGATGAATAGCTTGTTTCACCGCCTGTAGGACAGTATCGGGGCTTACGGCGTCGAGTTAGAGGATTGTAGCCCTAAAAATTTTCATAAAGTCCTTGATGGACTTGGATCTCCCCATCCGAAAGTGGAAAAGACTGGTGACACTCTATTTTCTTCTTACTGAACACATGTATTGAATGACGAACTTTTCCAACACATCAGGGGAAGGGAGGTTATTGTGTTGGAGATGTCGGTGGAACCATGACGAGGGTAGGGCTGAAGTTGGATGAAGACTTACCTGGCGTCGTTACCCTTCTAAGATGGTCAAACGGGTCTTGAACACCATTGTACATTTTGAATTTTTGCATGGAAAAGTGTGGTGGGGCCTGCACAGTTAGAGATGGTCGGGAGCGAATGGGGACTTGATGACATATGTCGTCCAGTACGCGCGATGAAAGAAGCGATTTCTCAGGGGAAGGAGTTTGGATCGGTTGAGGGTTATTGACAAGAGGATGATCCCAGGGAGGGGGAGGAGAGAAGTTATCTGTGGATTTAGATCGCGTAGGGTTATAAGGCAAAGTTAGGTTGCCATGGTGAGGAGTGGTGGCCCCATTCTTCAAGGTTGTGTTTTCTTCACGCAAGGCAGCATTGGTTATTAGGAAGGAGGCTAATTACTGTTGGTGAGATTCTTGTTGGTCTTTTAGCATCCATTCCAATGACATCAATCGTTGGTCCAATGTAGGCTCAGAACTGGAAGGGAGGATCTCTCCCATCGAATCATTTAGAAGTAGACTTTCAATTGTCTTTTCAACAGTTTAGAGAAGCATAGGGTTTTCATTCCTACATATGGGATTAATGGAAAGACTTGATTCTTTCCCCGACAATTTGTATGATTTCTACATTATCTGAATTGTAGAACCCCACTTTTGGATACAAGCTAGTATGTTATACGCATGATCCTTTATGGGATACATCTTGGAAGGTTAGGAGGTGGCCAGTGGTCTCATTTATTATATAGCGCTTACGTTACACATATTAATTATGGCATAACGCTTGTTGTGATGAATAGCATAGTGTGTCCCACTCGGGTGTCTTGAGAATTTCGAGGGACTTGCTTAATTGTGCCTAGCCACGATGCTTCGATGCCTAAGGTGAGGCGGGAGGATGTGGCATGCAGACCTTCATGAGTAACCTATTTGATGAGTCTCTATCAAATTCAGGACATCCACGTGATTGTCACATGAGGTACGACTTATCCCATTCTAGATACAAGCTAGTATGTTATATAGTCACTATGGGGGATACATCATGGACAGTTAGGAGGCAGGCAGTAATGAGGTGGTCTGTTATGAGTGACCCATAATTATTATATAACGCTTACGTTATGCATATTAATTTGTGTGGCATAAGCGCGTAAGTGATGAATAGCGTGGTGTGTCCCACTGGCTTGTATTGGTGCGGCGACTTGTAATTATGCCCCATGCTCTGATATCGAGATGGCAGGATGGTGGCATGCTGACCTTCATGAGTTACTGCTTGATGAATCTACGGCGTAAGGTCGAGGACATCCACATATTTGTGAAATGTGATCACGACTTATCATTCGTGTGTAGGATGACTTTAATATTAACTAATAATACATGAGTAAGCTATCACTACATTACAATCTAATAAATACTTTATTTATTAGGTCTTTAATAGTGCACATTTTCATGCATCACATGATTCTTTATGAGAAAGCACTTCCATAGACAAGCGATTTCATGTGCTCTTCAAGGCTTGGGAGGCACTGATTATCATCACAGCTATACATTAAAGGAACGATCCTTGCAGCATTGAGACAAGCCTTTGTAAAACATGTTGAAAATGGATTTGGAGACAGACATTCCTTGTTGAGACACTTCCATGTGAAGTACCTTGTTTTTCTTTCATGAAGCACTCAGTATGATGCCTTCGTCCCCATCTACCTTCTCATCCTAAAAAAATGTAAATGCTTTGTAGTTCTAACTGTATGAATACCACCTATGATGCAAATTGGTTTAAATGTACGATGGGAAGCGGTAGGTGTACTTCAAATGTTAAGGAATTTTCAATGAAGTACTTTCAGGGGTAGTATTTTAAGCAAGCGGCTACATCTAGAAACTAGAGTCCTTTTTTCCTTATAAAACTAAGTATGTTTGGTTACAAATTGTTTTTGATCTAAAACAATAAAAAAAACAAGAATAAGGAAAACATATTTGGTTCATACATTTGTTTTTCAAAAACTTTCACAAGAACAATTTTAAGAAACAAGAGAACAGAGAAACACAAATAACATCAAAATGGTGTTCTTTGTATTTTCAAGCTGATTCTCAATAACAATTTAAAAACCTGATACATGAGTACTAAGTTTCTTGTCAAAAGTTATCATGGGGTTTACTTTAGATAGAAAAATGATCTACGAGAATTACCTTGGCACTTCCAAGCATGGTTCAAAGTCATTGTATCGGTCATCGACTGGGCCAGGTCCCCAGATATACTCGATCCTGCGATTGTATTAGTCGAGTAATAAGGCATTACCGCAAATAAAATGATTAAAATGTTTTAAAATTATTAAAATATTATATAAAATTATTAGAAAAGTAGATATAATCAAAGAACAAATTTTTAGTTTTTCGGTTGAAATATGCTCGGTTATCGGCCAGACACAAGCGATATTGCCAACCAATAGTCGATTGGCGAAAAATAGGAGAAAAATAGGAAAAAATCGCCAGAATTTCTAGACTTTATCTCCTTCTCATGTCTTGAATTTAAAAATATGTCTCGGTAAAATATCGATAAAATATTGGTAAATGTCAATTATTTTGACTTAAATCAAATCAGCCAGTTAGGGTTAAATCACAATGGTTTTGACAATCCAATGACTATTTGACTCCAAAAATTCTATAAATACCCACAAAATCATCTGATTCTTAACAAAGCTACGTCCAAATGCAGCATCAGCTCCATTTAACTCTCAAATTAATTTTTCTTTGTGATTATTTCAATATTTGAAGATCTTGTTATGAATATAGTCTTCATCGAGATGGATCCCTTCATCAAAATGTAATGGAGCCACGTCGGTACTCATTTTGGTTTTAAATGACTATTGTAATGTAATTTCTCGATAAACATAATGAATATTGTTTTTCCAATAAGTGTATATTTGGTTATTTATGTCTTTTTTTTAGTTCAACAAAGTATTTTTGTTAATTTTCGCTTTACCGGTATTTTTGTCAAAATATCTACCGATATTTATGGTGCACCTTCGGAGTTTGGACCTTGGAGATCTTCGAGCCTAGGGTTTGGAGAAAGCGGCGGCCGGCGAGCCTAAGGAGGTAAGTTAGGTTTTACTTTTGTTCATTTCCTCATCTTCTTCGTTTCTTCTTGAAATTTCGATTCAAAATCATATCCAAGGAGTAAGGGTTCTTTTGCAATTTGCTTTGCGGGGTTCAGATCTATGAAATTTATTTTATTTTTATTATTGAGATTTAAAATTCCAAACACGGGTGTTTTGGCTTTTCAAAGGAATCTGTGAAACCCCAGAAAATATGAATTCAGAAAGGTAAAAAGCGGTAATTTTGGTGTAGAATTTTCTCAAAAATTTGGAATTTGGATGGTAGAGATTTTATCTTTCAGTTTCCGATTCAGTGACTATTGTGGAGTTAGGTTTGAGCAGGATTGATGTCTAGGTTTGGGTTGCGTGTTTGGTGATGAATGATGTATGGATGCATGGAACCCAAAGCCAGGTTCTTGTTGTGGAGGGGCCGTGAGGTACCGCATTGAATGGAGTCCAGATTGTGACCTTATTTGTATGTTATTGCTTCTATGAATAACATGTTGTGTGAAGAGTATCGTGTTAGTATATGTTATTTGATGTATTAACATGGATTTCATGGATGTAAATTATATTTAAAAATTATAATTATCCATGGTATGTAAATGTTTCATGTAGCACTCATATTACATGTAACATGAAAATGCATTGGCATCGTGCTTGTTTCACATGCACGGTCACATCGTGTTATGTTGAGTGTGGGTGCATGAAGATGCTTTGTTTATTCTGATGTTGGTGAATGGGTCGTATTTCGAAAAATATGGGGACAAAGTCAAGGTAGAGACTCACAAGGTGTAAAATGATAAAAGGATAAAGTGCGTATTTTGGGCAAAGCAAATTTGGGGTGATCCCTAGAGGTGAAAGAATCAAATGTTAATCTTGAAGACATGAATCAGAAACGATGTAAGTTCGAAAATGTTGGAAAGGCTTGCGGCGTCTACTTGGTGAAAACACGAAAATCGAAGTGACTCTGAAAAGAAAAGAAAATCATGATATGATAAATTCAAATTGGAGTTGTCCAATGGTTTAAGTCATTTAGTTCACATTACCCCGATGGATGGTTTTCACGCGGAAATTGCGAGGTGTGGGGAGTCGGTTCAGGACTCGAGGTTATGAGCATGAGGTCGCATCTCGCCTGACATAGAACATTCGCTATAATATTCACGTAAATTGTATGAAATGTGATTGATGTTTATGTATGTCATTGTATGTGCATTTTAGGTGGAGAGTAGCCCTTGTGAAAGGCTTACATTGGGCGTTCTTTGCTGATCGTGGGACCACTTTGGGTGCAGGTCTGTGCGGCGTCGACATATGGGACATGAGGATGAGAGAGCTGGATGAGGCTTGTTTTGTTTTGTTTTTGTCTTGTATTATATTCAAGTAGAACCAAAACATGTATACCTTTTTGTTGTATAAAAGGACTATTAAATGAACTGTTGGATAAATAATCTATCATATATTTTCGTATATTGGTGAATTAAATATGTAGGAATGGGTCTCAATATATGAAACAAATGAGTGTGATATCGGGACACCCAATATATATATGAAGCCCCTTGAGTTGGCAGGGTTGTCAGCGGATTTGAATAGAGCCATAGAATCTCTAAAAGTTTGAAATTATTTTTAGATTTTTTGGTTCTTCGTACTGAGGAGATTCCATTCTCTGTATTTTCTCTAAGTCGATCGAGTCATCTCGCAAACTCGGCCGAGTCCACCAAGTTTTATTGAGGTTTAACCGATCCACTCATAATCTCGTATCTGGTGTGTCGATATCGACGCGATTAGCCCCGAGTCGATTAAGTTTTTTGAACCCTGTTCCCAAGTCATCCCAAAGGCGAATCATCGCGTCGAATATAACCTCGGAAAATTATCCCACTGATATCTACATTTCTCTTGGTTATGCGTGACCAAGAAGAAAAATATGAACTAGCACCACATGCACTCCAGAGCTAATGACCCCATTCTTCAAGTACTTATCAGCCCTTGGCAGGTGCCATGAGTAAACCAACATACACTAGGAATGTATCACATAAACGCTCGAGGGTTGAAAACTTGGTTGGTCGGTAGAATCAGGTTCGGCTCGGCCGGAGTCGTGTCGTCTCGAGGGTGACCGTATCGAGTCTGATACTAGATGCGATACAATCACAAATTCAGTACTAAATTGGCAAAACTCGGATGATTAAGTCGAGATTTCGAGTTAACACGATCAACTTGGTCTTCTTTGAGAATGAAAAAGTCGATTCCCTAACTTCCAAATCTGTTTTTACCATCACAACAAACAAAAAAAAACCATTTTTTTTTTACAAAAATATGAAATTTCTCTCCAAAAGTACGATAAATGAACACTTTTTCACTTCAAAAGTACCAAAAATATTTTTACCCATCACAGCCAAAAAAAAAACTTCTTTTTCACAAAAATGGAAGACGGAGAAATGGAAGAAGAAAGCACCATGAATATCCAAACGAGAGCGAGAGAAGAGGAGGAGAGAGAGCTAGAAGTCGATGGGCTAAGTCGCCATTGTGATTAAGTTTTCAGAAGAAGAAAGGAGAGATGAGGGCTAAAGGCTAATGAAACAAAGAAGAAGCGAGATAGAGGCGTAGGTTTGAGTACCCGCCGTTGGGCACTTCCTTAAAAATGGAGTTACGATCTTTTATATAGTGCGCAAAAATGCCATCACTTGGTTTTCAAAATTTACAAATTTAGGAACTTAATTTCGGGTTAAATTAAAATTAAGATAATTTTCGTTTTTATTTGACTTCCACGGAAATAAGATTTTGACCTCTTTGGTTCATATTTTTTTTAAGAACATTTTTCAAAACACGGGTTTTTATTCTTATTTTAAAACTATTTTCTATTCTTAAAAATAAAACAAGGAAAACATGTTTAAGGCACATTTTGTTTATTGTTTTTTAAAATTGTTTTGTTCTTAACAATAATAAGGATAACGAAAAAGCGGGGAAAAACATATTTAGTTTAGGTTTGTTTTTTAGCTCCATTTTTTAAATATATAAAAGAAATTTGTTTTATTAAATTTTATCTTACTTAATTATATCTATTTTTAATAATTTATTTAAAATATTCAGTGAATTTTAAATGTTATTTTAATCATCTTAATTTGCTTATCGGCACGATGTGCAGCGGAGTACCATGATAGATGTATCTGGGGGTATCAGGAGTGATGGCCGTCTGCGACTTTGAGCGTGATAAACATGCCCGCTTTTTGCAAATGATAAACTAAATCAAAATAGTACAGGGTTCCTTCAACTGTTTGCATCTGAGATTAAAAAGTAGATATTAATTTAGGATGGTAATTAAATTTTATTCAACGTACTGCCTTCGAGAGAAGAGAGTCAATGAGGTTCCATCCATGATCCGCTGTCGTAGACCTTGAGCTTATTTCATTGGTGATTCCATCGAGCATTCTGAAACATATCTTCATGTAGTCTTTATGGTTGTTCAACAATATCGTATTCCCATCTGCGTGCAGTTAGTAACTAAATGATGATTTTTTTTTTTGTGTGGATGAATTGTATTCATGTTAATTACATTACATGCCTACCGGTTGACTGCTTCTGTGAAGAGAGTGAGTTCATCAAGTGTTCCATGAACATAAAAAATGCATCGATTATCATGGGCTAGTGAGATTGGTTTGTGAGCTCCGCCCTCTGCTCCGATAAGCTTGGATCTGGAGGACCGCCAAGTGCCACTGTACCATTTCAGTGGTTGGTTTCTTACAAACTTCAGCTCATTGGCCCAAACCTAAGGTCTTTCCACCATCTAATTGGGTTAAAAGAAGAGGAAAAGAAACATTTAAGAGTGCGTCAAAAGAATAAGGTATTGTTTGGTTCCAACTATCAAGAACAGGTTTTGTGTTTTCTATGTTCCCAAAATACTAAAAACTTTTCTGGTAACAAGGGTCCCCCATTTTTTGTGATCTCCCTGTTTCCAAAACCCTTGTTCTCGAAGAACACCTAGTTAGTGTTTCATTATTACAAAAAACTACTTTCTAGAACAATTTTCAAGAACACAAACCAAACATGGCTAATTTTCTTTGAAGAATAATAATAAGTTAACCTAAGTGAAGGTGTGAGAAACTCACTTGAAAACCTGCGTATCTCCTTCTAGTGTATGGATTTAACTATATTGAAATCCATTTTTGCAAGTTCTTTTGAAAGCATTTATCCATCCATCCGTGCCTTGAAAATCGCTAAGAAAGCTTTTGGCCATGGTGCCCACCCCGAAACTCTTATGGGTAAGGGATACGCCTAATGTGTTCCTAATAATTCCTAGCTCGACTTTGATCTGTTGTTTGTGTTTAGCAGCTGGCTACTGAAGTTGCCATTTTCTTCAAAATTATCAAATATTTATGATCAATTATTTCAGATATCAAATATTTATGATCAATTAATTCAGATAATGACCAAATAAAATTTGTCAGCATTACATAGTTTTTCTACATATAAAATATTTTCACATATATGACATGGAACTTATGTAAAACAAAAACAGAAAATATAGATTTTGACGTTCAAGAGATAATAGGCAAAATATTGAATGGTGGACTTCATGCTTCTTTCATGCATGCAAAACCATGTATATAGAAATTTGAGCCAATGCCCTAAGAGGTTACCAAAACTACTAAATTTAATATTTTGATAGAAAGAGCGGCTTAAACATGTTGCTCACATTTTTAAAAAAATGCAATAATAATGGAATAAATTAAGAGTCCCTTTTAGTCAAGTAATTTATTTACTTATTAAAAGGATATGCATTTCATCGGTACACAAATCTTATAGTTAATTTTATAGATAATTGGAAAATAGAAGTAGAAACAGAGCTCATAAATCACTTTCATAATAGTAATTAATCATACCTAGGGCAATTTTGAACTCAACCAATGCAAGATAGTAAGAAGTGAGTCAATGGTTTATTACAACCTTTTATAGCAGTAATCATACCATAAATGTGTTTGGAATTCAATTAAGGGCCTACTTAGTTGAAAAAGCTACAAATCATAGCATTTTATTAATTCACGCTTGTAAAAATATCAAATTTCTCTTTTTATCATTTTCTCCATATTTAATTAATTATAGTATTTATATAAATTTTATAAATTATAAAATATATGAAATAATATGAATTTTTTATGGTTATAAATTTATTTCATATTATATTAGTAAAAAATAATTTAAATTATAAGAATTTATAACCATAATTTTTATGAAATAATATTATAATATTAAATATTATAAATTTTATGTGATTATAAATCTATAAAATTAATTTATAGTTATATCAAATAATATATGATAATTTTATACCATAAAAATATAATATGAAATAAATAATATTTTCACGGTTATAAATAAAATGGTTAAAAACCATAAATAAGTTTTTTATGGGCCCAGAGAAATCTAATTTACGGAATAAAGAGGCCATCGTATTTTGATTATAAAATTATAATTACGGTTAAAGTCCGTAATTAATTCTCTGGGCCTTGGATGATAGCGGATTTATGCGGGTTGGAATGCGTCTCGCGAAATCCCAGTTAGCGCGTAAAATTTGTGATTTCTTTACAAAACGATTGGAGTCGGCCGCGTTTTGAAACACCGTTTAGGTGCCATAAAAGAATGATTTTACGATGCAGCGAAAGTACGTATAACATGTACTCATGAGCCATAAGTGGTATGAGTAGAAATGAAGTGAAAATGGGTGTAGAGATGCTGCCAGAATATCAAATACGAGAAAAGAGGGACATAGAGTAATTTTTTAATGTTAATGACTAAATGATAAAATGTGACATGAAGCATCTTCTTCCAAATGACCAAAGGCAACAACGTGAATGGGAGAACCAGGGGATCACGGTAGCGAGATGGGGTCTTTTTCTGAGAGAGGTCTTCCAGCCTGCTACCCAGAGAAATAGAGAGCGATCGAGCGGGTTAGTTTCGACGGGAAGCGAAGGGAAGCGTTCTGCGGGCGAATCTGGCGTGGACCGGGATTTCTGAGTTTTGACGCTCAAGAGGTGTTTGGATTTTCTCCCTACTTAGGTTTTATTGCTTTAATCATTTTTGCTAATATTTAGTTGAATGAGGCCGTTAGGGCAGTTCTGGATGATCCCCGAACATGGGGCGGTCTTTAAATATTTTCTTTGCCATGGACGACCATGCTTAGTGGGAGCATAAGCATTTGGAATATAGGTTGTGTTGGTGGGTATTGAATGGTTGCTTGGTATGCGTGGGCAGTGGCGTGGTTATGGAGTTCCACTTGAGGTGAGCCTTGGTGTGATTTTCGAGGAATGATAGCCCAGGGGTTCACTGTTAAAAAAACGATGTTCTAAAATAATATTTTTGGTAAAAATATATATGTTGGCTGATGATTTAAATTAAATTGCACAAGTGTTTGATCATTAGCCCAGTGAGCTAATTTTGATGCTTGGGTTGGAAGTTAATTACATGACATGGGTTATGAATTTGGATAAACCATGAATATATTCTTGATGTGTTTGCATGTGATTGAAGCGTGATGGGCGCGTCGTGCATTCGTATGCATTGGAACATCCGCAAATTGCCTAGGAGTTGTGCATGAGATGAGTCTAGAGAAGAAAATGGTTCGGAGGGTGATGCAAAATGTTAATCATGGGAGGTAGTTCAAACTAAATAATATATCAGCGGAAGTCGGATGACCAGTTGATTTATAATTATAGAAGGAGTAATCCCATAGTAAATAATATATCATCATTGGTATTGGGTTAAATATATCATTCTCATCCAGAGTGATCCACAAACTAAATAATATATATCAATCGTCGGGCCATTTGATTGATCATCTATTAATAAAGATTTACCATCAGCCAAATTATAATTCTCATCTGAACAGGCGAGTGTGAGAAATCCCGATGGAGTTCGGGATGAGTTGGTCATGTAGACATTCAAGTAGGATCATGCAATTGCTTGAATGTGTGTTTCTTAGACGTTACGCTGCACTTAGGTGGTGGAAGTGGCCCACTTGGGGCGATTCTCTCTTGAGGCTTTAGCTCACCAGTCGTGGGATCCTTTTCCATTACCCCATTTTTTCACACACACTTTTTACCTTTTTGCGATTACGAGGGACGTGCGAGGAAGGCTCATCCTAGAGGCCAGAGTGGATTAGAAGAAAAATGGGATTGTGGCTTTGGCTTGGCGATATCTACATGTATTAGAATTTTCCTAATTTTAATATATGTTGTATAAGATGAAACATTTGACTCTTGTAACTATTGGTATATAGTTGAATTCATAGTTAGTAGCATATAGAATGTCGTTGTGAGATTTACAGTGGTATTGCCTCATGTGATTTGATCTGCCCAAGTATATTGAATATATTGGACTTCTTGGGATGGTATATGCGAATAACACATTTTTTAGGTAGAGCTCCCAGTACAAGGCTCTGCTTTCGATTTTAAATGAAAAATGTCGAGTCACGAGCATTCTGAATGTCCATGAGTTGTGGGTAGTCAACGGACCCCGATTTTAGGCGTCACATTTTATTTATGAATTATAATTAACCTTAAAAATTATGATTATAACCATAAAATTTATTTATTTATAAAATAATATTACTTATGCTTGTCAAATTTATGTCATATTTTTATTGTAGTTATAAATTTTATCATTTCTTATTATTTTTGCCTCTTTTGCTATATACATGCTTTTTCTTTGTTGTTTATATTATAATACATATATGTAAATAAACTCTCCTAAAGCTTCAGAGTCTCGTAGGATTTTTGTGTTTAATATGAGATATCATGATTTTTAACACTTTCCCTCAAGTGGCTTATTAACCAAAAAAAGTCGTCCATAAAATTTCAAATAAACAAATGAGGATTTAAATTGTAAAGTTTTATTTCGACCTCCCCCCCGAACAAAGAAAGCACACCATTCATCTTAAGCAACTGACACTCTATAAGAAGCTGACCTTATCAGGATTTAGGTTTTAAATATAGATATCATGTAATGATCTGACTTTCCAGATTTGGCTTATAGGATTTGGATTGAATATAAATGTCTTCTTCTTGATATGGAAGAAATTAAAGTAGAAAGAAAAAGAAAAAGTATTAGGAAAATAAAATTAGAGTTAAATACGATTTGTATTTTTATTTACTACTTCAAATCAATTTTATATATTTTTAGCTCAACAATTTAAAGATTAAATCATTTCAGAATATGTGTAAGTTTCCAAGTAATTTTATTTATATTGGATTTTCTTTAAGAATTTTCATCTTACAACCAAACATAAGAAAATCATTTTTCTTATTATTTCCTAAAACCAAATACAACATTAAATGATTTACATTGAAATCGTTTTATTAGTTAATTATGCTGGAAGAAGCAGCTAGACCTCTGAACAAGCGATTTCATGTTCTCCTGAGGCTTGGAGACAAGCGATTACCATCATAACTATACATCAAAGGAACCATCCTTGCAGCATTGAGGCCAGCCTTGCAGTGAAACATGAAAATGGATTGGAGGAGGCATTGCCGAGTTAAGGAGCTTCCATGTCTACGAAATATAATGCATAACATGGCATCGTGCATTTCTATGGATGTCCACAGGTTTTCCTTCTTCGTAACAATCTAAATTGTGATCATGATCGTGCACTCCCGATTCTCGTCTTGCATGTGCAATGTAAATATCCTTATTAGTGACAAACCAGCTGAAGATAGATACGCATTCCGCTTTTGCAGAATCCATTCACTCATACCACATTACTGCTTCGATCTGAGGTCATTGGACATGTCCATCACGGTTTTTTATTTTATTTATTTATTATTATTATAATTCTAATCGTATTTATTCGGACTAACGCACATCGTCGACTAATTCAATAGGACTTTAGAGTGTGGCGAGTAAATCTCGGATAACTTTTGAGGGGACTCAAATTAGTTACCATTGGCTTTTCTGATAAGTTACACCAACCTAGCTATCTGAAGAGATTAATATACCCATGTACTTTTTATGGCCTAAAAATAATCTTGAATGTACTTGATAATTAAGGCAATATAGGACCTATGATTCAATTTGTGTCTGCAGACTAAAGCGAGGAAAATGATCGTTTGGGTGCGGGGCACAGACTAGTGTTAGAGGAATTACCTTGGCGCTTCCCGAATCATCCCAAAGGCGAAGGATTGTGGCGAGAGATATAATTCTGGAAAATCATCCACCAAATATCTCGTTTCTCTTGGTTATACCATGACCCCGAGAGAAAAACATGTGAACAAAGCACCACATGTACCGGGCCTATTATTCCATTTTCAAGTATTATGTGAGTCTTTGCTTTATGCCCAGCTAAACCATCTTGCTTCAACGAAAAGCATTCCATATAAAATTGCCCTTTGTATGCACCAGTTAAAGCGGAAGAAGAAGATTAAACTGGCTTTGGAAATTGAAATTCAATGAATATTGCTAATTTTAAATTCCAAATTGTAAAATAGTATCCTAAAATACCGATTTTCGAGAGAAGATCTGTAGAGGTTCTTACATAATCTTTGTAGACCTTTAGACATTTCATTTGTGATGCGTTAAGAGCATTGAAACATGTCTTCATGTAGTGCGGTAGTGGTTCATGACCTCGTATTCCCATGCGCATGTGATTGGTTAGTGATTAGTAAAGATAGTTTTAGGGGTTTCTGATCACGTCGATGAATTCTAATATGTTGCTTAATATGCCTGCACATTGGCGGCTTCTGTAAGATAGATTGAGTTCATCAGGTGTTCCATGAACATCAAAGATGTCATCAATTATATAGACTAGTGAGATAGGTTTTGTGAGCTCAACCCTCTGTTCGGACAAGCTTGGATGTGGGAGGACTGCCAAGGGCCACATGTACCATTTAAGTGGTTGGTTTCTTGCAAACTTCAACTCCTTCGCCAAACCTAGGTCTTTCCACCATCTAATCGGATACAAAGAGATGAAAAGAAACATTTAAGAGTGCGTCAAGTGAACAAGGGGCTGTTCGGTTCCTATTTTCAAGAATATGTTGTGTTTTTTGTATTTCCAAAACACTAAAAACTTGTTAGGTGAAAAAGGCCCCCATTTTTTCCATGGTCTTGTTTCCAAAACCTTAGACATTACATTCTTGTTTTTTAAAACTATTTTTTGTTTTAAAAAAAAAAAAAGAAAAATCTCAAAAAAAAATAAAGAAATTTAAGTTCTCTTTTCATTATAAAAACACAAAGAACATACAAAAAATATTAAATTCAAATAATAAGAACATTTTTTAAAATATCCTAAAATGGTATTCTCTGTGTTATCAAAAATTGTTCTAAAAATAGTTTTCAAAACTGTAAACAAACGTGCCTGAAATGATGTTATTTTTGTTTTCAAAAACTAATTTTTATAACAATTTTCAAAAACAAGAATCAAACATACTTATTTTCAAAAAAATACTCCTTATTTTTCAAAAACCAGTTTGAGAGTGCAGACAAATGATGGCTAATTTTCTTTGAAGAATAATAATAAATTAAACTAAGTAAGGGTAAAAGAAACTCACTTGGAAACCTGCCGTATCTCCTTCTGGTGTATGGATTTAACTAAATTGAAATCCATTTTTGCTAATTCTTTGAATACATTTATCCATCCTTCTGTGCCAGAAAATAGCTAAAGCTTTTGGCCATGAACCTTGTAAGCTCTTATGATGGGGATGCCCTAATGTGTTCCTAACAAATTCTGCTTGACTCTGATCATCGTTTGTATTCCACGCATTAAGAAGCTGGCTACTGAAGTTGCCCATTTCTTCAAGTATATCTTCCCCCTTTATACTTAGCTGCGAAGCTTCATACAAACCCATTAATCCCTCGATATCCCGGCTTATTTTTCCTTGAACCTTTCCCTCTTTGTCCTTGAGATTAGTTAAAGACATCTGTTCACCTAAACCAACATAAAATAGCAGCCTCTTTTATAACAGAGAAATTTAACAGTGGAAGACTTTCTAGAAAAATAAAATAGGCAGAAAAGAAGAAAATCTACCTGCACTCACACTTAGTAACCTTCTTGTCCAGTAGCCGGAAGCCGTGCTAGCTCGTAGAGATCGTTATGGCAATCACTCATGTTAAATTTCGTATATAGTCTCAGAACGGCTTCCAATCTCCATGAAAATGGTAATGAGTCAATGCCTAGGCGTTGGACTGCATCAATCATGAGCAGAAGCTTTCAAAGTGTATCTTCTCAACCTCTTTGGTAGCTCCCTAACCCTCCACTTTTTTTGCATGTTCCATTTGAAACTCATTCTGCAAAAGGAAGACCGTCAACGGTAGGACGTTGAAAAAGTGAAAATCCACCATAAGAACAAAGGCCCAGATTAAAAAAAAAAAAAAAAAAAAAAGAAAAAAGGAAAATGGGGACTGAAACTTAACGGTGAGGCCGGGATATTCTGTGGATGGATAATTATCCTTTCTTGAGGGATGTATGTGAACAGTAGACATAGTGATGTTGGTGAAGTTAAGTTTGCTTCCAGTTGGGTGATGGATGCAATAGATGATGTTTGTGTTCGATGATACGACGGACAGCAAGAGACCTAATTTATAGGAATAGCGGCAGACATTCATGTTTTTCAAGTACGTCATCGCTACCTTGAATTCTATTGGCTATATGCAAGCAATTTTCACACATAAAGTGGGGAAAAGACATGTGCTGATTTATCATTTTAATTGGTCAATAATTAGAAACGTTTTATGCACCAAGTGGAAAATATATTGTAATGTCGCGGCTAAGCTTAATTAGGCAGGTTAAGGCGAACTTATGACCCCCTGAAAAAACTGATGGAAATCGTGAAACTTTAATTAAGTGTCCCATTTTATTAAAAAATAAAAAAAAAAAGATAATCCAGCCACATGTTTTCACGTTTCTTGTCGTCATCGCCACCTTGAATTACATTAAGGCTTTGCTCATTGCGACATTTTCCGCGCATAGAAATGGGAAAAAAAAAAAAGATAATCCCACAAACATGTTTTTCACGTTTTCGCATGCGTCATGTATGATTCTATTAAAGCTTTATCATGCAAGCATTTTCACACATAGAAATGGGGAAAAGACTGGTGCTGAGAAGACGTGTTGATTTATCATTTTAATTGGTCCAATAAGGCAATAACTAGAAACACACCGATTGGAGAATATCTTGTCCCCTACATAACTAGACAGGTTAGGCAAAACATGGACCCCCTTCAATTCTTGTCAATCATTTGTAGATGTTGAAAAAAAACTGTTTGCAAAATTGAATTTTATTATATGAATTTCCTAAAAGATATGAAAACTGTCTCAAAATGAGGGAGGGAGAATTATGCTTTAAGGTTAGAGGGGACCTTTTATTTAATAAAGATTCCATCAAAGTATCATAATCAAGCCTATAACTCATAACAAGATACAAAATTAATAATAACCACATAAAATATTCAAAATGACAACACTATCATCGAACTTCCCATCAACCCCACACCTTGTTCTTCCTTTCCCACAAGCCATACACACCCAATCTCTTTTTCTTTTCTTTTTGCGATAATCTTTAGGTTTGTTTCAATCAATATTTGGCCTCCATTTTCCATATTTTAAATAAATTAAATTTTATAATTTTTAATTTAATTTTATAAGATTAACATCTTATTTTTCATTATTTAAAATATACTTGATTAAAAATTATTAAATTTTATTTATTCATTATTTTTATTTTCTTTATTATATTTTGTTTTGTTTAATAGTCGTAGTAAAACAAATCAGCTTTAATATATAAATACATTCCATTTATAGTAATAAATAAATTAATAAATTGAATATTTTTAATATTAATATTTTTATTTATAATAATAAAAACTACAGGATAATATCTTTCATTAATATATTTTTTTTTAAATTAGGTTTATAAGATATGTTTTAGGTTGATTTAATAAGATATGACTTAAAAAAATATTTCCAAAAAAAAATCAAAATCCTACAAGAAAGGCTTCATACATTGAGTGCAAAAATGATGATCAGCATCTTGCTCGCATTGTAAGAAACACATTACGGCATGCTTAATTGCCCATCATAAAAGCCTGGCAAGATTCATGGCAAAAAAAGATTCATAGTGATTTCCAAAGCACAAATGGATGGATAAATTCATAGAGAACTAGCAAAAATGGATTTCAATATGACTAAATCTATACATCGAGAAGGAGATATTACGGGTCATGAGTAGTGATATATAACTGACTCATAGCTTTAGCCAATTTATTTATTCTCTAATTTAATTTCTATCCTTAAGAAGCATGAAATTTATAGTAAACTCAGATACTATAAATTTGAATTTTGAAAGAGTTGGTTTCTATCCTTGAGTTTTTATCCTTGGAAGAAATCCTTTCTTCAAAACACAATTTTTAACTATCTATTTTTTAATCAGTAAAAACTATCATAAAATTAATAATATTTTTTAAAACATCATATTTTAGATATTGTTTTTTAAATAAATCGTAGATATTGGAAAACTCGTTGCTGATTCACATGTTTTTTTTAAAATAAATTTTCAATGAGTACACTTTCAGGGGTAGTATTTAAAACCGACAGCTACATCTAGAAACTAGAGGTCCTTTTTTCCTTATAAAACTAAGGGTATGTTTGGTTACAAATTGTTTTTTTGATCTAAAAAATAAAAAAACAAGAATAAGGAAAACATATTTGGTTCCTTCTGTTTGTTTTCAAAAAACTTTCACAAGAACAATTTTAAGAAACAAGAGAACAGAGAAACACAAATAACATCAAAATGGTGTTCTTTGTATTTTAAGCTGATACCGATATGATTGCAAAAAACACGAACTACATAGACCCTAAGTTTCTTGTCCAAAAGTTATCATGGGGTTTACTTTAGATAGAAAAAGGCTAGTCTAGAGAATTACCTTGGCACTTCCCAAGCATGGTTCAAAGTCATTGTATCGGTCATCGACTCGGACGGTCCCAAGATGTATCGAGTCACGGTGTATTGGTCAAGTATCGGCTGATACACAAAATAAGATGATTAAAATGTTTTAAAATTATTAAAATATTATATAAATTATTAGAAAATTAGATATAATCAAGGAACAAATTTTTGGTTTTTTCGGTTGAAATATCGGTTATCGACGGGCCCCGAAACGATATTGCCAACCAATAGTCGGTTGGCCAAAAAATCGGAGAAAAATAGGAAAAATCGCCGAAATTTCTAGACTTTATCTCATGTTCTCATGTGCTGGAATTTCTGAAAAAATGTCAATAAATATCGGTAAAATATCGATAAAATATTGGTAAATGTCAATTATTTTGACTTAAATCAAATCCAACGGTTAGGGTTAAATCACAATGGTTTTTTGACAATCCAATGACTATTTTGACTCCAAAAAATTCTATAAATACCCCTAAAATCATACAATTTCTTAACAAACTCATTATCACATCAAGCTCCATTTAACTCTCAAATTAATTTTTCTTTGTGATTTATTTCAATATTTTGAAGATCTTGTTATGAATATAGTCTTCATCAAGATAGGATCCCTTCATCAAAAAATGTAATGGAGCCACGTCGGTCTTCATTTAGGTTTTAAATGACTATTGTAATGTAATTTCTCGATAAATTATAATGAATATTGTTTTCAATAAGTGTATATTTGGTTATTTATGTCTTTTTTTTAGTTCAACAAAGTATTTTTGTTAATTTTCGCTTTATCGGTATTTTTGTCAAAATATCTACCGATATTTATAGCGCGCCTTCGGAGTTTGAACCTTGGAGATCTTCGAGCCTAGGGTTTGGAGAAAGCGGCGGCCGGCGAGCCTAAGGAGGTAAGTTAGGTTTTACTTTTGTTCATTTCCTCATCTTCTTCGTTTCTTCTTGAAATTTCGATTTCAAAATCTCATATCCAAGGGTAAGGGTTCTTTTGCAATTTGCTTTTGCAGGGGTTCAGATCTATGAAATTTATTTTATTTTTATTATTGAGATTTAAAATTCAAACACGGGTGTTTTGGCTTTTCAAAGGAATCTGTGAAACCCCAGAAAATCCGAATTTTCGAAAAAGGTAAAACGGTAATTTTGGTCAAAAAACCGGAATTTTTCTCCAAAAATTTGGGACTGGATGGTAGAGATTTTATGCTCGGTTTTCACACAGTTCGTGACTATTGTGGGTTAGGGTTTGAGCCCGAGATTGATGTCTCTGGGTTTGGGTTGCGTGTTTGGTGATGAATGATGTATGGATGCATGGAGACAAAAGCCAGGTTCTTGTTGTGGAGGGGCGAAGTGAGGTACTGTTGGATGGAATCGAATTGTGACTTTGTTGTATGTTATTGCTTCTATGAATAACATGTTGTGTGAAGAGTATCGTGTTAGTATATGTTATTTGATGTATTAACATGGATTTCATGGATATAAATTATATGTAAAAATTATAATTATCCATGGTATGTAAATGTTTCATGTAGCACTCATACATACATGTAACATGAAGGAAAATGCATTGGCATCATGTATTTCATATGCACGGTCACATCGCATTATGTTGGGTGTGGGTGCATGGTCTTGTTTATTCACCAGTGTTGGTGAATGGGTCGTGAGCTCGAAAAATGGGACAAAGTCCAAGGTAGAGACTCACAAGGGTGTAAAATGATAAAAAGGATAAATTACGTGTTATTTTGGGCGAGCGAGTTGAAATTAGATCCCCTAGGGTGAAAGAATCAAATGTTATTCACTGTTAGACATGAATCCCGACGATGTAAGTTCGCGAAAATGTTGGAAAGGCTTGCGGCGTCCTGCGGTGAAAACCTGAAAATCCGTGGCTCACAAAAGAAAAAGAAAATCATGATATGATAAATTCAAATTGGAGGGTTGTCCAATGGTTTAAGTCATTTGGTTAAATACCAATTGATGGTTTCCACACTTGAAGTGCGGTGTGGGAGTCGGTTAAGGACTCCGGTTGTGAGCATGAGGGGTCGCATCTCATGCATGACATAGAACATTTCATATAATATTGCATAAATTGTATGAAATGTGATTGATGTTTATGTATGCCATTGCATGTGCATTTTAGGTGGGAGTAACCCTTGTAGAAAAACTTTCTATTGGGCATTGCTACGCCGTCGTGGGACCTTTCGATACGAGGTCTGTGCAGGCGTCTGACCCGCATATGGGACCGCATGAGGGATGAGAGCTAGATGAGGCTTGTTTTGTTTTGTTTTTGTCTTGTATTATATTCAAGCATAACCAAAACATGTATACCTTTTTGTTGTATAAAAGGACTATTAAATGAACTGTTGGATAAATAATCTATCATATATTTTCGTATATTGGTGAATTAAATATGTAGGAATGGGTCTCAATATATGAAACAAATGAGTGTGATATTGGGACACCCAATATATATAGGCTTCCGCAAGTTGACAGGTTGTCAACGGGACCCTCGAGATAGGGGTGTCATAGAATCTCTAAAAGTTTGAAATTATTTTTAGATTTTTTGGTTCTTCGTATAAGACCCGAGAAATTCCAATTTCTGGAATAAGGGCAAAATCGTAATTTCAATTACAAAATTGTAATTTCGGTTAAAAATCCATAATTAATTCTCTAGATCTCTGATGGCGAAACGGATCATACCGTTGGAATCGTCTCGAAAAATCTAGTTAGCACGTAAAATTTCGTAATTTTCCGAGGCGGTCGGAATTTACAGTTTTTCGTCGCGGTTGGTCTTAGTAAATCGATTTACCGATGCCTGACCGAAGGCACGCCTGTAACATGTACTCATGTACCATAAGTGGTATGAGTAGAAATGAAGATGGAAATGGACCAGTAGGAGTAGTGTCGAATATCAAATACGGTAAGGGACATAAGGTCATTTTAAAAGTTGATTTTAAGTGACTAAAGGCCAAAATAGCCAATAGTGCTTCATCTCTTTGTTAAATCAAAGGCAAAAACATTAGAGCCATAGAATGCAGTGGCTATGGAATTTCATTTCTAGAGAGAGTCTCGACTTCTCTAGAAATACACAGATCCGATAGTTGGATTTATTGAACAAGAGGAAACGTTCTACGCGAGGACGGAGCTACAGCGCGTGGACCAGAGGTTTGCGAGTTTTTGACAACTCAAGAGGTAGGATTTTCTCCCTACTGCGTTTTATTCCATTTTAAAGGGTTTTGATGTTTCGGTTAGTTTGAGGCCGTGATGGGCCGTTTGATCGGTCCCAAAACATGGGACCGGTGTTAGAATTTTTGAGATTTGTGGAGATGCCGTGACTGTCAGATTTAGTGGGCTGTTGGTGTTTGGAATTTGCATTAAAATGTATGCTTTAAATCATGTAATTATAGGAAAAGGCCGGGAATGGGTTGTTCGATCGGTCCCCAAAACATGGGACGAATTATGGAAATATTTTTTGAGCGTTTGGGACGCTGTCGTGGCTACGCCCGAAACTGAAGTGGGCTGTTTGTGTGGAATTTGGAATTAAAATGCAAGTTTGAGATGATAAAGGCCGGGAATGGGCCGCTTGATCGGCCCTAAAACATGGGACCAAAGTGTTAGATTTTTGGGAGCCGATTTGGGCAATCTAGACACTGTTACGGACTGTTATGGGTCCTTTTGTGATAATTTATTCAATAAATGATGCTTGGGTGTTTATAAGATAGAAAATGGGTAAGAAATTCGGTTACAAAAAGTGGAACCGAGGTTGGACATGTGGGCTGCCCGTGGACAGCCCACTTACTCTGTTTTGGGACTGTAAAAACAGTCCCGGGTTTGTGTGAAATGGATAAGAATTGTCCATGTGTTGTGTGCTCGAACTTGTATGAAATGAATGGCTTGAGTTGATGTGATATATGAGTTGTATAATTACATAACATGGATTGTGATTTGATTTATGCGAGTATATTCATGTTTATATATTTGCATGTGTTGTATGAATTATTGAAATGGCATCATAATGCATTTCATATGCCTTTAGGGTATCCTAGAGATAGGAGTTAGTGCATGGTATAAAGTCACAGAAAGGCGGTTCGGAGGATGAGTGCAAAATGTTAATTATGGGAGGGTAGTCCCTTGAGCTTAAAATATCAATCGTCGAGCAGCTGATTGATATTCATCGGAGGGTAGTCCACAAATATTATATATCAATCGTCGAAGATGACCCAATTGATATATATACATCGGAGGGTTGTCCACTAATAAAATAATAATTCTCATACGAGGCTTAGAGTGTGAGAGAGTCAGTGAGGACTCGGGATCTGAGTTGGTCATGTAGACATTCAAGTAGGATCATGCATTTCTTGAATGTGTGTTTAAATTGGAACATTGCCTTTGCACTTAGGTGGTGAGTGGCCCAGCAGGCGATTCTCCTCTTGGAGCTTTAGCTCACCCGAGTCGTGGGATCCCCCTTTTCACGGTGCAGGGAGCGTGCGGGACGGCTCAAATCTGGGGTGGCGCTGAAGAAAGCGCCGAGATGTGGCACATTTGATGTTACATGTATTAGAATGCTTCTCATTTTTAATATATGTATTTGTATAAAAAAGTAAATCTAACTCTTGCATTATGGATATAGTTGAATATTGTGAATATAAGCCATTATGGATATAGTGTGATTAGTATTGGTTTTTTTTTGGGCGAGGGCCGTTTGTAATCAATTGATTGATGTTGGAACGGGTTTTATGAAGATTTTTGTATTTGGGTGCAGGGCTCCGTACAAGGAGACTACGATTTTCGTGAAAAATGTCGGGTCACGACGCATTCCACGAGTATTCAGCGGGTTGTGGTGTTAGTCAGCGGACCCCGGGTTTGGGGCGTCACGGCAGTATCCCGAGCTTAGGTATCACGAATACCTGAGGGCTCGGGTTTGGTATCCATCACCCTGAGGTGGTTTGATGTGATATAGGTATATGGAAACCTATAGATGGATAGAGGGTAGGCTTAGGCCATAGTTGAGGATAGAGCATCACCACTAGGTGTGGTTTGATGTTGGTTCGTGTGAAGTTACCTAGAAAATCAGGGACAAAACTAGGACACTACGTGCATGTGTGTATGTGTTTATGTGATTTTGTGAATTAATTAGTGAATTATTGTGTGAACATGTGAGAGGATTGATGAATGGTATTATGCCATGTTGTTTGTGTTGTGAATAGTTGTGTGCTTAAGTGGTTAGCACATGGGTGTTGGAACATGTTTAGGAGTTTTACGAGTGTGTAAAGCTGGAGCAAGGAATAAATGGAAATAAATTGGAAAAATTTAGTGGGTTTAAGGTGAAGAAATTTAAATTTTAAGGTTTCTGATTATGCAAACTGAAGAAAAAATTAAATAAAATAAATTTTACTAAATTTATTTGGATTGTGGAAGATGAGAAGAAATTTTAAAGTCAAGAAAAATAAAATTTACTAAATTTATTTGATGAGAATTGAAGAAAATAATTTTCTATGATTTTTACAAGTAGTAAAATTAGAAGAAAATGGAAAGAAAATAAATTTTATAAATTTATTTGAGGTGGAAAATTTTTAAATCTTGGGAAAAGAAATAAATTTATAAATTTATTTTTGTTGAAGAGTGAGAAAAAATAATTTTCTAAAGGTTTTATATGGTGCAAAATTTAAGAATTGGAGTTAAATAAATTTTATAAATTTATTTGGTGTCAAGAAAAAAAAATTTTGATTTTGTGATTTTTTGGTGATTTTTTCCAAGTCATGGAAATAATTGAAAATAATAATAAAATGTATTATTAAAATTGAAAAAAAATTTATGTGAAAAAAAATGCAGAATGGAGCTCTTTGCCCATTTTGTATTACAAGAAAAGAAAAGATTGTATTCCACGAGATTTAGGTGAAAGGTGAGATAGGCGCTGTATTGCGATACAATAGAGTACGTATTGTAGAAAATTTGGCAAAGTGAATGTATTACGTCTGATTGATAAACCACAATCTGATCCTTTATGCGCGACACAGTATGAGGCTTGCGTCTTCAGCAGGCGTCTCTGGCCTTGTATGACGACGAAGACATGCGATAAAGTATGGGCTTAATGTAGCCGAAGCTAATATGACGGCATCGCGGCCCAGGGCGTAGTGTGGAGCCATGAGAGCCAGCGTCGGTAGTGGACCGACATGGCGTATGGCGGGCGCGAAGGCGGCGGCGGACAGCGACGAGCGCCGGGGGCGCGAGGCGTCTTGCGGGGAAGCGGCGGCGGCGCGCGGCCCCCAGGCGTGGCTGGGCGCTGGCAGGGCGGCCTTAGGCGATGCACTCGGGTGCACTCGGCCCATTTTCGATCCGTTTTGACTCGTTTTTTTTCCTGAGTCACCAAATGAACACTGTTGATTGTAAAATAAAATTTTTTCGAAAAAAAAAAATAATATTTATTAAATTCAAATAAAATCAAATAAAATCAAATAAATTTTGGTAAAATTTTCGAAAAATAAAATTTTCAAAAATAAAATTTTTGAAAATAAAATTTTGTTGAGAACAATATTTTAAACGCGAAATGATTGCGTATACACTGAGTAATGTGTATGATTAGTGTCTCGGGGCTATGGTTATGCCTTAGAGATACTGTATTGGATTTAACTACCATTTGAAATATGGTGATTCTTGTGATGGTGCGTGCGAAATTATATGCATGGTGTAATGCGTATAGGAAGAGTGAATGCTAAGGTTAGGAATTATGACCTTAGGGATTTGGATCTTGAGAATGAACAAGAAAGTTTAGAACCTTATTGAAATGAATGAATCCCGAGTGGTTGGGGGTGGCTCCATAGGAAATGAGCGGGTTGGTTCATGGTTGTTAAGTCACATTGGCATGTGCATTGCTAGTTAAGGCGAAGTAAGAAAGTTAAATGATTCTTGTTGCCATGGTAATTTGTAAATGGCTAGTAGGGACAAGGACATGAAGGGACGTCCACGGGGCAGTCGAGCACCACCGACAGTTAGCCCGGTCGTCTCGTTTTGTTGATCGACGGGCCTTTGCCAGGCGTAGGTGTTCGCATAATTTATATCGCACAAGCTCGCATAAGCGGTAGTCGAGGAGATCCTAGTAACCCCCGGAGGTTTAGGACGTATCATCTCCCAGGCATTCACGGGAAGGGCAGATGGTGATAGACCATTGGTTTATGCCGGTATCGAGAAGGTGTTAGAAGGCTATGAGATTACCTTTGACACGACCGAGTTAGATTAGGCTGATTAGCTGGGGTGAGACTGGTATGGTGGAAATAGGCAAGGACCTCCTAGGGACCATAGAAGGCCATTATGGTGAGTTCTCCCTAAGTTAAAGCGAGAATGGTCTGTCTCTTCGAGGTTGTAGGTTAGAGATCTAGGGACTCTCACAATGGACTGAGATTTTGGACAATAATCGAGTTCGATGTCATCACGGGGATGGATTGGCGATAAGCACGGGGTTTATTATCGATTGTAAATTCTTAGGAAGTTACCGCCTACCGGGGGTGATACTGTGTTGCATTTCGATTAGAGGCGAAATACGATATTTTACGACGTTATGGGTCAAATTAATGGGACGGTTAGCGGGTTGGCTCGCGTGAGGCACTAGAGAACGAGGAGAGGCCGGACTTAGATCTACCTCGAGTGGTATCTTGGTATGTGGATGTTTTCAGACCAGAGCTACTGGACTACCTCCACGAGAAGTAGTGGACTTAGGTATCAGGGTTATACTGTTACTACACCCATCTGCATGACTCGCATGGGATAACTGGTTGAGTTGAACTCGAGGAGTACGATTCACGAGAGCTATTGAACTAAGATTCTGATGAATGGTACCCTGTGCTGCAAGGATTAATGGTTGTTTGATCGGTTGAGAGGAATGAAATCACTCAGACCAAGACCTCATGGCAGATTTACTGTCAGCGCGAGGTTGGGAGATAGATATCTAAGATGGCGTTTAGACGTTATGGGCATGAGTTTCTGGTGTTGCTGGTTGTGAATCGTGCGGCGTTCATGGACCTCATGCATGGGTGTTTCAACCATAACTCTGAATCAGTTTGTAAGTAGTCTTAGTGGATGACATTAAGTCTGCCGATCAGTGGAGACATGGTGTTGAGGATCGTCTTCTGAGTTGTTCGAGACCATCAAATTTTGCTACACTAAGTTGATAAGTGTTAGTTTTAGCTTACTTTGAATGGAGGTTTTACCCAGGACCGTGGGTGTGCAGGAGTGCTAGTCGAGCTGCAAAGAAGAGTTAAGACGGTGATGTTGGGAGAGACCGAATGTCAATCTTGAGATCACGTAGTTCTTGGGATTGGTGGGTATTACGAGAGATATGAGGAAAGGGGCTGAGTTGTCCATCTGGGCAGGTTGCAGGACACCGCATCACAGGATATGGACTCGTGGTTGGGACGGCTGACCATGAGAGGAATCGAGATCACTTGGAACCTCGGGATCTGGTGTTAGTATGAAGGGAGGATCAGGCTTTCTCCTGGATTCGGGAAGAGCGGAAGACTTGCAGCTGTACTAGTTTAGGGTAGGACGAGGATTGAGCATGGTGATGGGGTTTCCCAGAGAGGCAGGGGATCCCAAGACCAGGACAATGCAGGTCGATTCGCAGTCAAACATGATAGTATCTGATTCGTTCCTCCGCATACTAATGGGGTTGGGGACCAATTTGGGTTAGGGGTGCCTCTGACGCTTCCAACATCACGAGATAGGCAGGGGCAGTGTGGGTGAAGTAGAACGGATCGAGGAGCGCCCAGTGGGCGTAGTGGACATACCAGGCGGTGGATTCTGCTGGTTGGCTGATGTCGGGTTTGACAAGGATGAGTTAATGACCATCGGGTTGTCGATGGGTGAACCTAGGGTTGTCATGCAGAGCAGAAGCTTGGACCCAGGCTTGAGAGGGTTAAGGCCTTTGAAGCCAAGTGTATGTTCTTCCACCCTACCGGATCATAAGGTGAGGTGACACGATGGAAATTCAGATTATGAGTGAAATCTCATATTCTCATGGTGGAGCCCTGATTTTGCCGAGTTAGGTGTGTAGTATGGAATTGTGCGTTCGCGTGCACGGTAACATCATGTCAGTCGGATGTGGGTGCACACTGGGCATATGGGCGTCTGGCACCTGGTGAGTGTGGGTTGAGTTTGCCTTCCACGGACTCGTCATTAGAAGACTCATAAGTGGGGACCGAGGGGAAATGTGAGGCTTAGAGTGTCGCCGAGAGCAGTTATATAAATGAGATGAAACACCACGGTCGGGTTATCAACATTTGAGTTGAGTGATAGGAGTCGGGGTGACTTCGGTTTGAATACCCTTTGGAAATCGCATTGGGTGTTGTTGAGCTAGCAAGGGCTGATGAAATGGATGTCATGCATGGCATGAGACTAGGTTAACTGATCTAACCAGGTTGTCGATGAATTGTGAGCCTTAGAGAGGTTAGCGTTTACACAAGTAAGGGTTGTGTAGGGTTATCGTTGTCTGCGGAGTTATATACATATGTTAAGGACATCTGTGAGCATGTGTCTGCAGGTCATAAGGGTAGAGGAGCAATTGCCCACCGTGGGATGCCTTCTAACGACAATAGATTATCAATTAGGTATCCACAGATGGCACCTGCAAGAGGCATTGTAGTGGGCCGTGGCAGGTCAGATTAGGATGAATGAGGTGGGATGAGATCCATCAGGCCCGAGGATTTGATTAGAGACACCTCGTGAAGGTGAGCCCAATCTGATAAGATCTTCTCACGGCTCGGGGCTGGGAAGGGCTATATAGATGTACGGCCGTGCGACCCTTGGGTTCCGAGGTTGATCCGTCTTCTTGAATGTGATACCTAAAGAGGAGTGGTCGAGTTAATGGCGCGGGGAAGCTATTGGCGAGTTCATTGAACCCAGAGCTACCGAAGGATAGGCACAATTGGCGTGCGGTTAAGCGTTACCGCCTGGCATGCCGGTGTCACGGGGCGTTTCACATCTCCATGCTCGGAGACATACTCGAATCCGCGACTCGAGGGGTGGATTGGGACGGGTGTGGGATTGACACGGATAGGACCTTGAGAGGAGACCGGTGGCCCGTGATAACGATGGTTTTTGCAGCATAAAACCGTGAGCTAGTGAGGCTGCTATGACGCTGAGGTGGAGGGATCATCACGTGGGGTAGCGAGGACCGCGTGCGGGCCACTATTCCCTTCTAGTTTAGAGATGAAGTCGTAGTTTAGTAGTTTAAAATTCAAATATTTGTTTACATGCACTTCAGTAGAATCTGCAGTTGCATATGCAATGAAACGATTGTGATTATGAGATTTAAGACGAAATTCCTTTAAGAGGAGAATGTAGACAGAAATTCAATTTCATGGAGATTCAAGGGCAAAATCATTATTTCAATTACAAAATTGTAATTTAGGTTAAAAATCCGTAATTAATTCTCACAGTCTCTCTGATGGCGAAACGGATCTCTCTGGTTGGAATCGTCTCGAAAATCTAGTTAGCACGTAAAATTTCGTAATTTTAGAGGCGTTCGAGTACGTTTTTGAGGCATCGCTGGATTTAGGTGCCGTAAATGATTGATGCGACGAAGGCACATATAACATGTACTCATACCCACACTGCACGATATGTTATGAAGTGAAACTAGTGGAGCTGGAATGACGGGAAGTAGTGTGAATTATGAATGTCTGTAGAGAGAACAGTAAGGTCATTTTAGAAGTTGATTTTAAGTATTAAAGTAAAATAGTGATAGTGCTTCATCTCTTTGTTAAATCAAAGAGCAAAAGCTTGTGAACCATGGGAATGCAGTGGCTTCATGGAGATTTCATTCTAGAGAGAGTCTGACTTTAATACCTGAATCCGACCCAGTTGGATTTCGAATGTGGATGAGGGGGGGGGGAAAGCGATTACGCGAGGTAGGCTACGCGTGGACCCCGGGTTTCAGGTTTTGACAACTCAGAGAAGTAGGATTTTCTGCCTCCCTACTTGCGTTTTTATTCCGGAATTTTAAGGGTTTCGATGTTGGTTGGTTGGGCGTGAGAGACAGTTTGATGGATCCCGAACATGGTTCAATTATTGGAATTTTTACGAGATTTGTGGAGATGGCGTGACTGTCAGATTTGAAGTGACTATTAACAACGTGTTGTTATGATCAAAAATAATAACATGTTATGATTTTTTTTGTTGGTATGTTGTATTGGAATTTTGCATTAAAATGTATAACAAATCATGTGACTACCAGGAAAAAGGCCGAAGGGAATGGGTTGTTGATCGGTCCCGAAAACATGGGACGAATTAGCAGATATTTTGAGCGTTTGGGACTGTCGTGACTGCCCGAGAAACTTCAAAATGGGTTTGTGTGGAATTTGGAATTAAAATGCAAGTTTGAGATGATAAAGGCGGGAATGGGCGACGATGGAAAGCCCTAAAACATGGGACCAAAGTGTTAGATTTTGGGAGCGATTTGGGCAATCTAGACACTGTTACGGACTGTTATGGGTCCTTTTGTGATAATTTATTCAATAAATGATGCCCAGGTGTTTATAAGATAGAAAATGGGTAAGAAATTCGGTTACAAAAAGTGGAGGCAGGGTTGGAACATGTGGGCTGCCCGTGGACAGCCCACTTACGCTGTTTTGGGACTGTAAAAACAGTCCCGGGTTTGTGTGAAATGGATAAGAATTGTCCATGTGTTGTGTGCTCGAACTTGTATGAAATGAATGGCTTGAGTTGATGTGATATATGAGTTGTATAATTACATAACAGGATTGTGTGATTTGATTTATGCAAGTATATTCATGTTTATATATTTGCATGTGTTGTATGAATTATTGAAATGGCATCATAATGCATTTCATATCTTGGCTAGGGTATCTAGAGATAGGAGTTAGTGCATGGTATAAGTCTAGAGAAGACGGTTCAGAGGATAGTCTAAAAATGTTAATTATCGGAGGTAGTCCACAAACTTAAAATATCAATGCGTCGAGACGACCAGGTGATATTCATCGGAGGGTAGTCCTGAGCATTATATATATCAATCGTGGGCTGGCCCTGATTGATATATATGCATCGGAGGGTTGTCCCTTAATATAATTCTCATACGAGGCTTAGGCGAGTGTGAGAGTCGATGAGGGACTCGGGATGAGTTGGTCATGTAGACATTCAGAGTAGGATCATGCATTTCTTGAATGTGTGTTTAAGTGGAACATTACCGCGCACTTAGGTGGTGAGTAGCCAGCAAGGCGATTCTCCCTCTTGACTTTAGCTCGCCAGTCGTCGGGATCCCCCTTTTCACAGTCTTTGGGAGCGTGCGAGGAAACGGCTCGTCACAGAAATTTGAGCGTTAGAAGAAAGCCAGGAATGTGGCTTTGGTGGTATTTACATGTATTAGAATGCTTCCTCATTTTAATATATGTGTTGTATAGGGGTCAAATCATTAACTCTTGCATTATGGATATGGATTGGAATAATTGTAAGATATAAGCCCCATTATGGATATAGTGTGATTAGTATTGGTTTGGGCCCCGAGGCCGTTTGTAATCGGAGTGATTGATGTTGGGACAGGTTTTATGAAGATTTTGTATTTGGGTAGAGCTCCCCGTACAAAGGGACTGCGCGTTTTACGTGAAAAATGTGAGTCACGACATTCACGAGTATTCCGGGTTGGCGGGTGTCGCGGACCCGAGGTTTTGGGCGTCACACTTCGTGCGAGGAGATTCCATTCTACGTATTTTCTCTAAGTCGATCCCAGTCGTGCCATATTTCGGCCGAGTCCACCAAGTTTTATTGAGGTTTAACCGATCCACTCATAATCTCGTATCTGGTGTGTCGATATCGACGCGATTAGCCCCGAGTCGATTAAGTTTTTGAACCCTGTTCCCAAGTCATCCCAAAGGCGAAGATTCATCGCGATCGAATATATAACCTCAGGAAAATTATCCACAATATCTACATTTCTCTTGGTTATGCCATGACCAAGAAGAAAAAACATATGAACTAGCACCACATGCACTCCAGAGCTAATGACCCCATTCCTCAAGTACTTATCAGCCCTTGGCACGTGCCCATGAGCAAACCATTTTGCTTCTACTAGGAATGTGTCACATAAACATCAGGGTTCGAAAACTTGGTTGAGTCGGCCGAGTCCGGTTCGACTCGGTCGAGTAGTAATCGTCTCGAGGGTGACCGTATCGAGTCTGATACTAGATGCGATACAATCACAAACTTAGTACTAAATTGGCAAAACTTGGATGATTAAGTCGAGATTTCGAGTTAACTCGATCAACTTGGTCTTCTTTGAGAATGAAAAAGTCGATTCCCTAACTTCTCAATCTGTTTTTACCATCACAAAAAAAAAAAAAAAACCAATTTTTTTTTACAAAAATATGAAATTTCTCTCCAAAAGTACGATAAATGAACACTTTTTCACTTCAAAAGTACCAAAAATATGTTTTTACCCATCACAACAAAAAAAAAAACTTTTTTTTCACAAAAATGGAAGACGGAGAAATGGAAGAAGAAACTTACCATGAATATCAACAGAAGCAGAGAAGAAGAGGAGAGAGAGCAAGAGAATAGATAGACTCGTCGCCATTGTGATTAAGCTCTGAAGAAGAAAGGAGAGATGAGGGCTAAAGGCTAATGAAACAAAGAAGAAGCAGAGATGAGAGAACTGTCGGTTTGAGTACCCTTCGGTGGGCACTTCATAAAAATGGGTTACGATCTTTTATATAATTACGCAAAATGCCATCACTTGGTTTTTCAAAATTTATAAATTTAGAACTTAATTTCAGTTAAGAATTAAAATTAAGATAATTTTCGTTTTTTATTTGACTTCCTGGAAATAAGATTTTGACCTCTTTGGTTCATATTTTTTAGAACATTTTTTCAAAACACGGGTTTATTTTATTCTTATTTTTGAAAACTATTTTCTATTCTTAAAAATAAGAAGAACAAGGAAAACATGTTTAAGGCCTGTTTGTTTATTATTTTTAAAAATTGTTTTTTGTTCTTAACAATAATAAGGATAACAAGAAAAACGGGAAAAACATGTTTAGTTTCCGGTTTGTTTTTTCTAACTCCCATTTTTAAATATAAAAGAAATTTGTTTTATTAAATTTTTATCTTACTTAATTATATCTATTTTTCTAATAATTTATTTAAAATATTAATAATTTTTAAATATTTTAATCATCTTAATTCAGCTTTATCGGGCGATATCACGGCCCGATCTGCGCCGACCGATATCACCGAGGAAGCATCGAGTCAATGACGGTACGCGACTTTGAACCATGATAAACATGCCCGCTTTTTTGCAAATGATAAACTAAATCAAAATAATTACAGGGTTCCTTCAACTGTTTTGCATCTGAGATTAAAAAAAATGAATATTAATTTAGGATGGTAATTAAATTTTATTCAACGTACTGCCTTTCGAAGAGAGTCAATGGGGTTCCATCCATGATCATCGTAGACCTTGAAACTTATTTCATTGGTGATTCCATCAAGAGCATTGAAACATATCTTCATGTAGTCTTGTAGTTGTTCAACAGCCTCGTATTCCCATCTGCGTGCAGTTAGTAACTAAATGATGATTTTTTTTTTTTGGATGAATTGTATTCATGTTAATTACATTACATGCCTACCGGTTGACTGCTTCTGTGAAGAGAGTGAGTTCATCAAGTGTTCCATGAACATCAAAAATGCCATCAATTATGTAGACTAGTGAGATTGGTTTTGTGAGCTCCACCCTCTGCTCCGATAAGCTTGGATCTGGGAGGACCGCCAAGGGCCACTGTACCATTTCAGTGGTTGGTTTCTTGCAAACTTCAACTCATTGGCCAAACCTAGGTCTTTCCACCATCTAATTGGGTAAAAAGAAGAGGAAAAGAAACATTTAAGAGTGCGTCAAAAGAATAAGGTAATGTTTGGTTCCAACTATCAAGAACAGGTTTTGTGTTTTCTATGTTCCCAAAATACTAAAAACTTTTCTGGTAACAAGGGTCCCCCATTTTTTGTGATCTCCCTGTTTCCAAAACCCTTGTTCTCGAAGAACACCTAGTTGGTGTTTTCCGTGTTACAAAAAACTACTTTCTAGAACAATTTTCAAGAACACAAACCAAACATGGCTAATTTTCTTTGAAGAATAATAATAAGTTAACCTAAGTGAAGGTGTGAGAAACTCACTTGAAAACCTGCGTATCTCCTTCTAGTGTATGGATTTAACTATATTGAAATCCATTTTTGCTAGTTCTTTGAAGACATTTATCCATCCATCCGTGCCTTGAAAATCGCTAAGAAAGCTTTTGGCCATGAACCTTGCCAAACTCTTATGGTGGGGATGCCCTAATGTGTTCCTAACAATTCTAGCTCGACTTTGATCATTGTTTGTGTTTAGCAGCTGGCTACTGAAGTTGCCCATTTCTTCAAAGATATCAAATATTTATGATCAATTATTTCAGATATCAAATATTTATGATCAATTAATTCAGATAATGACCAAATAAAATTTGTCAGCATTACATAGTTTTTCTACATATAAAATATTTTCCTTATATATGACACAGGAACATGTAAAACAAAAACAGAAAATATAGATTTTGACGTTTAAGAGATAATAGGCAAAATATTGAATGGTGGACTTCATGCTTCTTTCATGCATGCAAAACCATGTATACAGAAATTTGAGCCAATGCCCTAAGAGGTTACCAAAACTACTAAATTTAATATTTTGATAGAAAGAGCGGCTTAAACATGTTGCTCACATTTTTAAAAAAAAATGCAATAGTAATGGAATAAATTAAGGGAGTCCTTTTAGTCAAGTAATTTATTTACTTATTAAAAGGATATGCATTTCATCGGTACACAAATCTTATAGTTAATTTTATAGATAATTGGAAAATAGAAGTAGAAACAGAGCTCATAAATCACTTTCATAATAGTAATTAATAATAATCATACCTAGGGCAATTTTGAACTCAACCAATGCAAGATAGTAAGAAGTGAGTCAATGGTTTATTACAACCTTTTTATAGCCAGTAATCATACCATAAATGTGTTTGGAATTCAATTAAGGGCCTACTTAGTTGAAAAAGCTACAAATCATAGCATTTTATTAATTCACGCTTGTAAAAATATCAAATTTCTCTTTTTATCATTTTCTCCATATTTAATTAATTATAGTATTTATATAAATTTTATAAATTATAAATTATATGAAATAATATGAATTTTTTATGGTTATAAATTTATTTCATATTATATTAGTAAAAAATAATTTGAAATTGTAAAAATTTATAACCATAATTTTTTTTATGAAATAATATTGTAATATTAAATATTATAAATTTTGTATGATTATAAATCTATAAAAAATTAATTTATGGATTTATATCAAATAATATATTAATTTTATCACCATAAAAATATAGTATATGGGGAAATAAATAATATTTTTACTGTTATAAATAAAAATGGTTAAAACCATAAATAAGTTTTTATTTATGAAATTATAATTAACCATAAAAATTGCATAAATTTATAACCATAAAATTTATTTATTTATAAAATAATATTACTTATGCTTAAATAAAAATTTATGTCATATTTTTTATTTATGGTTATAAATTTTTATAATTTCATATTATTTTTTGCCTCTTTTTGCTATATACATGCTTTTTATTTATTTATTTATATTATGTCTATATATGTAAATAAACTCTCCTAAAAACTCAAGTCTCGTAGGATTTTGTGTTTAATATGAATATCATGATTTTTAACACTTTCCCTCAAGTGGCTTATTAACCAAAAAAAGTCGTCCATAAAATTTCAAATAAACAAATGAGGATTTAAATTGTAAAGTTTTGACTCAACCTCCCCCCAAACAAAGCTTGCCACCACATTCATCTTCGCAATGAAACTTGCCCTCGGCTCGACACTTATAAGTTTAGGTTTAATATGAATATCATGTAATGATCAACTTTCCAAAAAGATTTGGCTTATAGGATTTGGATTGAATATAAATATCATGCTTCTTGATATGGAAGAAATTAAAGTAGAAGAAAAGAAAAAGCGTAGGAAAATAAAATTAGAGTTAAATCTGATTTATTATTTTTATTTACTACTTCAAATCAATTTTATATATTTTTAACTCAACAATTTAAAGATGAAATCATTTCAGAATATGTGTAAGTTTCCAAGTAATTTTATTTATATTGGATTTTCTTTAAGAATTTTCATCTTACAACCAAACATAAGAAAATCATTTTTCTTATTATTTCCTAAAACCAAATACAACATTAAAATAGTTACATTGAAATCGATTTTATTAAGTTAATTATGTAAGGAGGAAACAGCTAGACCTCTAGACAAGCGATTTCATGTGCTCCTCAAGGCTTGGGAGGCACTGATTACCATCATAACTATACATCAAAGGAACCATCCTTGCAACATTGAGGCAAGCCTTAGTGAAACATGAAGAAAATGGATTTGGAGGGAGGCATTGCTAGTTGAGGAGCTTCCATGTCTCTGAAATATAATGCATAACATGGCATCGTGCATTTTCTATGGATGTCCCTGGGTTTTCCTTCGCAAGAATTTGGTGATGATCCACGCCTCCTGATTCTCGTCCTGCATGTGCAATGTAAATATCCTTGTTAGTGACAAACCAATGAAGATAAGATACCATTCCCTTTCTGGGAATCCATTCACCCATACCACACATTCTGCTTCAGTCAGGTCATTGGACATGTCCATGCAGTTTTTATTTATTTATTTATTATTATTATAATTATAATCGTGACTGTTCGGACTAGCTTGCACATACGTCGACTAATTCAATAGGACTTTGAAATTAATGACTGAGTAAATCTCGGATAACTTTGAGGGGACTCAATTATTTACCATTGGCAACCCACCACAATAAGTTACACCAACCTAGCTACCCTGAAGGGTAATATACCCATGTACTTTTTATGGCCTAAAAATAATCTTGAGATGTCGCAGTAATTAAGGCAATATAGGCGGGACCCTAGTTCATTTGTGTACCGACTAAAACAGGAAATGATCATTTGGTGCAGGGGCACAAAGACTAGTGTTCAGAGAATTACCTTGGCGCTTCCCAAATCATCCCAAAGACGAAGGATTGTGGCAGCAGAAGATATAATTCCTGGAAAATCATCCACAATATCTACGTTTCTCTTGGTTATACCATGACCCAAGAGAAAAAACATGTGAACAAGCACCACATGTACCCCGGAGCTAATTATTCCATTTTTCAAGTATTCATCAGTCTTTGGCACATGCCCCACGCTAAACCATCTTGCTTCAACCAGAAATGCATTGCATAAAATTGCCCACTGTATGCACCAGATCGAAGCAGAAGAAGAAGATTCGCTTTAGCTTTGCATTCGAAATTCCAATGAATATTGCTAATTTTAAATTCCAAATTGTAAAATAGTATCTAACATACCGATTTTCGAAGAGAATCTATGGGGTTCCACCCATAATCTTTGTAGACCTTTGAACTTATTTCATTTGTGATGCCGTTAAGAGCATTGAAACATGTCTTCATGTAGTCTGGTAGTGGTTCAACAGCCTCGTATTCCCATCTGCATGTGATTAGTTAGTGATTAGTAAAGATAGTTTTTAGGGGTTTTACAATCACGTCGATGAATTCTAATATGTTGTAATATGCCTACTTGTTGACAGCTTCTGTGAATAGAGTGAGTTCATCAAGTGTTCCATGAACATCAAAGATGTCATCAATTATGTAGACTAGTGAGATAGGTTTTGTGAGCTCAACCCTCTGTTCGGACAAGCTTGGATGTGGGAGGACTGCCAAGGGCCACATGTACCATTTAAGTGGTTGGTTTCTGCAGTCCTCAACTCTTCGCTGAACCTAGGTCTTTCCACCATCTAATCGGATACAAAGAGATGAAAAGAAACATTTAAGAGTGCGTCAAGTGAACAAGGGGCTGTTCGGTTCCTATTTTCAAAAATATTTTGTGTTTTTTGTATTTCCAAAACACTAAAAACTTGTTAGGTGAAAAATAAATTCCTATTTTTGTGTTCTTGTGTTTCAAAAACCTGGGCTTGTTATATCTAGTTTTTAAAACTATTTTTTGTTTTAAAAAAAAAAAAGAAAAACAAAGAAAATAGGAAAAGGTTTTTGGTTCTCTTTTTTTTTTTTTCTTTTTATAAAAAACACAAAGAACATACAAAAAATATCAAATTCAAATAATAAGAACATTTTTTAAAATATCCTAAATAGATTTCACTGTGCTTAGATCAATAAAATTACCAAAATAGTTTTCAAACTCAGAACAAACGCACTGGACAAGATTTGTTTTCAAAACTAATTTTTATAACAATTTTCAAAAACAAGAATCAAACATACTTATTTTCAAAAAAATACTCCTTATTTTCAAAAACAGTTTTCAGGAGTGCGAACCAAATATGGCTAATTTTCTTTGAAGAATAATAATAAATTAAACTAAGTAAGGGTAAAAGAAACTCACTTGGAAACCTGCCGTATTCTCTGGTGTGTATGGATTTGAACTAAATTGAAAACTTATTTTTGCTAATTTTGAATATTTATCCATCCTTCTGTGCCTGAAACCATATGAAGCTTGGCCATGAACCTTGCCAAGCTCTTGTGATGGGGATGCCCTAATGTGTTCCTAACAATTCTAGCTTGACTTTGATCATCGTTTGTATTCCACGCATTAAGAAGCTGGCTACTGAAGTTGCCCATTTCTTCAAGTATATCTTCCCCCTTTATATCTAGCCGTGAAGTCATACAAACCCATTAATCCCTCGATATCCCGGCTTATTTTTCCTTGAACCTTTCCCTCTTTGTCCTTGAGATTGTTAAAGACATCTGTTCACACAAAATAACCATGAAATAACTTACTCTTTTATAACAGAGAATTTAACAGTGGAAGACTTTCTAGAAAAAATAAAATAGACAAGAAAAGAAGAGAATCTACCTGCACTCACATAGTAACCTTCTTGTCTCAGTAGCCGGAAGCCAAGTGCTAGCTCGTAGAGATCGTTATGGCAATCACTCATGTTAAATTTCGTATATAGTCTCTCTAGAACGGCTTCAATCTCTCCATGAAAATGGTAGTCAATGCCTAGGCGTTGGACTGCATCAATCATGAGCAAAGCTTTCAGTGTATCTTCTCCAACCTCTTTGAGTACGCTCCTAACTTCCTCCACTTTTTTTGCATGTTCCATTTGAAACTCATTCTGCAAAAGGAAGACCGTCAACGGTAGGACGTTGAAAAAGTGAAAATCCACCATAAGAACAAAGACCCAGATTAAAAAAAGAAAAAAAGAAAAAAGGAAAATGGGACTGAAACTTAACGGTGAGGCCGGGATATTCTGTGGATGGATGATTATCCTTTCTTGAGGGATGTATGTGAACAGTAGACATAGTGATGTTGGTGAAGTTAAGTTTGCTTCCAGTTGGGTGATGGATGCAATAGATGATGTTTGTGTTCAATGATACGACGGACAGCAAGAGACCAAATTTATAGGAATAGCGGCAGACATTCATGTTTTTCAAGTACGTCATCGCTACCTTGAATTCTATTAAGCTTTTACCATGCAAGCAATTTTCACACATAGAAATGGGGAAAAGACATGTGCTGATTTATCATTTTAATTGGTCCAATAATTAGAAACGTTTTATGCACCAAGTGGAAAATATATTGTCAATGTCGGCCCTAGCTTAATTAGGCAGGTTAGGCAAAACTTATGACCCCCTGAAAAAACTGATGGAAATCATTTTAATTAAGTGTCCCATTTTATTAAAAAAAAAAAAAAAAGATAATCCCACATACATGTTTTTCACGTTTCTTGTACGTCATCGCCACCTTGAATTCTATTAAGCTTTATCATGCAAGCATTTTCACACATAGAAATCGGAAAAAAAAAAAAAAGATAATCCCACATACATGTTTTTCACGTTTCTTGTACGTCATCGCCACCTTGAATTCTATTAAGCTTTATCATGCAAGCATTTTCACACATAGAAATGGGGAAAAGACTGGTGCTGAGAAGACGTGTTGATTTATCATTTTAATTGGTCCAATAAGGCAATAACTAGAAACACACCGATTGGAGAATATCTTGTCCCCTACATAACTAGACAGGTTAGACAAAACTTATGGACCCCCTTCAATTCTTGTCAATCATTTATCAGATGTTGAAAAAACTGTTGCAAAATTAGTTTATTACATACTTGAATTTCCCTAAAAGATATGGAAACTGTCTCAAAATGAGGGAGGGAGAATTATGCTTTAAGGTTAGAGGGGACCTTTTATTTAATAAAGATTCCATCAAAGTATCATAATCAAGCCTATAACTCATAAACAAGATATTAAAGTTGTTCACATAACCACATAAAATATTCAAAATGACAACACTATCATCGAACTTCCCATCAACCCCACACATTGTTCTTCCTTTCCCACAAGCCATACACACCCAATCTCTTTTTCTTTTTCTTTTTTTGTAATCAATCTTTAGGTTTTTTTCAATCAATATCAGCCCATTTTCCATATTTTAAATAAATTAAATTTTATACTTTTTAATTAATTTTATAAGATAACATCTTATTTTCATTACTAAAAAATATACTTGATTAAAAATTATTATTAAAATTTTATTTATTCATTATTTTATTTTCTTTTATTATATTTTTGTTTGTTTAATAGTCGCAGTAAACAAATCAACTTTTAATATATAAATATATCTATTTATAGTAATAAATAAATTAATAAATTTAATTATTTTTAATATTTTTATTTTTATTTATACACAAAACTACAGATAATATCTTTCATTAATATTTTTTTTTTAAATTAGGTTTTATAAGATATGTTTTAGGTTGATTTAATAAGATATGACTTTAAAAAAATATCAAAAAATTCAAAAATCCTACAAGAAAGGCTTCATACATTGAGTGCAAAAATGATGATCAGCATCTTGCTCGCATTGTAAGAAACACATTACGGCATGCTTAATTGCCCATCATAAAAGCCTGGCAAGATTCATGGCCAAAAGATTCCTTAGTGATTTCCAAGGCACAAATGGATGGATAAATTCCTTAAGAGAACTAGCAAAAATGGATTTCAATATGACTAAATCTATACATCAGAAGGAGATACTGCAGGTCACCAAGTGAGTGATATATAACTGACTCATGGCTTTAGCCAATTTGTTATTCTCCTAATTTAATTTCTATCCTTAAAAAGCATGAAATTTATAGTAAACTCAGATACTATAAATTTGAATTTTTAGAAGAGTTGGTTTCTATCCTTGAGTTTTTATCCTTGGAAGAAATCCTTTCTTCAAAACACAATTTTTAACTATCTATTTTTTGACCCTAGTAAAAACTATCATAAAATTAATAATATTTTTTAAAACATCATATTTTAGATATTATTTTTTAAATAAATCGTAGATATTGGAAAACTCGTTGCTGATTCACATGTTTTTTTCTCTTGGGTCATGACTCATGATATAACAAATAGAAACGTAGGTACTGTGGATGATTTTCTGGAATTATATCTTCTGCTCCTGCACCACATGATCATGTCCTGTTTTATTGGGTCCACACTGTCAAAGGTCAACAGAACCATGAGCAATAGGAGCACTACTACTGTTATTAGACAATGACCTGACTGAACAAAATATATATACGTGGTGGGTGAGTGGGGTTTTCATGAAAAGGGAGTGGTATCTGTGGGTACCATGGGCCCGGGTTCGGATCCCCCACCGACCTGGTCCACCAAGGCCCTGGCTAGGCTCACTCCCCTGTGCCAAACTACCAAGATACTGAGTGCCCAGCAACGCCCCGGGTGACCAACCGGTGCCCCGGGCGACTCTTCGCCTCGATGCCTCCTCCTTTCCGATCGGGACTTTACTCAAACCTTAAACCCGCTAATCGCTCTCCATGATATAAGTATATTTTCTCCCAAGACCAAATACACCCCACTGTAATGGAATATAAGGCGTTCCTAAATACACTCGCTCGGAAAGCGGCTCAAAAAGAAGAACAAGTCATCCTTCCCGAAACGAGCCACCTTCCTACCTTTACGGGAAGAAATCACCCACTTCCATGAAAAGGTGGATCCCCTTTTCTCCATAAAAGATAAAAGAATCACATCAAATCAAAATATATTCTGACTGCATAACCGCGATCCGACTCTAGTCTTCTAAAAAGCTAACTTTGCCATCAGAGGGACTACATAACACCACTGTCGTCTTCTTGTTTGTTTTCAGGTCACAGCCAACTAGTAGAATGCCCGACGATCCATTGACTCGAGAATCATGAGATTACAATCGGGCGTCGTCTGCGGGAAACGCCGAGCGTTCAAATCTCGTAGGCGATACGAGTTGGGGTACACCAGCCCTGTGTGATCTCCGATCTTCTAAGCTCGCCATTCTCAACATCCCACCGACCGTCAACTCACCGTCATGTTCAGCATCCACTAACCATCCCCCGAAGACCGCCCCCGGGCGCAGAGACGGAGGCAAGACAAGAGGAGCAGCCAAGCAGACATGGCCGAGTCAGACAAACACACGAACCGATCACGGGAAGACAATGAGTCATAACCCCGGCCGAGCCAACCAGCCGAGAAATCACGGGGACCTCCCGCCCACTCTCCATCCGGCCTCGACAAAGGCAGCGAGGTCGTCATCTAACGACATCGACCTACAAAGTGATGATTGAGTTATCTTCCAACATCTCTTCGCTCCCAAACCGTTCAACATCCCCGAACGCGGCGGAAGCCCAATCTTGAAAAAGGCCCCCTCGTCGATCCAGCCGAACCATCAGTGTCGCACGACGCTAGGTACAGAGAGAAGCCGCCAGGACTAACGCCAGTCAGAGCTAGCTCGTGAATATGTGCCCGAACGACCCGAGAGAGTCGCCCCACCGATACCATCCTTGTACCCTCCCTTCAAGGTTGCTCCCGCTCCACACATGTTTTTCTCCTTCGTCGTCCGGGGACCACAGGACATGCTCTCCTCTCCCCTCAATCAGCATATCCTAGATTATGAACCTCCCCGCAGCTTCTCTATACTGTCCTTAGCCATGTACGATGGCTCTTCTGATCCATACGATCACATGTTGCATTTCAACCAAGCAATGGTCCTCAACGCCGGGGATGATCGACTTCTTTGTAAAGTATTCTCAAGCCAAATTTGCTGGCCCCGCTTCAGCCCGGTTCCACAAGCCTAAGAGGGTCCCTTTAAACTCATTCTATTAATCAGGCCGTAGCTTATCTCCCAAGATCTATGCCTGGCCAGCAAAAAAGGAACATCAACTCCCTCCAGGCTATCCTCAAACGGGAACATGAATCCACCGGACTTCACAATAATGTGTCTCTGGACAAGCCATCCGGGCCAGATTGATATTTATGGGCGATGTGGCGTGGCCTTGCAAAACTTCCGAAGAAGCTTTGGGCCGACTACTCCATTCTTCCAGTCTTTATCCTTAGCTCCTCCCGCAACCATGGAAGAGTTGTATCAACGGGTAGATAAGTTCTCCACGCTGGAAGATAACATTCGGGCCGCCTCGCAGACTGTAATGATAACCACCTAGAGTGGCAAGCCGGCCACCAAAGGCTCATCTCGAATAAGAGCAAACAGAGAGGGTCGGTGCCTGCAGTAATTCAAAAGAGGAAGGAGCCCCTCTAGTTCACTCCTCTCAACATCGCCTATGACTGGCTCCTACCCCTCATCCGGGACCTCCCCGATTTCAAGTGGCCCCCACCTATGAGGGCGGGTTTAGACCAGTGCAACAGATCCCTAAGATGTGATTATCACAGGACCACGGCCACGAAACCAACCACTGCTAGAGCTTGAAATTCCTAGTGGAAAAACTTATTCGGGCCGGACACCTCAGAAGGTATATACGAGAGCCAACCCGCGGGCAACAAATTACTCCCACTGATGTGGTCTTTGGCTGCATCGAGCATGCGCCGGGGCCCGCTAGCCATCAACTTTATTAGGGACCGCCGATAGCCGGCAGATAGTCCAAAAACATAGGAGAAAAATGCTCCGGGCGGCCTCGGTCAAAGCCAAGGTGAACACCATTAGCACCCAAGAGAACATCACAAAGAATTTAAATGGCTGATTCGCCTCTATATCCTTTCCCTATTAACCCTACCCGGTCATTACCCTCATTTCCTCGATGCAAATTTGTACTACCGTGTGTATTAATGTATTGATGTGCATAGGTCCTCGCCGATCCAGTAGTGTAGTCGATTACTACATCTCCTAAATTTCTGCTGCACGAGTCCCGCCATCATCTCATCTACTGCATGGTTTTGGTCGTGGCTTAATTCGGGCTACCACATCGGGATAGTCGGGGACATCGCCTTCCGTCATGGGTCCGGGCACTCAGCAAGCGTCGCCTTCTGGTCAAGACTCAGCCATATACTCATCCCGGGCCTGGGCCCGTCACATGCCATGAAAGCTGCATCCCCACGCATTCACCAAACAATCAAGCACGGATCGCCTCCGGCAAGTCAACCTTCGTGAAGCCGTTTAGCCGCACACAATGCTATCGCCTCACGTGTGGACGCGAACAAGGGAGGCTCCAAGAACCATCCTCGGTGATCAACCCCGCCACAGCAATCACGCGCCATCCTCTCTGACCGCCTGGCGGGATGGGGAGCCGCTGCCAGCTTGATCCTCGAAACCACGCCCCACGGCTGCATAAACGCATCTATGTTGGCAGACTTCTCCCGGTCCAAGGAGGAGAAGGCCTAATTATGCCATGTGCTGCAGTTGAACGCTGATGTATTTGCTTGGACCCATGCAGATATGACCGGAATAAGCCCCACGCATGCCTCACACAAACTAAATGTCGCCCCATTCGCCAAGTCGATCAGATAAAAAGTGAGGCGCTTTTCATCCAAGACGGCCACTGGGCTTCATCAAGACCGAGGTCGTATGAACATTCGCGTAACTTGATCCTATCGTGAGCAAGTATAACTTAATGCTGGCTATGTATTGTCCCAAAGAAGGGAACAAATGAAGAGTATGTGTGGATTACACCTGACCTCAATGACGCGTCCAAAGATGCTCCCTCCGCCGCATAGATCGATTATGGACGTCTACCGCACCTGCAGATAAAGCTATCTTTTCTCGATGCCTTCTGATATCACTCAGATCCCCATGCACCCCTGATGCTTTAAAAAACATCTTTCATCACTCCCCATGACTCTAATTGGTTATAAACGTGATGCCTTCTACTTAAAGAATGCCGTGGCCACCCATCGAGGTCATGACGAAGATGTTTCGACCGCTACTCGATAAAGACAATAGAAGTCTATTGATGATATACCGTAAAATCCAAGCAAAGGTTCTGATCACGCGCACTTCAATGCATATCTGACCTCCCCGTGAGTATGAGATACATGAACCGAACCCCTTAAAATGTGCCTTCCTCGGCCGCACGACCGACATTCCTCGGGCTTTGGCGGTAGTTCCAAAAGGGGAACAGGCTAATCCCACGCCTATCGCCTTGCAATCACCGCCCCCACCTCCAAAGAAGGGGATCTTGGAAGAATCGACCGCCGCTTAGCCGCCCGATCGCTTATTTCCTGCTCATGATCGCCAAACCCTTCTTCGCACCCGAGGGGGAGCCAACTGGGTCGACTAATGAGGAATGCGACCGGGCATTCATGGAAATCAAGCACACCCGACAAAAAGCCCCGATTCTTACGAGCCTCGAATCCAAATGACACTCTTACCTCTACCTACCGCAAATTTCCTTACATACAGCAGCGCCGCTACAAAGAATGTGGGGGATGCGGTCAGGCCCCGTGTTCTTGTTAGCAAATCCTATACCGACTCGGAGACTAGATATAACCACCTCGAACGAGCTACCTTAGTCCTCCGGACATCCACCCAAAATCTCCGCTCATACTTCTAGGCTCATCCCGTTGTGGTGCTAACTGATCTTCCACTCCGGGGCACAATTCATAAACCTGATATGTCTGGAAGGATGGCCCGTTGGGCAATGGAATTAAGCGAGTATGGCATCCAGTACAAGCCGAGACTTTCAAAGAAGGACCAAGTCTTATCTAACTTCATCACGTAAACTCGGCAGCCTAAACACCCTCCGCCCCGATAAAACTGGGTCAGACACTCGCGTACGGGGCTTCCGTGACAAAACGAGGCTGCATTGTTCGCACATTAACCTCCCCAACCGAGGAGAGGATTGAACATGCAAATAAGGGAGCCAGCTTCGCCACCAACAACGACCAGCACGAGCACATGATACCGACTGAGCTCCTCGCACTGCCATGGGGCCGACAACTTTCTTGCCTCGCAGCGATCTACGCCTAGTCAGTTTACTGTGTTAACGCAGAATTTAAGTCCAAGGATCCCCGAATGGCGAAGTATGCTTCCCTAGTCATGCAGTAAATTAAATACTCCTCTCTACCTGAAACTCAACATGTCCCCGTAGATTATAATGAGAGGGTCGATGCCTAAATTTTGGTCGCCTATATCGTCGATAAGGAAACCGTATTTCTCCCCATCTACTCATCAACCCGACTTCCTTAACATCGCATGCCCAAGCCAAATAAAGGAAGTTCCCTCCGTCCCGATGGACTCCATACGACAATACATAGCCACTGGGAACTACCTAATGACAGTGAGACAAGGCTCACACTCCGCTCGCATTCGCCACTAGATTCTCCATGATCAATCATAACAAATGATCCCCGGGAAGGCCATACTTAATGTTTCTAACCCCCGAGCAAGGACAATATGTATTAGCCGAATCGCATGAAGGCGGCTATGCCTGAATCACCCTGGGGAAGAACTCTAGCAGCACACCCAGCTCACACTCAAGGGCTATCGCCAACTATGAAGTCGACGATAAATGACATCAAGAAATGTGACCCTTGCCAGCAAATGTCCCCTATCTTGAAATTGATCGGTGCAAGATTGTCTCCATCTCTAAATGCGGCCATTCGGGCTCAATGGGGGATTGATATAGTTAGTCCGCTTCCCACTACACCGGCTCAAAAGAAACTATTATTGGTCGCCACCAATTATTTCAGTAAATGGATAGAGGCTGACGCTTTCTCGTCAATCAAAGATGTAGATGTTTACCGCTTTATCCGAAAAAGACATTCAAGACCATACATCCCAAGATCAATCGTGACGTATAACGGTCGCAGCTTGACGCCAAGTCTACCCGGACTTTGCTTGAATCAAGATAAAATTATACTCTACCTCAGATCCGCAGCAATGGCTACAAAAGTCTCCACAAACCCCGTCGACCGCTTCTTTAAAAGTAAGTAGGCTCTGCTAAAGGAACGGTGGAAGAACCCCCGGTGCTTTGGGGCCTACGTAACCACTCCGCCCAAAAGCCAACCGCATCTCCTCAAGGGCCACTTACGACTGGGGAAGGTCGTTATCCCCATCAAATCGGGCCGCCCACCATCCGAACAAATGGCATGCCAAGTCAAAAACGCGAATCAATAGCCAGGAGTTATAAGTGAGTGATGAGCCGCGAGGCCGCATCAATCCCGAGCACGCCCCACCAATCACCACTCGCTAACTCTTTAACAGTGGGTAAAGCCTCAAGTGATTCGCCGGCGATCCGTCTCGAGGAGTTTGAGAACATCAGACCTTACCGTAGGGAAATTCCAACCCAATCGAAGGACTATTTGACGCAAACCGCGGTGCCGGATCCTAAGTGCTATGACAAAATAAGATGGAACTCTGACCTAGAATGTGGAATGCCACGCACCTGAGAAGGTATTATCAATAAAAGAATATCTTTATTTTTGCCTACTCGCATGTCTTTGCATATTTTTTCATTATATAAGGTCAAATTTAAAAGCTCAGATGGCGTAGTAAAATGACATATCCGACCAAAGACAACAACATCTAGCCGGTCAATGCAAAAGCCCTGATGGCTGGAAGAAAATGACCCATCCATCGAAGATGGATAACATTTATCGGTCAAATTTAAAAGCTCTGATGATCTGAAGAGTAATACACCCATCTACCAAGATAGATAACATATAGTCAATAAATGCAAAAGCCCGAATGGCACAAAGAAAACAGACCTATCCTCAAAGATGGACAACATCTAGCCGGTCAAATTTAAAAGTCCTGACAGCAAAGAAATGACCTATTCGCCTAAAGATAGATAACATCTAGTCAGGTCAAATGCAAAAGCCTAGATGGCGCCGATAAATGATCGATCCGACCAAGATAGATAAATATCTAGTCAGGTCAATGCAAAAGCCCTGATGCAGTGAATGACCCATTCGGGGCAACACAACATACGCCATCCGGCCCATACGTATGATTTCTACTCGCCACATGCCAAGGCCAATGGTGCGCTTAACAAAATCAAATAATACAAAACCCTAAGGCGAGTATCAAAACGCACAAATGCGGTATCAAAACAAAAAGCAATGTTAAGAGAAAGGGGATGTAAATCGCTTGATGCAAAACATCAACGCACAAGTCTCACACTCACAAAGCACTCAAGCCCTGGGCTACTAAATGCAGATCCTTAACCTTGTTGTCTCGACGAGGCCTGAGACCCATCTAAGAGTCGCTCCTTCCGGTGATCTGGCCGGGTTGTTCTCCTGACGCTCCTCCCTCGCCAATCGCGAATCGATCCGGCTAGAGCAGCTGTACAAGTGTCGTGCGAGGGTTAGCAAAGAACTCGAGTTAATCTGACCAAAGGATCCCAGATTCCATCCGGATCTCGAGGCTTTCTCCCGCATATGTTGTGTGTAAAAATACGCCAACCATGTTTCATAGTTGAACAACATGTCGCCACAGACGAACTCCTGCCCATCGCCTTCACGCAATGGCCTTTTCCCGGAGGGCAGCAAAATCATCCTTTATGTCCCAAGCTCCAAGATCAAGGAAAGTCGCTCGTCCGTCAAACGGCTGTTTTCTTCCTCTGCCTTCGTACAAGCTTCCCCCGCCATGGACAATGCCTTTTAAGCAACTCCAAGCTCTGACCACCATAGTTCCACAACCGCTAAGGCACATCAACTCCAGTAAGCCTCAGACTCCATCCGTGCCTCTGGGCATTAATGGCCCCTTTAGTCCTCCAACTCGTCATCGATATTCTCACGGCGTGTCAGATCCCTCTCACCCCAACCCGTGAGTGCTTTTCAGATTCCCAAATTTCCTCCAAATTCAGTGATTAACACGCCTAACTCGGCCTCCTTTAATGAAGAACTCTGCATCTCTCGCTTGGCCATTCCCAATCGGGACATATACCGCACCTATTCTGGCATCCCTTAGCCGGAGCTCGAACTCGGTGATAAAGCGCCATGTTCGACAAGCAAAGAATGGCCCGCAAAGAAACCCATTACTAATACAAAATCAAGCATCGGGCGCTAATGTCACATAACTAAACCCATTATCTTTACCGCCAATCGACCGAACATAGTTACGGATCATGACTAGATCCCATCATCGATAATCCGCTGGATGTCTTCCTACCGAGTCCCTGCAGGAACGCTCACCATGTAGTCCTCGCCAAGACCCATGCCTCAAGCAACTACCGGCATCCGAAGCATGTGCGGATACAAATTGTTCAGCCGTTCGACCGCGGACTCTCCACGGTGTAAAGGTTCCAACGGCCAAGATGATATGTTTCACCCGTCCGCCCTGAGCCACAAACCCACCCTCGTGAGGCTCCGCCACGCGGAGGAGCATACCGCCTGCTATAATCCGGTCCGACGCTGTGGGCCTTAGTACTGGATCGCATAAACTTCGACCGATAGTCGACCCTCACCACCGTGCGGGATTACCTCAAGTGCACTCTAACCCGGACGACTTCCTTCACTCTATCCGTGCGACTCCCCGCCAACCCGCTGATCTATGGGCCCCGATTCGGGAGAGCCAGGGATGATAATTGCTTGCACCTCCTAACCCCTTCCTCAAAGAAATACTCACTATATCCCATTCGGGCGTGGCGACATTTCAAACTAACTATCTGAAATCACTGCCGCTCTCTCATGGCAGATAACGATCAAGCAACCCCGTCATCCTCTAATCCAATTCCACTTCCCTCTGCAACCTCGAGACCTCATGCCTGGCACTTAACTCGTGGAATGAACCCCCGACCTAAGCTGCTGCTCCATTGCCCGGGATGCCCCTTTCCTGGTTCGATTCACCACTGGGCAACCCGCCACTGACAGCAAGGAGCCGCCGGATGGCTACTCCCGGGTTCTCCGACCGGGAGCTAGACGGGTAGAACTAGAACCCACCGGGAAGTGACGACTCGACGCTATGTCCAAGACCCCGCACCCGACTCGATGCCTCAACTACTGGGTCCCCAGAGGGACAAGCGTTGCTAGAAATCAGACACCGTAGGTCAGTAATGACATAGTGCTCCCCTTCCACAATATCCGAAGGCAACGGTCAGGGAATGACCGGAAGGGTGTAAGGAGCCGGGTTGCACCTCAATAAAATATATTATCTAGAGTTGCCAGAACCTCGAAGGACGCCTCCCGCCCGGAATCTCCACTAACCCGCAATCTTCTAAGCTCGACTCTCCCACCCAAATCCACCACCGTCGCCTTCCCGCACGAACAACCCAAGGTTAACCCATCAGAACACACAAAATATCCGGGTTAAGGTCAAGCTCCAGCCATCCAACCTCGACTCTACTACACCGGGGAAAAAGACTAAGACCGATTAATATTAAACGGAAGCTCGAGGGAACCCGGGGTCTCATCCCAGGGTCCCCTCACTAGCAATGCGCCTTTCGCCTCCGTCTTAGGTGAGTCGGGGAGCCCATTAACAACCTGAAGTCTGGGCTCGTAACCCACATGTACATCTCGACCACCCCGCCCATTCTAGAAAGTAACACACAATGCAGCCTGCACCAACGAGATCGAGTCGTGGTACGCATGGTTCATCACGTGAGCCACCGACAAAACAATGATGACGCCGGTGGATAAGTGGCCTGGGTGCCTGCAAAATGTAAAATTGCTTCATCATGTATATGTGAAACATAAAATTTCTAGCCAGGATGCTCCCGGGTAAAAACACACCGTCAGGTTCTCCAATCCAAGGTGTGACTCATCCACCTCATTCCATCAACTCAGGTTAATGTTATCGGGCACCTTGCAGTAAGATTTTAACTTCTCTATCGTTAGGGACGCAATGATGCTTCTTATGCATATGCGCTTCAAAGGCCTCCTTAGCGACCACTGCGGGAAGTTTCTTCGACTCCCTTTCCATCTCTACATCAAGAGGAGAAGAGAGAACTAATGTTGTGGACTGCGGCCACATACCAAGTTGGTACGAAGGCATCCGGCCGGCCAACAGGTTTTAAAACCTAAACTCTGTGTTCCTACGGCCTGTAAATTTTCATTCACTAAGGTCCTGCATTACTAAAGGATGAAGATGATTACCTATGAAATGAAGAGTGCGCAAAAATGGTTCACGAATGCAACGTTAAAACCTGTGATTTATGTGCAGGATGGTCAGAGAGAGGAAAGCGTATAAAACTCCAAAATGACAAGAAAGGAATAATAGTACGACTTAATGATTCATATCTATATATCAACGCCAGGCTTGACGCGATTTAATGACCGACGACCCGATCGCCTCCCTATGGTTTGAACCATCGCGACACTCCAAACGCCAGTGCGCCAGTGAGAGACCTGTTGCGCTAGGCTCAGTGGGCCCTTCACTCAAGTGGTTAAGTTAACAACCTAACCCATTAATAAGTCAGATAATGTCTTAATCAACATCTCAATTAGGCAAGATGTTCAATATCGCCATACCCATTTTCCAATAAGACACAGCAAGTCGTTTCAAGGAGCCGCGCATTTTATTAATTACACTAAGGTGTTCAGTACACATACAAATGCATTACATTGCTAATCATATTACAATACGCTCCAACTAACATTTAGAACTTAATAGACACTCAAAATATAAATATAGGCAAAGCAAATACAATGGCCAAGAAAGAAGCCATGTAAAAGCTAAGAAAGAGGAAACATGAGATGTATCGAAAGAAACTGACACTTGAAAGATCCTCAGCCTAAGTGCAGGGGGTACTCAAGTGCAGGAACCCACTCCTTTCCCCGGACCGCCCGACGCAACCGCAACTAAGCCGAGGCCTATATCCGCGAGTTAGCGCACTCGCGCCTGCTCCTCTCGGGGCATTAAGATAAAAAAAATGCCCTTCAAAACATCACTATGACTACCGTCCCTTGCAACTCGAACTAATCTATACTCAAAGTTCGTCTCTAAACCTTCCCTACCAGCCCTGGTCCAAGAGGTTGAACACAGAACATGAGTCACTGTATGATCACGTATTAAAGGCTCTGGCCTGATAATATGCATAGATGTACCTTCAACTCATCGTCACTTTTACAGAAGTTCACCGCTCTCTCAAGCCAAAAGAATCGCATTAAATATGCCACTTGAAACAAGGAATTCATCCCAAAAAAAAATATCTGTTAGAAACAACTAAATATTTAATGCCCATCATATTTAAGGTCAACTGGCTCCCCATACGATCTTCCCGACGAAGGATCACTTCTCGCAGGGAAAAGCGGGGGCATCAGGTACCATGGGCCCTGGGTTCGATCCCCAGCCGACCGCCTCTTTAGCCCAAGGGTCTCCGATAGTCCCACCCAGCCGCCCATCCCAAGACAGTGAGTAAGCCCAGGAACGCCCGGGCGACCCTCCGCCCGAGCCGGGCAACTCAGCTCGATGCCTTTCCCGCCAGACTCTACCAACCAAACCCCGCGAACCGCCTCCCATGATGCAAGAGATGTCCCTCCCAGGCTGAACCCACACCCACTCCAACTGGAATAGGAAGGAAGGTTCCCAATAGCCAGAAATTGCTCGGAAAGCGGTTACATAAAAAGAAGAATGTCATCCTTCCCGAATGAGAGCCACTTTCCCTACCTTTATGGGAAGAAATTTTCTACTCTCCATAGAAAGGTGGATCCCCTTTCTCCTCCATAAAAGAGAAAAGAATCACACCAACCCGCACGACATTCTTGATCGAGATGAATCCAAATCTCAACTCTCGCCTCCAAAAGCTAACTTTGCCATTTGAGACGACGAAACACCACCGCTGCTCTTCTTGCTTATTTCAGTTGCGCCTAACTGCGACAGCGTCCCGACGATCCAATTACTCTGAGAATTCCGGAGACTACAGTATTTTCTCTTCATTAGTTTGTCGCTAACAATGACATTTACACTACATGCAGGACAAGAGTCAGGAGGGGCACGATGGATCCAACTTTGATATAAATATGTTATTTTTTAAAAAGAAATTATTAATATAGGTTAAAAATCAAAATAACATTTACATGAATAATAGTACCATAATATTAACTTAAAAAAAAATTCAAGTAACAAACGCATTATGTTGAGCATTATTTTCAATTTCAATCTATTATTTTCAAAAATGTCCCCCATATGTAGAACTTGAATCCTTACCATAGTAATGTAATATGTTCAGTTAATGTAACAAACTTTTATCTATTATAACATATTTTTACCTACTGTAACATCTCTTTTGCCTAAGTAATAGATAGTTGCCTAATATAACAAACTTTTACTTAATGTAACGTATTTTTGTCTAATATAGCATATTTACAAAAGTTTGTTACAATTATATAGTGAAAAATTACGTAACTATTGAAAGTATGTAAGCTTAACACATAAAGGTATTTTTGTCTTAATAAGGGGTTACTATTTCACTGCATAAACACCCCTCACTTTTGTTGTATGTCCCACTTTGTGGTGAAGTTCTAAAGCTTAAGTCTCTTTTACTTCATGTAAAAAAAAAAAAGTCTCTTTCACATAAATTATCAATCATGTATTTGGTTGGTAAGAATATATTTCAAATTTATGATTCATTTTACAACAAATACTTTATATGTTTACAATTTTTTATGAATGTTATAAATAATAAGTATTAATTATTATTTATATGGTAATACTAAATACTAATTGAAATTAATTAGTATAAATAAGTAGATAATTTAGAAAAAAATATGTTAATTTTACTAAACTATCCTAATGCTGAAAAAAATTATATAAAGAATTAAAATTCATAATTTAAGATCACACTTAACTTTTCTTACAACTAAACATTTTAGCTTACAATATAATAAATTTACTCCACTGGGACTCGAACTCGTAATCCCTACCCTTCATATACTTTCATTTTTCAAAACATCAACACTCTACCAACTCAATAACACTTAGCCTAAAACACGATAGACTAAGAATAATTTAACTTAAAATCTATTTAAATGATTCAAAAATCATATCAACTTTACTACCAAAATTTTATAGGTATATTTTTATGAAAACAATAAATTCTAAAAATGGTTTCAAAATCTACAGTAGTCTGTCATAAATGTCAAAGTTTTTAAATAAGTTTTTATAATTAATGGTTTTAAAGTTTTATTTGAAAAAAATGCTATAAATTAATCAAACTGTACAAATATAAAATATGAACCAAGAAATAAAGAGATAATAATACACGATTTTCATGACAGGCTGACTAAACTTCTACGTCAAGAAGAGTGGAATTAAGAATAAATTGTGGTAGACCCACTTACCATATTTCCACCACATGAACTTATCCCTATCCATATCTTTATCTCCAAATAGCCTTAGCCTTAAATTCATTGTTTGCACATTTTTGTAGTTTTGATGGGTGGTCATGATCGCACATTTAATATCAATGGAGACGGAATTTTCATTAAAGTTATTTATCAAAATGAAAATATGAATTGGGTTGCTTGAGAAAATTAAAAGAATGGCGGAAAAATATGACCCACTAAATTGTCGTATATGGGTCTTCTAAGCGTTCGAACGTCGTGATTCCTAACAGAGAAGATTGGAAGAAAAATTGTCTTTCTTAAATCTTAATTGATGCCATAGGTCTAGTTCAATAACACGACAATTGCATGTGATATAGAGAAAACGAAACAAGCTAACGCGATAATATTCTACTACTACAAATTATTTTTCTAAGATTATGATTTGTTTCGCAATCTACAGATTTATCATATTTCCATAATAAAAGTAAGAATGGGAAATGTTTATATGAGTCGATCAGATTTTCCTGCTCATACATATCCTCTTTGTTTCCAGGACAAAGTAGTGTCAGGGACACAGGTCAGTTCTCTCGTGGTATAATACAAGAAGCATGGTCTACAGATGTAGATATTTCAGAAATCGATCATACTGGGCGTTTATTATAAATACACCCTATATATGTAAACCATATTTGAATGATAGTGCGAAAGCTTAAGTCATTCCTGCATAGGGCTAACGCACGGGCCGCTATTTCAATCGCTATTAATAATAGTATTCTATTGTATTCTATCCTCGAATTAATAATTCGAATAATCAATTGGTCAAAAATAAAAATTCAAACACAATCCAATTAATACCTTGCAGAACACGATATGATACATAACCCGTTTATTAATTCGATAATTTAAAATAATATAAATTATAATTAATTCATCCAAATTAACACAAATAACATATTAAATTAGTTAATATGTATTAAATATTAATTAACATAATAATTAAACAAGCGCCAATACAAGTCAAATTTGTGTCATGTTGATCGATACCGAATATAACCTCGTTTATTAAACAAAGTGGCATGCTTAATACGACTTAACCCAAATATGATTATTCTCGACCCAAACACATAGAAAACATGTCGAGCTCGTACCGTGTAGACACACTATCGGACCACATAAAATATTTATGTCCTTTTATTATTATTTTTTTGTCTAATATTTATCACCATTGTTGCACGAATCACAATAATAAGAAAAATACCAAAGAAATAAAATACATAAAATATGTATGTCCTTTATTGTTTTTTATTAAATTATAAAATACATAAAAATTCAAATAAAATACATAAAATAATTAAAAGAAATAAAATAAAAACAATAAAATAAACTTAACAAATTAAAAATTTCTATGTTACTTTAGCTTCATTTTATTTGTTTTTTCTATGTATTATAGTTATACTTTCTAACTAAAATAGCAGTTCTTTTATAAAACCTTCAAACCATTAGGCCCTAATTAGAACATCACATCTATATAAAAATTTGCTTGTTTTTCATTTTTTTAATTTTTTTGAAAAATACTATTTTAAATAATTATTCATTTTGAAAAAAAGGGGGAAAAATCAATCATGTCTTTAAAGACATATATATATATATAGGTTATATATATATATATATATATATATATATATATATATATATATATATATATATATATTAAATAGGTCTTTTAAATTTTGTTTAAAAACAACTTACCAAATATCCTTATCTTTAAAGTGGATCTTTTTTGTTTTCTAATTTTAAAAACAATTTTTAGAGAAGATGGCCAAACACCCCCATTGTTTTCTTAGCAAATTCAAGATAATACATAGAATCTTGTACCGAATACAACTGGAAAGGTTTCAAAGTTCCTTCCACAATAATTTTTATTTCTCCTTTAATGAATAACGCTAATGGAACCTAAAAAATGAAGCACCCCTTCTCTGGATACAAACCCATAATATATATAAATATATATATATATATATATAGTAGGCTATATCAAATAGACATTATATGTGGGTATTTATGACCTAGCTTATATTCCTACGTAACACCTATGTTACGTCGACAGGCATAACGCTCTGGCCGAGGTGGATAACTGTTTTATCTTGATGCCCGAGGTGATGGAGGTGGTGGCCTGCTTGACCTTCTTGAATTATCTGTCAAGTGAGTTCTTGCCAAGCTTAGGTCACTCACGTGACAGCTCACATGAGAGAGTTTAGGTCCCTCAGATGATTGTCACGTGAGCTGGGTCCCTCACAAGTGAGTGAGTTCGGGTCCCTCACATGACTACCACGTTAGCTATGGCATATCCCATTCCACTACCATTCCGCGGCGGTCATTTCGAGCCACAGTGGTTAGGAATGACTGGGCAGGACTTTAAGCCCTCAGGTCGCAAAAAGTCATCATCAGGCTGATATTTCCAATGATTCGCTGCACATAAAAAGTGGCTCCCACTAGCCGGGTTCTCTTAATACGACCAATACATTAACTGTCAGGTTTCAAATGTCCCACCCAGCGTTGTTCTACAATTTCGCTTTAAACATCCTTCGAATTCTTCTTTCGGGGGATTTCGCTACTATGCTATCGTAGAGTCTCTCCGTTATCCTCGCTGCATTAGCTTCAATCATCTATCCTCACCGGCATATAGCGTTTCGTCCTCACCTTGCAAGTAAAGATAGATTATGGTGTTTATCCCTTCATCTGCCAATCGTTCCTCTGTCTTTTCTTCTTTGTTGTTGGTGTTTTTTTTTTTTTTTTTTTCTTAAGAGGGGAGGATATTGTTGAAAGTTGAGTGGGCGAGATCTCGTCATCTACTTCGTTTGAGGATGTTTCTTCCCGTGTGAATGCGAATGGAGTCATCACGTGGCTCAGGCCCGTTGGAGAGGCTAGGACAAACGCATTTTAGAGGAAATTTTCTTTTCCCCATAATGTTCGGGTTTCTTTTCCCTCCACAGGGCCTCATTTTAAGGACCGTACGAACAAGGATCGAGGTGTCATGAACTTTATCTACTGGCCGAAGATCCACATTAGTGAGGGATTGAGGTTCCCCCTTCCGCCCTTGATTCATCAGTTTTTACACCTCACCCGATTCCATCATGTCCACGTCTATGTGAATATCATTCGTGTTCTGTTGGGTGTGTTCGTACTCAATAGGAAGTATGAGGTGCATTTAGGATTGAAAGAGGTCTTATACTCATACTCCCTAAAACGCCATAATCTAGGGAGATATTACTTCGTTACCGACGATAAAGCGCTACAACTAGTAACGAACCTTCCCACCACCAGTAAAAATAAGCCATATGGTAACATCTTGCTCTTCGACGGTTGGGGAGGTGCCCGCGATCCCATGGTCTAAGAATTTCGAGTAACAAATCTGACCTCGATGCGTGTGCCTCGAAAGGCGAGATCCAAGTCTTTTTTTTTTTTTTGGGTCGTGCTGGTTTGACTTTTCATTCGCCATATCGGGCGGATTTGAATCGACCTTAAATTCATTTATTGTGGTGAGCAGGAACTTTGAGTCGGGGAAAGCTCGTCGATGATCTGAGTCCGGCTCAATTCAACGCTTTAGTGAAGGTGTTGAGCTCGTCGAACACCGAGAAGGATTTCAGGCACCTATTGACGCTTGCAAACGTTCAAGACGTGTTTGATCTTCCAGAGGCATTCTTTCTCCCCTTATGTCAATCTGACCCTGTGGAGTCAAGAAGCTTAGCATTTGGTGGTACGATGATGGCATGCCTTCATTTCATGGATCTGAAAAGCGCCCAAAATGGTAAGGTGTCAAGGATGACTCGCTCGGCCAATCATCGTGAGCGGTACCATAGTTTCGTCTGCCATAAATTTTAGACTCGAAAGCAAGGCGTAAGCAGAGTAAGTGGCTGCACTATCGAGGTCGACCAAAATCGTCATTAGGTGCCTCCCAATTCCTAAAGTCGAACAAGTGCATCGTGAGCGGTGCAAAGACAAATTTGTCTGGCGGAGATTCGTGAAGGTAAATAACCCCCGTCACTGGCCTGATGCTACTCTGGGGCAAAACTCGTAATTAACCCAACTACAAAAACACCATAACAGAAGCCGACTCCTCGGATTGGGCATCGTCTGCAGTCGGTGATCAGGTCCATCAGCAAGGCGAGCTCGTTTCAAGTGGCGAGGCTTGCGAACCATTCGAGGTAGCCTTGTCAATTTACTCGAGATGTCCTTCGACTGCTAGCTTAGAAACCTTCTGGAGTCGATACGCTATCGGGTCGATAACCAAATTCTATGGTACTCACAAAACGGACTCGTCACCCTCCGGGTCACCCCTAAGTGCCTAGGGCACCTGGGGCCTTCAAAGGACTAAAATGGATCAAAAGCAGCCAAGATGGCGAGATGAAGTGAACCTTGTTCGCTTAGCGTTGTTCTCCTCGTCTGATTCTCGATACCGCCACTCCGTGATGATCTGGCCTCATTGTGACGACCGGCATGGCCTCGAATCATCGGAGTTGCGCTTACTCCTCTTTGTCACATTGCCCGAATTTCTTTCCTTATTCCTCCGGGTAGGATCGGTAGAATCGATGTACCGTGACTGCTCGCCGTCATGGTAACTACGTGAAGTCTCGAGCAAGCAGCGACGACTGGGCTCTTCGAAAAACAGCCACATCAATCAAGTGGGGGATGCAATGATGTTGAATAAAAACCGAAAGTATTCGGCAAATAACTTCGTTTCACTCACCAGAAGCAGTTGTCCTAATCCAATGGCATCGTCGGGAAGAGCGCAGCCCTAAAACGCCCATAAAGTCCCCCGATGGACTGATCTCCCATATGGATGTGGAATAGATTGGTTCATTTTTGCCTTCTTCTGACCAAGCACATATACTAAGTCACAAACTTATCGGACAGGAAGTGGAACGAGATCACCGTATTCAGAGCTAGGCGGTGGAACCATGACAAAGCGAGCCGACCAAGATAAACGGGAAGACCTTAAACAGTAGAGCATTATTCCCCTATCTGCAGTATCATTATCTGCCTTTAATGCATATGGTGATTGAAAAGATATTAAAGGCCATCGTACATCTGGAATTTCAGCAAAGTGAAGTGTGGCGAGGCCTCTTGGCTTAGAATGGTAGGGACAAACGAAGACAATGACATGTCATCCAAAGCATGCAACGCTGTGTCCTGATTCCTCTGGGGGGAAGGGGACAGGTTCGCACAAGGATTGTCTTGGCGAGGAGGCAAAGAGAAGTTGTTTGTGTATTCGTAATCGCATAAGGCTACACGACAACATCGGGCTCAAGTTAATCGGGCGGAGTGGCAGCCACGCTTCTGCAAAGTGGCATTCTTTCGCAAGATTGCTACCAAGAAATAAATAACCGCTATTATTTGCGGATTCCACCGATCGATGAGTTGGCCAAATTCGGGACATCCACGTGACTATCACATGAGGTACGAATTATCCCATTCCAAATACAAGCTCGTATGTTATATAGTCACTATGGGGGATACATCATGGACAATTAGGAGGCAATCAGTAATGAGGTGGTTTGTTATGAGTGGCCCACAATTATTATATAACACTTACATTATGCATATCAATCGTGGCATAACGCTTATCGTGATTTAATAAATGTAGAAACAGGTCCCACTCGTCACTTCGCTTGCTCGAGGTGACTCATGACCAGACGCCCCACGTGCTATAATGTTCGAGCCGATCAGATAACAGACGCTCGACCTTCATGCGAGTCACCCGCCTCGACGAGTCTCTCGTCAAATCTCGACATCCACTTGAATGTGAAATGAGATACGACTTATCACATTCCAACAATGTAGGATGACTTTAATATTAACTACTATTACATGAGTAAGCTAGCACTACAGTACAATCCAATAAATACTTTATTTATTAGGTATTGAATAGTGCACATTTTCATGCATCACATGATTCTTTATGAGAAAGCACTGCCATAGATAAGTGAATTCATGTGCTCTTCAAGGCTTGGGAGGCATTGATTATCATCATAGCTATACATCAAATGAACGATCCTTGCAGCATTGAGACAACCCTTTGTAAAACATGTTGAAAATGGATTTGGAGACAGACATTCCTTGGTTGAGACACTTCCATGTCTCTGAAATAGTATCCACACATGGCATCGGGCATTTCTATTGAAGTACTTCTGGTTTTCTTTCATGAAGAACTCCAGGTATGATCCGTTGGGCTCATCCTGCTTCTCGTCCTAAAAAAATGTAAATGCTTTTGTTAGTTCTAACTTCTAACAAATGGGACATCACGCGTAAATGTACGTGGAAACCAGTCGTACCACATGATGCATTCCGCCACTAATGGACGTCACGGGTGTACTTCCCATATGTTGAGGAATTTTCAGTGAGTATGTCAGGGGTAGTATTGAAACCGATAGCAAGCATCTAGAAACTAGAGGTCATTTTTCTTTATAAACTAAGGTATGTTTGGTTACAAATCGTTTTTTTGATCTAAAAACTAAAAAAACAAGAATAAGGAAAACAGATTTGGTTACTTTCGTTTGTTTTCAAAAAACTTTCAGAAGAACAATTTTAGAAAAACAAGAGAACATGGAAACACAAATAACATAAAACGACGTTATTCGTTAAGCTAAAAATCGTTCTCAATAACAAGCTTTAAAAATATGAACTACATGTATTCTAAAGCTCTCGTTGCCTAAAAGTTATCATGGGTTTACTTGCATGTAAAGAGATCAGGCTCAGAGAATTACCGTAACACTCGTCTCGACGGCGCGCACGCATAATGTGAATCAGAGGGCGCATACGCGCACCTGCCGCCATCAATATTTTTTAGCCTAAGCATACGATAAATCAGAAAGCTTTTCAAAGACCGCAAGACTTTTCAGAACGGGCGAGCTGGAGGGTGAAAGTACAAATTGCTAATTTCAAAAGATAATAATATTAATAAATCAGCTAAAATTGTCAAGTGGGCACAAAATTCTCTCAGATTCCCATGAGCAAACTGGATCGGTCCGCTAAATTCTCCGCAAATCTAAATGACCTAGAAGTTTCGCTTAATCCGAGACACTGTAATATTTTACGAATTTCTGCGCGAACGGACAGCAGGAGCCGAAACCCGAAAACATTCGAAAAATCTGAAAACTTTAAATACTTAAAAGAATATTCAATTGTGATAGCAGCGAATTAAACCCACAAAATAAATTGCTTCTACCGAACGACTGGGGCATGAGTTAAAAAAGACATTGGTCCTTATTATAAAAAAACAAAAGAAAGCTAGCAGACGGAAAGGGCGTTGGATGTGCAGAGAGCGACGATATTTTCTTTTTTTTTTTTTCTTCTTTTTATTTCTTTCAGATTTACTAAATCTGTCCGCCTAAATTCACAAGAAAGAACGGGAAAGTACTCTACGACGGCAGGCCACGCCATGCGGGCATTCAAAACACGATTTCACCTGGGACCAAGAAAATTTCCGAAAATTTAAATTTTGGTTTTTCTAGATTTACTGCTTTAACTACGTAATCTTTGACCAAGAGTTAAAGTTACTCACACGACGAGAAATTCACGCGCGCACCGAAATCACGATCGCCAAATCTCCCACGCGAATAGTCAACACGCATGAACACGCATAAAATAGCAACACGCATGAACACGCATTTAATAGTGCATAGTGCATAGCGCATGTCGACAATTTAATAATATATTTAGCGACGCTACCGACGTGACGCGCCCAATACATCAAACGCCAGAAGCAAAGAAAGCGCGAAAATCACGAATCGCCATTTCAAATTTTAAGTAGTTAGGTGCCATGAAATTGCTTCTAAACCCATTTTTCAAATACTAAGATATTATTATTATAAACTGCTTAACACTGTATTTAATGGTTTTCAGTCAGAAACCATATTTCCAAGAGCAAACAAATGGTTTTGATTTAAAACCATATTTTTAAAGCAAAGAATGAGTTTAGCAAGTAAGTAAACGATTTTGATTTTAAACCATATTAAAAGAAATAAATAAATTCGCTGATTGTTTCAACCATATTCAAAAGCAAGCAAGGAATTTAGCAAGCAATGGTTTTAAATCAAAACCATATTTCAAAGAGCTAGGTTAGTTAAGCAAATGGTTTGAAATAGAAACCATATTTCAAAGAGCCAAAGAAAAGAAAAGCACATTTTGCGAAAAACAGCCCACAAAGGCTAGCTATATTTTGGTGACGCTGCTACGAAATTACGCGACATGACATTGCGCCAATTCCACCATATATATACCGAAAGGTGATGCGACACAGTCCTTCCACCGCATGGTCGATGCCCCGGGCCTCCCGTGTTCACTAGTGGTACAAAGAAGCAAGCATGTGCCTCCAATGGTCAATGACGAGTAAAGACGATCACGCTAAAATCAACCATCGCGCACTTACCGCCTGAAGCCATGTATTTAAAAGCTGAAACGGCCGAAGACAAGCTCCCACTTCTATATTTCAAAACGACGATTGGTTCCCTGAAATTCCCGTGGTGATTTTAAAGCAAAACTATCGGTACCCCCAAGCTCCCATTTTATTTTCAAAGATGCCACAGCCTAAGCTCGTATTTATAAAAGTTTTAGAAACTTTTTAAAGCAAGAGATTTGAGAAATGTTTTATACATTTTTAAAGCAAGAGATTTGAGAAATGTTTTATACATTTTTTTAAAGCAAGAGGTTTATAAAAAGTTTTTATAAACTTTTAAAGCAAGCAAGGTAAAGCAAGCAAGCAAGAGAATTGAGAAAAGTTTTATAAACTTTTAAAAAAAAGCAAAGCAAAGCAAGCAAGCAAGTATTAAAAGTTTTATAAACTTTAAAAGCAAGCAAATACATAAAGTTTTAGAAACTTTAAAGTAAGCAAGACTTCCTCAAAATATCTCAGAGTTATAGCTTTTATGGGGCCAGATATTTACAGAAAGGAAACATTTTATAAAACATACACTCACCGGTACTTCGTTTATCTCATTATTTTCCCGTTTTTAAAAAACTATTTTCCAGTAAGGCATACCTAACGGAGCATATTGCATTCTCCCGACACCAGATGCTGTCGTTATTAATAATATTTTGTAAGGAAACACTTTGAATTTGTATAATGGAGCATATGTATGTACATAGTGTAGTCAAGTGGAAATGTGTTGGTCAGTTGGCCGCTATATTCGAAAAATGTAAATCAAGCAGATAGGATTTGAATCGTTCCCACGCACTGTTTATGTCACGGAGGCTCACGCTAAGATTTTACCAAATCCTAAGTTGGAAAAAATAAAAGAAAATTTTTTATACTGGTGCTTAAGCAAGCAATACGCCGCTTCACAAAGGAGTTTCTAGTCATAAGGGTAACCTACAGAGATTGCGGAGCGTTCGACACTTGCGCTGGGGTAAAGGTGTGTCAATTACCTTCTTCGCGCTTCCCAAGCATGTTCAAAGCCTGGTATTTCCACACGACTGCATTTCCGGCCCCCTCGAAAAACGCATCGCCACAATGTACTCCACAAGTAACGCCGACACGCAAAATAAGATGATTAAAATGTTTAAAATTATTAAAATATTATATAAATTTATTGTAAATATATATAATTAAGTAAACTAAAATTTAATAAAACAAATTTTTTATGCATTTAACATTATTTAAATAGTTAATGAAGCATTCAATAAAAGATATTTATGATAATGCTAATAAAAGAAATTATTTTATATCAAATATAACTGTATTTCAAGAAAATATCATCAAATTACATCAATCAATACCACGTCAATCGATTTAAAGTTTACCAAAATCATCATCATCATTAGCCCTACGACGAGTATACAAATCGGGACGATAATTTAATATATTACCATTATATAATATATTACCATATTCATTTAATATTAATATAATTAGATTAATTAATCAATCAATAATAATATATGTTACCATATTAATTTTTCCATTATTTGTTTGTTTTTCATAAATTATTAATTTTGAATTAATCTTATTTATGTTTGGTAAAATAAATAAAATAATATTTATATTTGTATTTTATATTGTTCACAAAAATATGATTTATGGTTTTGTTAATTTATTATTCTTATTTTATTTACAATATTATAATTTGAAATTAATTAGAAGTTTCTAAATACAATTTTGCTAAATATATTTTTAGTTGGGAAACAGGCAAAATGGGGGTTGGAGGGTTTAGAGTTACAATATTAATTTCTAGGTCAAACTGATCATTGCCTTTCTAGAGCCAAAACGACGTCTTTTTAGCCATCATCATATAATTTTTTTTAAATTTACATATATACCAACGACATCAAGCTCGACTACGCATCCAAACCTATTACTTATTTTGAATAAATTGTCACTTATCCAAAATGACGTCGTTTGGGTAAGTGACAACTTATGCAAAACGACGCCGTTTTGGACTATGGCAACCCTAAAAGACATCGTTTTGAGTTGTATTTAAATAAATAAAAAAAACAACGTTGTTTTCTATCCTACAGAGACGAAATTATGTCGTTTTGGCAGTGGGCAACCCAAAAAGCGGAAACCTTGTTCCTATAGTCGGGCAGAAAAAATTAAAAAATGAAGAAGGGGGGAAGAAGAGGAAAAAGAAGAAGGGGGACTAATTTAGATGTGACATGCCTTTGACTTTGGACTTCGAGATCTTCGAGCCTAAGGTTTGAGTGAGCAAAAGAATTGACGAGCTCGAAGAGGTAAGTTTTACTTTTGTCTTATTTCTTATCTTCTTACTTCTTTGAAATTCGATTTCAAAATCTCATATCCAAAAATGAGGTTCAAAATCTACGAAATTGTTTGATTTTATTCAATCTCTAGCGCTTTTGGCTTTTCAAATGAATCTACGAAGTTCTTGAAATTTTGTTTTGTGATTTTTTTGTTTTTCGTGATCGAGGAGATTTGATTCTCTCAGATTTTCACCGAGTCGATCGAAAGAGCCCAGCGAACTCCTAGCTGGGTCCACCGAGTTTTACCGAGTCTTAATCGATCCACTCATACCTCTCGTATCTGGGCCACAATACACGCTTAGCCCCGTAGTCAATACATTTAATCGACCGAGTCGTACCGGACTCGGCCAATTTTTTTAACCCTGTTCCAAAGTCATCCCAAAGGCGAAGAATCATCGTGATCGAATATATAATCTCAGGAAAATTATCCACAATATCTACATTTCTCTTGGTTATGCCATGACCAAGAAGAAAAAACATATGAACTAGCACCACATGCACTCCGGAGCTAATGACCCCATTCTTCAAGTACTCATCAGCCTTTGGCACGTGTCCATCAGCAAACCATTTTGCTTCTACTAGGAATGCGTCGCATAAACATGCCCACTTTTTTGCAAATGATAAAATAAATCAAAATAATTATAGGGTTCCTTCAACTGTTTTGTGAATCTGAGATTGAAAAAATGAATATTAATTTAGGGATGGTAATTAAATTTTATTCAACATACTGCCTTTGGAAGAGAGTCAATGGGGTCTCCACCAGATCATCGTAGACCTTGGAACTTATTTCATTGGTGATTCCATTAAGAGCGTCCAAACATATCTTCATGTAGTCTGGTAGACTTGGTAGTTGTTCAACAGCCTCTATTCCCATCTGCATGCAGTTAGTAACTAAATGATGATTTTTTTTTTCTGGATAAATTGTATTCATGTTAATTACATTACATGCCTACCGGTTGACTGCTTCTGTGAAGAAAGTGAGTTCATCAAGTGGTCCATGAACATAAAAAATGCCATCAATTATGTAGACTAGTGAGATTGGTTTTGTGAGCTCCACCCTCTGCTCGGACAAGCTTGGATCTGGGAGGACCGCCAAGGGCCACATGTACCATTTCAATGGGCTTTCTTTACTATCATTATCTCCATATTAAATTCATTATAGGATTTTTATAATTTTATAAACTATATGAAATAATATGAATTTTTTATGGTTTTAAATTTATTTCATATTATATTAATAAAAAATAATATAAAATTATAAAAATTTATAACCATAAATAATTTTATTTTTTATTTTTATGAAATAATATTATAAATTTATTCCTAAGTTATAATATGAAATATTATAAATTTTGTATGATTATAATTTTATCAAATTTATTTATGGTTATATCAAATAATATGAAAATTTTATCACCATAAAAATATAATATATGAAATAAATAATATTTTTATGGTTATAAATAATATTATTTTTAAAATATGGTTATAACCATAAATAAATTTTTATTTATGAAATTATAAATTAACATAAATATGTAATTTATTTCATAAATTTATAAATAATATTACAAAAATAAACCTAAAATTTGCATTAATTTATAGCCATAAATTTATTTATTTATGAAATAATATTATTTATGCTTAAATAAAAATTTATGTTTGAGAAAAAATGCAGGAAATAAAATATGAATATCATGCATGCTTCTTAACACCTTTCTTCATCTGGTTTATTAACCAAATAGAGTTGCTCATGAACTTTCAAATAAACAATTGAGGATTTAAATTACAGAGAGGCAACTCGAACCCTAAACCTCCCAACAAACCATGCTCTAACACCATGTTAAAAGACCAACTTTCGTAGGATTTAGGTTTAATATGAATATCATACAACGATCAACTTTCTAAAAGTGTCAAGCCAGGTGATTTGGGGATTAATATTTAATATTATGCTTAAAAGAAAAAGCGGAGGAAACTAAAATTACAGTTAAATCTCATATATTATTTTTATTTACTATTTCAAATCAATTATATATATATATATATAAACTCAAAAAATTTTAAAATTAAATAATTTAATAATATATGTGCGTTTTCACAATTTTATTTTATATTGATTATCTTTAAGAATTTTCGTCAGAGCAATCCAAACATGTTAGTAAATCATTTTTCTTAATATATTTAGTATTTTTCGGAACCAAATACAACATAAAAATGGTTACATTATTGAAATCGATGTTGCTATTGTCAGGAGGAAACGGCTAGGCTCTAGAGAAGGATTTACATGCCTCAAGGTTTGGGAGGCACTGATTACCATCATATAACTATACATCAAAGGAACCATCCTTACAACATTGAGGCAAGCCTTAGTGAAAATGAAGAAAATGCGGATTTGAGGGAGGCATTGCCGGTTGAGGAGCTTCATGTCTCTGGTGAATGCATAACATGGCATCGTGCATTTTCTATGGACGTCCTTGGGTTTTCCTTCATGTAGCAATCTAGGTATGATCCGTCATGCCCTTCCTGATTCTCGTCCTGCATGTGAAGTGTAAATATCTTTGTGCATGTGAAGTGTAAATATCTTTGTTAGTGACAAACCAATGAAGATAAAATGGTCATTCCCTTTCCGGGAATCCATTCACCATACCACATATTTCCTACTTAACTAGTTACCATTGGTAACCCACCACAATAAGTTACACTAACCTAGCTACTCCTTTAGGGTAGTACACATGTACTTTTTTTGTGTACCGATAAAGGCTGGGATGTGTATTAATGGCGGCAAATACAGGCGAGACCTCAGTTCATTTGTATACCGACTAAAATATAATGATCATGTGTGAGAAACAAAAATAATTAGCAAGGTTCAGAGAATTACCTTTATGTCCAACCATCCCAGAGACGAAGAATCGTGGCAGCAGAAGACAGCACTTCAATCAACCAAGTTCATTGATTTCCATGCCCTCTTGGTTAGACCATGAGACCTAAGAGAAAAACATGTACAAGTACCACATGTACCTGGTAGAGCTAATTATCCCATTTTTCAAGTATTCATCAGCACTACCATAAAGCCTCCCATTTGTTCTTCCTTTCCCAGCCCTCAACTCTAAGCCATACGCACCACCCAAAACAATATTTGGCCTCCATTTTCCTGTTATTTTAAATAAATTAAATTTTATAATTTTTAATTGATTTTATAAGATAACATTTTTTTCATTATTTTAAATGTACTTAATTAAAAAACTATTTTTAAAATTGTATTTATTCATTATTTTATTTTCTTTATTATATATTTTTGTTTAATAGTCCTAGTAAAATAAATCAACTTTTAATATATAAATACATTAATTTATAGCAATAAAAAAATTAATAAATTAAATATTTATACATTCATTTATAGCAATAAATAAATTAATAAATTGAATATTTTAATATTATTATTTTTATTTATAATACAAAATTATGAGAGGATAATATTCTTTGCATTAGCATTTTTTTTAAAATTCTATTTATAAGGTATGTTCTACATTGGCCTGTCTAATAAGATATGACTTAAAAAAATATAATTCCAGAAAAACCAAAATCCTGCTGATAGAGGTCTTGAGATGATATGAATAATGATGATCAGCATCTTGTTCGCATTGTAAGAAACACATTAGGGTGATTGCCATCATGCTCGGCAAGATTCATACAAGATTCATTAGTGGATTTCCTTACAAGAAACAAAATGAATGGATAAATTCTTAAGAGAACTAGCAAAATGGATTTTGATATAGCTAAATTTATACATCAGAAGGAGATACTACAGGTCACCAAGTGAGTGATATCTAACTGACTCATGGCTTTAGCCAATTTGTTATTCTCCTAATTTAATTTCTATTCTTAAGAAGCATGAAATTCATACTGAACTCAAATATTATAAGTTTGAGTTTTTAGGAAAATTGGTTTCTCTATCCTTGAAGAAATCCTTTCTTCAAACACAATTTTCAATTATCTATTACCTAATTAATAAAAACTATCGTAAAATTATAAATATTTTTTTAAACATCGTATTACAGATATTATTTTTTAAATAAGCCCTAGATATTGGAAAAACCCGTTGCTGGTTTACATGTTTTTTCTCTTGGATCATGATATAACAAAAGGAAACGTAGGTATTGTGGATGATTTTCCGGTATTATATCTTCTTCTGCTGCAATTCTTCATCTCTGGGATTATTTGGGAAGCGCCAAAGGTAATTCTCTGAATACTAATCTTTCTGCTCCTGCACCACATGATCATGTCCTGTTTTATTGAGTCCAGACTGTCAAAAGTCAAGAGAACCATGAGCAACAATAGCACAGCTACTGTTATTGGACAATCACCTGACCGAACAAAATATATATACGTGGTGGGTGAGTGGGGTTTCCATAATCATAGTCTCTTAGAATGTTTGTCTTTAGGCTTTTTGCGCCTCAAGTAATTTCGAATCCCTCATCAAGACTTTCATCACCTTCACTTCCATGAAGGTGTTTGATGCCATAGGATCATCATTGATAGTTATATGCTTTTATAGACGCTTGAACCATGGGATTCAAGCATCAGCAACCGCTTGCAATGGCGACTGGTGAACCACTAAACTACGACATCATCACTTTTTGTCTCCTAACCAAGAACGCCCTTATCATCGCCCATCAACTCGAACTCGAGACCACTTCACGCAAGGGGTCAGGATCGTGACGATGATCCTAAAGTTTATAAGTCGTACGATGGCAGTGTCAAGTTTGCTACCAAACAAAGCATTGACTAATTTCGAGATTTTCAAGCTGGGCACTAGCCAGATTTATGGTACATAAGAAAAAGGCATTTGTGAATACCTTAGTGAAGACGGGAACAAGATTCGAAGTTTCTACGATGCTAGTAATCTTATTACGAAAGTTTCTAAAGAAAATACGAGAGCGCTTGGTATGAGTAGAAATTATATTTCGCTGAAAGAGTTACTAACGGGTTACCGAAAGATCCACACAACATGTGACGTACTGGAACAAGGGCCACTAATAATCAACTCACGACTGATCGACAGTTCTGACAAAGACTTCTCACCACCGTACGAATCCACCTGCAGATAGTTCACTTAACTCGCCTCATGAATCCACCCTAGATAGTTATAGAACTCTCAAAAAGAGAATCAAACTTTATTCATTAAAACTCGAACGAATTTAAAACACAATCAAAGATTTATAGCTACTTACTTTCTGTAAAAAGAAAATGTTAACTTCTACTTTAACTAATAGTTAAACTTTCTAAATTACATAAAGCAACTCCCAAAAGCAAAGTTTCTAAAATAAATAAAGCAAATCTTCCTAAATGGGATAGAATAAAATCTTTGAGTAGGGTCATTATTGGGGGTGGGGGATAGGTACAGGTACAGTAGTTGAGCCGGATTCTGGATGACGATCTTTCACTGGCTTTTGAATCTACAAAAACAACTTTCTTTTGAATGTACACAACTTTCAAAATGTGGTGGTGGGGGGTGGGGGGGCGCGTGTTGTTGTTCAATCTATCTTCAAGGGGCAAATAATGGTGTCCATCAACAAAGAGATGGGTAATGGGTAATGGAAAGATGGTGATGACTGAGGACCCCCACATAATCCTAGAATTTCAAATGGGCACACAGATGACAGACCCCAGTATAAGTAAGAGTCTCTCAATCTCAACTCTCACATGAGAGGGAAATCTCACTTACCCCATCCTCATTCCTCACTCACTTTATCGGTATTAATTTTAATTTTTATTCTGACCCCATGATTGAGCAACATACCTAATGACACTATTAATGTGATTAGATGGGTTTTTAGGTGGAGAAGATCCCTCTTGTGGACCCTTTGGATTTGTAGTTCGGTTTCCCAACCCTTGCATGTGCAAGACATGTACTGATTCTGCCAAATACCATGTCATTGTAACTGGAGTTTTTGACGTCTTTAATTTTTTTTTAAATTACTAAAATAATTTGAAAATAAAAATACTGTAAAAAAATAGTGTATGGTGCACATGGTAGTCAATGACTATGCATTCACTTAAAAAAATTTTAAAACATTCAGAATGTCAGAATAACTAACCGTATTGTTTCTACGAATAATAATACAGATCGCGATATTAACTTAAAATTTTCCAATCAAAAATGCATTACGTCGAAAGATTATTTTCAATTTCAATCTATTATTTTAAAAAATGTCCCCCATATGTTGAACTTGAATCCTTACCATAGTAATGTAATATGTTTGGTTAATGTAACAAACTTTTGTCTATTGTAATATATTTTTACCTACTGTAATATACTTTTTTGCCTAAGTAACAGATAGTTGCCTAATATAACAAACTTTGACTTAATGTAATGTATTTTTGTCTACTCTTTTGCCTAAGTAACAGATAGTTGCCTAATATAAAAACTTTGACTTAATGTAATGTATTTTTGTTTAATATAGCATATTTACAAAAGTTTGTTACAATTATATAGTGAAAATTTACGTAACTATTGAAAATATGCAAGCTTAACACATAAGGGTATTTTTGTCTTAATAAAGGGTTACTATTTCACTGCGTAAGTACCCCTCACTTTTGTTGTATGTCCCACTTTGCCCTGAAGTTCTAAAGCTTAAGTCTCTTTTACTTCATGTAAAATAAAAAGTCTCTTGCGCTTAAATTATCAATCATGTATTTGGTTGGTAAGAATATATTTCAAATTTATGATTCATTTTACAACAAATACTTTATATATATGTTTGCCAATATTTTTAATATGAATGTTATAATAAAAAGTATTAATTATGATTTATAAGGGTAAATACTAAATACTAATTGAAATTAATTAGTATAAATAAGTAGATAATTTAGAAAAAAAATTATGTTAATTTTACAAACTATCCTAATACTGAAAAACAAAAATTAGATAAGAAATTAAAATTCATAATTTAACTTTTTTTTTTACAATTAAACACTTTAATTACAATGTAATAAATCATCACTCGACTTAACCCTGATCCCTCTCCTCCATATACTTCTGGTTTTTCAAACATCGAACACTCAATTTCAACCCAACAACATGAGCTTTTAAGTAATGATGAGTTAATAATTTAACTTAAAATCTATTTAAATGATTCAAAAATTTATATCAACTTTTACTACAAAAATTTTATACGGTATATTTTTATGAAAAACAATAAATTCTAAAAATTGGCTTTAAAATCTACAGTAGTCTGAAGCCATAAAATGTCAATGTTTTAAACAAGTTTTTATAATTAATGCCTTAAAGTTTTATTTGAAAAAAAAATGCTATAAATTAATCAAACTGCATAAATATAAAAATATGAACGAAGAATGTAAGATGAATAATACACGATTTTCATGACAGGCTTAATTAAACTTATACGTCAAGAATAGTGGAATTAATAAAAGGAAAACATAATAAATTGTGGTAGACCCACTTACCATTTTTCCACCTCATGAACTTATCCCTATCCGTATCTTTGTCTCCAAATGGCCTTAGCTTTAAATTCATTGTTTGCTCATTTTTGTAGTTTTGATGGGTGATCATGACTGCACATTTAATATCAATGGAGACGAAATTTTCATTACAGTTATTTAGCAAAATGAAAATATGAATTGTGTTGTTTGACAAAATTAAAAGAATGGCAGAAAAATATGACCCAATAAATTGTCGTATATGGGTCTTCTAAGCGTGCGAACGTTGTGTATCACTTGTTGCCAGTAAACGTAAACAATCTAAATTCCTAACAGAGTAAGATTGGAAGAAAAAATTGTCTTTCTTAAATCTTAATTGATGCCATAGGTTCAGTTCAATAACACGACAATTGCATGTGATATAGAGAAAATGAAACAAGCTAATGCGATAATATTCTATAAATTAAATTGAAGTTAAGATTATGATTGGTTTTCTAAAAAAAATTGGCATGTGATTCATATAGAGAATGAAAGGGTAGGGGAAATGCCGGAGAGGAGTGATGGTATTTTTCGTTCATGCATATCCTCTTTGTTGGGGACAAAGTAAGAAGAGGGACACTGGGTCGGGGCTCTTCTCCCCTGCAGATAATACAAGAAAGTATGGTCCATGGTATAGGGGTATTTTTGTAAATTGATCATATCAAGGTTTTTTATAAATACACTCATATGTAACCATATTTGAACGATAAAATAAAGCTTCGTTCGTCATTCCTATGGATAGGTGGCACTGTTACGCATTGCGGTTGACGCTACACACAGATTCTATCAGACTTGGCTATCTAACATGAGACGACAATCAATTGAAGGTCAAAAATAAAAATCAAACACTCCACTCCAATTAGCAATGGTAACACGACATATGATACATAAATTGCTTAATAATTTGATAATCTTAAAATATAAATTATAATTAATTCATCCATATTTTTAACACAAATAACATATTAAATTAGTTAATATAGATTAAATATTAATTAGCATAATACTTAAACAAATAATGTGTCAAATTCATGTCATGTAGATTACAATTTAATATAACTTCTGCTTATTAAACAAGTATTCAGTTAATAATGTAATTTAACCCAAATATGATTATTCTCTACCAAACACATAGAAACATGTCGAAGTTCAGATCAGTAGACACACCATTCTGACCACATAAAATATGTATGTCCTTTTTATTGTTTTTGTCTAATATTTTATCACCACAAGGTACTCGAATCACAACAACAAGAAATACATAAAAAAAGAAATAAAATACATAAAATTATGTATGTCCTTTTATTGTTTTTTATTAAATCATAAAATACATCAAAATATCAAAGAAGTAAAATAAAAACAATAAAATTAAAGTTAACAAATTCAAAATTTTCTATGTTACTTTAACTTCATTTTATTTGTTTTTCCATGTATTGTAGTTATACTTTCTAACTAAAATAGTAGTTCTTTTATAAAACTTTCAAACCGTTAGGCCTTAATTAGAACATCACATTTATACAAAAGTTTGCTTGTTTTTCATTTGTTAAATTTTTTTTGAAAAATACTATTATTTTTTAAATTATTATTCATTTTGAACAAAGGGGAAAAAATCAATCATGTCTTTATATATATATATATATATATATATATATATATATATATATATATATATATATATATATATATATATAATAGGTCTTTTTAAATGTTTTTAAAAAACAACTCACCAAATATCCTTATCTTTAAAATGGATCTTTTTTGTTTTCTAACTTTGAAAACAATTTTTAGAGAAGATGGCCAAACACCTCCATTTTTTTCTTAGCAAATTCAAGATAATACACATAATCTTGTACCGAATACAACTGGAAAGGTTTTAAAGTTCCTTCCACAATAATTTTTATTTCTCCTTTAATGAATACCGCTACTTAACCCTAAAACAAGAACCTTCTCCTGATGTACAAGCCCATAATATATATATGAATCTATCATGTGGGAGGTTATGAAATAAACAATTATAAGGTGGCATTTACGAAAGTGATTTACACCTAAAGGTAACGCTTTATGTTACGCTGCTGGATGGTGTACTAACGTCACGAGGTAGATAATTGTTTTATCTCAATGCTCAAGGTAATGGAGGTAGTGGCCTGCTCGACCTTCCTGAATTATCCGTCGAGCGAGTTCTTGTCGAGCTTAGGTCACTCATGTGACAGCTCACATGAGAGAGTTCGGGTCCCTCGCATGATTGTCACGTGAGCTAGGTCCCTCACACGTGAGTGAGTTCGGGTCCCTCACATGACTACCACGGGAGCTATGGCATATCCCATTCAACTAGCCCCCCTTAGCGTCATTTCGAGCCATTGTGGTTAATGATTCGTGAGACTCTTTGCACCCGCGCCGCAAAAAGTCATCAGGCGACATTTCCACGACCGCGTAACAGGCCAGTGGCGCTCCAGACTAGGTCAGGTTCTCTATCATGACCAATACATTAACCCGTCGTGTTTCAAATGTCCCGCCCACGTTGGTTCACAATTTCGCTTTAAATATCCTTCTTTTCAATTCTCTTTCGGGGATTCTCGTGCTCACGCTATTGTAGAGTCTCTCCTGCTATCTTCATTAGCTTGATCGTCACCCTAATCTGTCATAGTGCTCTTCTTCTCCTCGACCCTTGCGTAAAGATAAATTATGGTGTTTTCTTCCCTTCATTCATCAATCGTTCCTCTGTCTCTTCTTCTTTGTTGGGTGTGTGTGTGTGTGTGTGTGTGTGTGTTTTTTTTTCTTGAGAAAGGGGGAAGGGGGTGACTAACCCTAGCGTGTTCTCCGTGCTCTAGACATGACTCGAGGCTTAGAGGGCTGGCTAGAGGGGAGGATATTGCTGAAAGCCGTGTGGGCGAGATCTCGCCCTCTTACTGCTTCGAGGATGTTCTTTCCTCAGGAACGCGAACGAGTCATCACGTGCCTGCCCGTTGGAGAGAGGCTAGACGATACGCATTTTCGAGGAAAATTTCTTTCCTCCTAACGACGCAGTTCTTTTCCTCCCTCCATGCAGCCTTTCATTTTATGACACTTAACACGAGGATCGAGGTGTAACCTAACTTTATCTACCGCTCTGAGATCCCCATTAGCGAGGGACGATTCCCCTTCCGTCCCGACATTCATCGCTTTACACTTCACCCGATTCCATCCCGTCCATGTCTATGTGAATATCATCCGTGTTCTGTTGGGCGTGTGCATACTCAATAGGAAGTATGAGGTGTGTTTAGGATTGAAAGAGGTCTTATACTCATACTCCTTGAAACGTCCATAATCTAGGGAGATATTACCTCGATGCCAATGATAAAGCGCTACAACTAGTAACAAACCTTCCCACCATCAGTAAAAATAAGCCATAGTGTAGCATCTGCTCTTTGGTGATTGGGGATGTGTCAGCACCCTATGGTCCGAGAATTTCGAGCAACAACGGACCCGGTGCAGGTCTGTTGCAAGATCCAAGCTTTTTTTTTTTTTTTAAGTCACGCCACTGACTTGTCATCTCGCTTGTTATCGAAGGGTTTAATCGACCTTAAATTCATTTATCGGGGTGGGTGAACAGAAATTCGAAGCTCTGTGGGAAAGCTAATCGACGATCTGAGTCCAACTCAATTCAACACTTTAGTGAAGGTGCTGAGCTCGTCGAATGCCGAGAAGGATTTCAGGCACCTGTTGACGCCTGCAAACCTCCAAGAGGTGTTTGATCTTCCATGTATTGTAGTTATACTTTCTAACTAAAATAGTAGTTCTTTTATAAAACCTTCAAACCGTTAGGCCTTAATTAGAACATCACATTTATACAAAAGTTTGCTTGGTTTTCATTTTTTTAATTTTTTTTGAAAAATACTATTATTTTTAAATTATTATTCATTTTGAATTTAGGGAAAAAATCAATCATGTCTATATATATATATATATATATATATATATATATATATATATAATAGGTCTTTTAAATGTTTTTAAAAACAAGTTACCAAATATCTTTATCTTTAAAATGGATCTTTTTTGTTTTCTAACTTTGAAAACAATTTTTAGAGAAGATGGCCAAACACGCCCATTTTTTTCTTAGCAAATTCAAGATAATACACATAATCTTGTACCGAATACAACCGGAAAGGTTTTAAATTTCCTTCCACAATAATTTTAATTTCTCCTTTAATGAATACCGCTAATGGAACCTAAAAAATGAAGCAACCCTTCTCCGGATACAAGCCCATTATATATATATATATATATATATATGAATCTATCATGTGGACGATTATGAAATAGACAATTATAGGGTGGGCATTTATGAGCGGTTTACAATTCCAGGCGTAACGCTTATGTTACACGTCGATGGTGGCATAACGTCGATCGAGATAGATAATTGTTTTCTCTCAATGCTCGAGGTGATGGAGGTGGTGGCCTGCTCAACCTTCCTGAATTATCCACCAAGCGAGGCCCTTGCCGAGCTTAGTCACCACGTGACACCAAATGAGAGAGTCTCGGTCCCTCGCATGAATGTCACGTGAGCCAGTCCCCACATCGCGTGAGTGAGTCTGGTCCCCTTACACGACTACCACGTGAGCTATGACATATCCCATTCCACTAAATTTCCTTAGCATCATTCTCGAGCCATTAGGTTGGGAATGACGCACTATAAGAAAAAAGACTCATCTTAACTACACGATCACACGTATGTGTTATATGTCATCATAACTCGTAGCCTTATATGTCATCTATTGCGTTGTCAAGGTAGGTGTATCAACAACCTTGACATATATAAATGCTAATGAATGTGTTTTTCTATTAATCAATATAACTTTCCCACCATCATATAATATGTCAAGGTTTGTGTTCAAATAAACTATGGTTTCTTTAAAATATGTCAAGGTAAGGATCTTTCCCCACTATAGATTTTAAATTGGAATTAGAAGCATATGTCATGATAGCCTTTTGAAAAATTTAAAAATAAGCTTTAATGTTGCAAATGAAGAAAGTATGATGCAAAATAACTTGTTACATATTGAAAATTGTTGCTTAATCTAAACACTTATTACAAATATATACCTTGTTTTCATAACTAAGACTTTATCTTGTTAAACTACAAAATCCATATAAATATGCATGTAGCTATTAAAAACACATGTACATATTATATATTGTGTTAATTTTGAATTGCTGTCCTCCCTTTCAATATACAAACAAAATAATATATTCAAAAGAGAAGCTAAAGCAACTTTTACTTAGAATAAAGATACCAAAAGATAATGTAAATCGACAAGTTCTATTTATAATACATATCAAAAATAAAACTCCATAGAACTAATAGATAAATTATACAACCAAAATATTAATAACCCATGTATGTATATACATCTTTAAATGTCTCTATGCAAAAACCACCTTGAGTCTTCTTCACTAACCCGACTGTGAGCCAAGAAAAATAAATAAACAAATGACACTCACTAATTATTAGTTGAAGATGAAACTTGCTGTAATAAAATCTTAGTAACTACACAAACTTTAATCTTACCAAAAATAACAACTCAGACAATAAAAATATTAGTAAACATATTCGATATACATCTTGAATCTCCTCGTAAAATACCATCTTCGAGTCTTTCTATTAATCGAGACACCTATACCAAATAAAATAAGGAAATAAAAAAATGATATTAACTAATTATTGATATATGATGAAACCCATATAATGAAACTTTAAGAACTACACAAACTTTAATCTTACCAAAAATAATCGAAATGTGAGCAGAAGTTATATCGCAATGCAATGAACTCAGATCGCAACATAAGTCATCGAGTCAAGTGAGGTTATATTGCGATACAATATTCTATATCGCAATACAAGCCAAGTGAAGATCATAAGCATCACAAGATCATTCGTACCAAAGGCGACTTTCGCAAAATTCCGCACCTATGAAATTTTCGCGCACCAAACAACAAATTTCCATTTTGTTTCGCCCATAACTTTCATCCAAACTCCGTTTTGGGTAATTTTGCAACCGCGAAAGCTTAAAGAGTGTAGAATCCAAATATATCTAGAAATAACACTTTGAAATTATGATGAAGGTGTAATTTTTAAAATACTCCAACTGGTCACTTTTTTCCTCTCTTTTCTTCTCCTAACTTGTTTATTTGAAGCCCAAACGGAGTGGATAAGGTGTCGATGGAAAGCTTACGAAGTCTCCTATTCAAAACCAAGTACATTTCATCAAGGAGGTAGCACTTCCTTCTCTAACTTTTCCAACTGAGTCCCATTCGCGACAATGACACGGTCGGGAGAGTTAGCTTAAGGAAGTGGCATCTATTTCACGATGCAAACCAAGACAAAGATTATTGTTGTTCTTTAAGCCCTTCCCTTTGCAATACAGTTTCTAGACAATTCATGAGATGCTGAGTTATGGAAATTGAAGGCATTGATATTAGGATAATAGTGGGAGTGTGAGGATGGGACAATAATGTGCTGACACTAAACCCATAGAGAACATATATTTAGTAGACCCAACATAGGTTAGTTCTAATATGGGAATATAATTTGCTATGATAAGGAAGTAACAATCAACTTACAAAAATAAAGACGTCCATACCTCCCAAAATGCGCCTTCCCGAACTTGAATGCCTAACACTAAGTGAGCCGTCAAGAATTCCATAATTTGCAGAGGTAGCCATCATGTAGAAACTGGGGCTCTCTCTACAAGGGGAAAACTATGATGAGCACTTTCTTAACCATACCATAATGAAAATGAATTCGAAGCCAGGATCTAACATGTCTCTTTCTTAAGAGAAAGCACAATGAAGCTTATCAAAATTTATTTTCATTTATTAAGGAAAATATGAATATTTCAAATAATTGAATACTGTTGTCTCCAAGAGATTCTCATTAGGAAGAAATAGAAAACATGTAAAACGAATTTTTCTTCTTATAGGCTGAAACATGTAATTAACTATTGATTTTTCCATTATATAATCAACACACAATTCACACAATTGTAATTAACTATTGAAAACATTATAGGTTAACCATCACAAAATTCACACTTTTTCCTCAATAAGTCATAAGAAATCCACATGAATCTAATTACAATTATATCCACATGAATCCTCTAAAATCTAGATTCAATTATATTATGCTTGATTAAAAGAGACAACTTTATCAATAATATAATTACAATGACAAATAAAAAGATGAAATATTACCATTTTTTCACGGTTCAACTTAAAGAGAATATTTTCTTTTATTCTCAGATGACAATTTGAAAAAGAAAAAAGAAAGATAAAAGAATACCAATTTGCTGATTGGAGAGAATATTTTAGAACCATGTGCACAATTCTTTCCAGATTCTATTCACACATCGGTCTAATCTCGAATCGTGAGCAAAAACAATCAAGAAACCAAGCATATTATAGAGCAAGGAAAGCAGCAAACAGATCATGTATGTCAATCAAATAAATTCTTTAATTCTTTTATTTCACAAGATCCTAAGGAATCGGGCGATGGATTTTTAAATATGAACATAGATGTCGTGAATAAAATAAAATTTCTATTCAACGTTCATCCCTAAACCCTAAAAAGGTTTCAGAAAAGGCAGTGAATCATGCATATACGTAAACAGAGATACAAAGATGAAACAAAAAGGTATGCTTTTAAGGCGATTAAACAAAGTGATGATATATAGAGGAGAAAGAAAAAGGGTTGCTCAAGAAAGTTGCAGGAATCTACAACTCCATGTATGGAAGAAATGGAAAAACCAGAAATGAAAAAGGGAAGGAAGGGGCAGCAAACACATCCAAACACACAAACCCTTTGGTACCAACCCAACGCCATCACAAAGAGGTTTTGTTGGCGCTATGTTTCAGGGTGAAAAGGGAGAGGAGAGAAGAGATGTGGTGCAGGGCAGAGCACTTGGGGAACGGAGGCATATTGTGTTAAATTCAAGAGGACCGGTGATGTGAAAAGAGGAAGGAGGAAATTGGCGCCTTGAAAATGGATGAGAGGGAATCTTGTTTCAAAAGGGAGATAGTGTAATTAAATATAATCTATCCTTATAAAAAATAATTTGGACATCAATGTCTGTGAAATAATATTTTAGAAACAAAATTTAAAAATCAAAACTTCAATAAAAGTCCACTAAATACCAAAATTGTTTTTTTTATAAAAGTAATCATTATTTAATCTTTGCAAAACTAATGTTTCTAAAATTAGTTATTTCAATTCAAAATTTGAGATATATGATTTTTGGTCACATAATTTGACTTTGAACCTAATTTTATTTTATTCAATTCTAATTTATATTTTATAAATTATTTATTTTTTAAAATTGATTTATATTTATCTGAAATTTTAATTTTAATTTATTCATTTGAGTTGAGTCACCATTTGTTTTTTTTAAACAGTAAAGTAAGAAAAAAAATTATTCCTTTGAAAATTCTAAAAATTGTTTTGTTAGATCGTTCCAAATTTGAAACATAGGGTCTTTATTCTATAAAATATATAAATTTGGAGATTAAAACATTCATTAAGGGACCCTCTTACAATTTTATACATATTAATTATCTGAACGTGATAATGCATTTATTCAACTGATAGAGTTTTTAAATGCATAAAAATTTAGTAAATTTATGTGTTATTATTTTTTTTCCACGCAAGTATCTTGACATATATAAATATTAACTAACGGTGACTTATAAATTTTTTGTCAAGGTTCCATCATCCCAAATCATGGAACAACACAAGTTTTATGTATGTCATTATTGCTTTGAAGTAAGTTGTATATGTCATAATTGCTAATTTAAATACACAATATTGACATATATTGTCATAAGTCAAGATAATATATGTCAAGAATTGCATTTTTCAGAGTGACTCAGAGACTCTTGTGCTCCTTGCGCCATAAAAAGTCATCATTATGCAGACATTTCCATGATTCGTTGCACGAAGGTGGTAGTTCCAAACGAGGCTGGTTCTCTAATAGGACCAATACATTAACTATCATGTTTCAAATGTCCCACCCATAGTGTTCACAATTTTGGCTATAAATATCCTTCGAATTCTTCTTTGGTGGGATTTCGAGCCTATGCTATCATAGAGTCTCTCTGGTTATCTTCTATATTAGCTTGGATCGTCTATCCTCATCGGTGCTATAGTGCTCTTGTTCCTCAACACTTTGCAGGTAAAGATAAATTATGGTGTTTTCTTCCCTTCATTCGTCAATCGTTCCTATGTATCTTCTTCTTTGTTGTGGGTTTTTTTTTTCTTGAGAACGGGGGAGGGGGATGACTAACCCTGGCGTATTCTCCAGGCTTTGTTTCGATGATGGAGGTTTAGAGGATGGCAAGAGGGGAGGATATTTTTGAAAGCTGTGTGGGCGAGATCTCGTCCTCTACTTCGTTTGAGGATGTTCTTTCCCCTCGCGAACGCGAACGGAGTCACTGCGTGGCCCAGCCCGTTAGGAGAGGCAAGGACATACGCATTTTGGAAGAAATTTTCTTTTCCTCCTAATGTTCCGGTTTTTTTTCCCTCCATAAGGCCTCATTTTATGGATCGTACGGACGAGGATCGAGGTGTAATGAACTTTATCTACTGGTCGGAGATCCACATTAGTGAGGGATTGAGGTTCCCCCTTCCGTCCCTGATTCATCAGTTTTTACACTTCACTCAATTCCATCTCGTCCACATCTATGTGAATATCATCCGTGTTCTATTAGGCGTGTACGTACTTAATAGGAAGTATGAAGTGCGTTTAGGATTGAAAGAGGTCTTATACTCATACTCCTTGAAACGCCATAATCTAGGGTAATATTACCTTATTGCCGACGATAAAGCGATGCAACTGGTAACGAACCTTCTCCCACCACTGTACAAGTCACGCAAAAGATTCTCCCGCTTTTGCTGATTAATGATGTGCTCATGATCCGCTATCCTGTAGTTCTTAGTGGCCAACTTGACTCCTGCCACAGTGGCCTGAGTGCAAGATCCAAAGTACTCTTTTGTTTTTCACTGTCATTTGATGATTTGTTATTTGTATGTCAATCATCCCAAATCATTTTACCAAAAGTACACAGCTCAGTCGAGAAATCTGAAGTTCATGATCTAGTCCGCCATCTCCAACGTCTGGGTTAAGGTGATGAGTCCTCTCCGCTGGTCAGCTTCAGAAGATGCCTCAGCACCCTCGTTGACGCCTGCGAACCTCCAAGAGGGGTTTGATCTTTCGGAGGCATTCTTTCTCCCCTTATGTCAATCTGACCCTATGGAGTCAAGAAACTTAGCATTTGGTGGTACAATGATGACATGCCTCTTACCCGTACGGATCCGTGTGCGCCCTAAATGGTGTTGAAGGATGACGGTTCGTCAATCATCATGAGCAGTACAAAGGCGGTGATAAGCCTAGCCGAAATCGACAGGACTACTTCTCCGAGTGAAGCCGTTCACAACCCGTTAAAGGCACCAACACTCCTAGGGATTGCAGAGCTTCGTTTGGCCATAAATTCACGTAGCAAGGTGGGCAGGTAGAGTAGGTGGCCACAACGCCGAGGCCGACTCAAAACTTTCAATGCGCCTCCCAACTTCCAAAGTCCGAACATGTGCATCGAGCGGTGGGCATGCATAACCGTCATGGGAGCCCTAAGTATAATAACCCTATCAATGGGTCAATGCTACTAGCAAAGAACCTTAATTAACTCGCAAAAACACCGTAGCCGTGGCTGGTCTAGGTTTTAGGCATCGTCTGCAATCGAGGATTGTGTCTATCATGTGGCGAGCTCACGCTGGTGAGACTTGCGAACCATTCGAGGTAGCCTTGTCAATTTACTCTCGGAGATGTCCCTTCTTAACCAAGTAGTTTAGAAACCTCCGGAGCTAGTAATAGTCATCAAGCTAGATGCCCAAATTCCCATGGCACTCACAGTGACCCGGAGATTGGCCTCTCCGCCTAGGTCACCCTCTGTGGCCTGGGCAAAGTAACTCAAAGCCTTAAAGAGACTAAATGATCTAATGAGTCGAGATGGCGAGACAAGAAACTCGTCTCTGCTTAAGGTCAGCTCTCCTGCTCTGATTCTACGCCCCGCCAATTTAGACGATCAATCTCATTGTGCTGATCTGCGCGCCTCTAATCAATCGGAGCCGCTTCTCTTACCCTCCTATTATGATCATCCCGACCTATTTCCTTATTCCTCCGTGAGGATGTAGAATCGATGTACTAAATGATCGCTCGCTTCGTCGGCAACTACGCAGAGTCCTCGAACATGGCTCACCGACGCCCTCAGAACAGCTCATCAATCTATGCGGGGGGATGCAATGATAGTGAATAAAAAAACTGAGTATTCAGGGAAATAACTTGTTTCACTGCCTGCAGCGACGTGTTCGAACTCATGGCATCGAGTTGGAAGAGCGCGACCTTATAACGCTTCATAAAGTCCGGCGGATCGATTCCGAAACCGGATGCGTGGAATGTAATCCGCTAGTTTTTGCTTCCTTTTGACTGAGCACATATACTAAGTAACAAACTTCTTGGACAGGGAGTGGAACGAGGTCACTGTAATCGGAGCTAGGTCGTGGAACCATGACAAAGCGCAACTCTAGTGTCTGCCAAGCTAAACGGGAAGACCTTAAACAGCAAAGCATTATTCCCTGTCTACAGTGTCATCACCTGCCGGTAATGCATATGGTGATCGAAATGATCCTAAAGGCCATCGTACATCTTGAATTTCAGCAAAGTGAAGTGTGGCGGGGCCTCTTGGCATAGAATGGCAGGGACAAACAGAGACAATGACATGTCATTCAAAGCACACAACGTCAGTCCTCGAGCCCGGGAGCGGGACAAAGTTCGCCACACACTGCTTCGCAAGGAGGCAAAGAGAAGTTGTTTGTGTATTCAGATTGCACAGCGCTACGCGACAACATTGGGTTTGGGTTGGCTCGGCGAGGAGTGGTGGCCACGTTCTACAAAGTGGCATTCTCTGGGCGCAAGGCAGCATTAGCCGCCAAGAAAAAGGCCAATTGCTATTAGTGTGATTCCTTCTGATCGATGAGTCTCTATCAAATTCGGGAAATCCACGTGACTGTTACATGAGGTACGACTTATCCCATTCCAAATAAAAGCTCGTATGTTATATAGTCACTATGGGGGATACATCGTGGATGATTAGGAGGCAAGAATGGTGGTCCGTTATGAGCGGCTCCACAATTATTATATATAATGCTTAATGCTATGCATATCAATCAGGGCATAATGCTTTGTCGTGATGAATAACGAGGTGTCCCACGCTGGTCTTCTGCAAGGCCCGAGGTGAGTTGCTTAATTGCACGCCCCACGTGCTACAATGTCCGAGGTGACTAAGATAGTGGCATGCTCGACCTTCATGAGTCACCTGCCTGATGAGTCTCTATCAAATTCGAGACATCCACGTGACTGTGAAATGAGATACGACCTATCCCATTCCAACAATGTAGGATGACTTTAATATTAACTAATAATACATGAGTAAGCTAGCACTATAGTACAATCCAATAAATGCTTTATTTATTAGGTATTGAATAGTGCACATTTTCATGCATCACATGATTCTTATGACAGCACCGCCATAGGCAAGCGACTTCTGAGTGTTTTTCAAGGCTCGAGGCACCGACATCATCATACGCTATACATCAAATGAACCGATCCTCAGAGTATCAGACAACCCAGAAACATGTTGAAAATGGATTGAGATAGATTACCCTGTCGGTGACACTTCACGTTCCGAAATAGTATCCATAACATGGCACGGCATTTTCTATCAAGTACCTGGTTTTTCTTTCATGAAGAACTCCGTGCATGATCCGCCACGCCCATCCCGCTTCTCGGCCTTGAAAATGTAAACGCCATAGTTCTAACTTAACAAATGGGACGTCACGTGTAAATGTACCTGGAAACCAACAGGTAATTACATGATGTGATTCCTACCACTAATGGGACGTCACGTGTGTACTTCATATGTTGAGGAATTTTCAGTGAGTATGCTTTCAGGGGTAGTATTTAAAACCGACAGATACATCTAGAAACTAGAGGTCATTTTTCTTTATAAAACTAAGGTATGTTTGGTTACAAATTGTTTTTTTGATCTAAAAACTAAAAAAAACAAGAATAAGGAAAACAGATTTGGTTACTTTTGTTTGTTTTCAAAAAACTTTCACAAGAACAATTTTAGAAAAACAAGAGAACAGGGAAACACAAATAACATAAAAAAAATTGATGTTCAGAGCTTTCAAAAACTCGTTTCTAATACGCTTTAAAAATAGGAACTACATGTAATTCCTAAGTTTTCATTCAAAAGTTATCACAGGTTTACTTTTAGATAGAAAAAGACTAGTCTAGAGAATTACCTTCGCGCTTCGCTGCCCAAAGTCACTGAGATTTCCGGCCAATGATTCGAAGGTCCTAAACGTGACACGCTTGCGGTATCGATCAAGTATCGATATGCAAAATAAGATGATTAAAATGTTTAAAAAATTATTAAAATATTATATAAATTATTAGAAATATATATATGTATATATATATATATATATATATATAGAGCAGAGCATATATATATATATATATATATATATATATATAATTAAGTAAAGCTAAAAATTTAATAAAACAAATTCTTTATGTATTTAATATTTAAATAGTTAATGAAGCATTCAATAAAAGATATTTATGATAATGCTAATAAAAGAAATTATTTTATATCAAACATAACATTTTTGTAAGAAAATGTCATCAAATACATCAATCAATACTGATGATGCCTTTTCAATCTAACTGGTCGAGCGCGGGTTGGTAACGTCGGGCCGTGAACTAGACTGCCACTGTGCCTGGCCCGCTGTCTCGACGCTAGACTCTCCGCAAAAACAAAAAGAAAGATCTGGTGAGGGGCTCGCCCGCGTCGCTCCGATGCCTAAGTCGGGCCTCCTTAACGAAAAAGAAAAAGATCAACTCCGCTGTAGGGCTGATGTTCTCGCGTACTACACCGACTTCGGGTGGTCTCGGTATTTATAAGATATGTTTTTCCCCAATCGATGGTGGTAAGGATTCTCTCTCATTCGACGGGGATTTTCTCGCCCCTTATCGCTATCAAATTAATAAGGATAATTAGTGGAGTGGTTATCGAGAATTATCCTACTTCCTGCTGATGAGATTTGGTTCACGACAGGATTGAAGGCGCTATTTAATCATCCTACTTTCTCTTATCGTATAGATTTGGTTTGATTTCATGTAATATGGGCTTTTCAGCCTGCCCGCGATACCCCCGGGGAGAACGACCGAGCTCCCTTTGGGGCCAACCAAGGGCCTAGGCGTTTCACTAAGTTTACCTTCGGGCTCGTGAGCGGGCATGCGTGCCTATTTTTTAAACCTTATCACTATCACTGCTACGCGAGCGCGGGAAAGTGGCTATATCGTTCGACCTGACAACTTCCACGCCACAAGCAGGCTGGTTTGTTAGTGGCTTCGCGCCAACCATCTCTACGATAATGATGACTTTTCGACTTTCGCGCTCACTTCCTCTAGTTCCTTCAGTTTCTTCCGAGAATGTTATGGTTGTGTTGAGTCGAGGCAGTTTGGACACCACTTGTACTTCCATTACCTCTCCTGACCGGATACTACTCAAGTGAGCCTTCCTAGCAGAGCTGGACTCCCCACCTCCTGCAAATCCTCCTAAGATCACGTGAATTTCCCCTAAGGGCTATCGTGCTGAAATAGGCCGTCCCGCCGAGGGGCGTGTGGTGGTCGCGCCGACTCTCGACCTTCAGGCTACTGCTTACAGAGATACCCCAGATCGAATCAAATATTCTATTTCCTTCCCGAGTTGTATGCACGTCCGTTTCGCGTCTTCGTGGTCCCTATGGAACCCACAATACCGTGGTTATCTCTTTCGTGGTCCGACTCTCATCCGGGACTCCGGCCATCCCGTAAACGGCTCATGTCGCACTCGCAAGACCCGCGATATCGCGCCTATTAGTGAACCGAGGTGAATAAATACCATTGTCGCAGTCGGCCGAGGTGGTCCCAGGCGGTCTCACTCCCGCGATCTCTTCTGGGACCGTCTTCCTTTCTTCTATATCTCCCGCTTTTGTCTCAGTGGCTTCGCCCTCGTTGTCATTTTGCCATCCCGCTTTTCTCTCTCTTTATGGGTTAAAGAGCTTTCTTTCTTAGATACGAGGGCCTCTTCAATCTTATGTACTCTTTTTCCGCTTTAGGCGAGCACCTCACCCATGCTTGCCTATGGATTCAGAGATGGAAACATCACCTGACCGCACCTTAACCCAAACATGAACAAGTGATACCGAACTTCCTATCCAGATATCTACCTTCAAAGAATCAAGATTAATCCCTGTGATATAAGACTCAAGTTTCCGTGGGCTTGGCTTTTATGGTCACAGTGATAACTCGACTTTGTATGTTCTAGCTCCAATGAAGGGAGCATTTAACGCGATGGAGAGCTCTCCTCAACGAGAGGATCGGGGCACGCGGGAGCCTGGCAACTAAGCCAACGCCAGGCCTTTTAGCGTTGATAGCGAAGGCTCGCGACCGCATGCGGTCCCGATAACGCATGTAGCTCCATTCGACTTATAGTGTTAAGATGATCGACGATCCTTCGCACCATCGAACGCTTCTATTTCAGGCATTCGAACTTTGGTCGAAGTGGGGAAGCCGGAGCACCTCGCCGCGGAACGGACTCGCTACGCACTGTGGTGTCCATGGGGACCGTGAACTCGCCCTTTACGATTTCCTTTCCGTGGCTAAGCTCCTGTTGGAGGCCCTTGAACCCTCCGCTCCCGCTGATCGCCTTCCCATTCCTTGCCGAGGCGGCCGGGTTCATCGCTCACGCTCCCCCGAAAGTGTTGCTCGCCGCGCCCTCCCAAATGTCGTGTGATCCCGTGCCCCTGGTTCTGGCCGATTCCGGCCCGCTTCAAAGATCTCTGAGCCGAGGTGTGGCCGCCTTTCTGAGTTGGCCGTGCTTCCCACGTGTTGCATCCGCCTCAATAGCTGCCTTAACTCTCTTATCATGTTGTTGGTGAGTAATGAAATGCTCACTTCGGCCCGCATCGGAGCCAGACGTTTCTAACTTGCCGAGGGCCTGGGCTGTCCACGCCTCGGTCGGTCTTGCATCCTTGAGGTGACTGGGCGCTGCCTCCCGCTCGTATTCCGAGCTGATACCATCGCTACTTGGGCTGGGCACACTTAGATAGATAAAGAAAGCTCCTGACGCTTCCTTCACACTAAAAAGGTCCGTGAATGTAGCTATACCGGGAACACCTAAGCTCCCTTTATTCCTAAAGGTTAGGCACTCAACAACCCAATCGGGACACTTAAATTCCACAGCCCATCAATTTTACTCGAATCTTAACCGGATCCCCTCATAGTCTCAGACTGTGTCAAGATTTACATAGTTAGCTCGAAGTCAATTATTTAATCACCAGTCGCATCGGACACCGATGCCAAACCCTGCTCCAAAGTCATCCCTGCCATGGCGAATCACGCTGACCAATTATATAATCTCAGGAAAATTATTCACAATATCTAAATTTCTTGTTATGCTGGGCGACCGTGGAAGAAAAAACATATGAACCACATCACATGCACTCCGAGCTAACGACCCCATTCTTCAAGTGGATTCATCACCAGACGTGTCCATCAAAGAAACCATTTTGTTTACTAGAATGCGCGCATAAACATGCCCACTTTTTTGCAAATGATAAAATAAATCAAAATAATTATAGGGTTCCTTCAACTGTTTTAAATATGAGATTAAAAATAAAAAGAATATTAATTTAGGATGGTAATTAAATTCTTATTCAACGTATCATTTTCAATAGAGTCACGTGGGGGTTCCATCTATGATCATCGTAGAATCTTTGGAACTTATTTATCGTGATTCCATCAAGAGCGCTACATATCTTCATGTAGTTTTGGTAGATTCGTAGTCGCTCAACAACCTCTATTCTCATCCGCATGCGCTTAGTAGCTAAAATGATGATTTTTTCTCGATGAATTGTATTCATGTTAATTACATTATATGCCTACTCCGCAGTAGTGGCACTAAAATTTATATGCTAGTTAGACATGATCATCGATGCTGAAAGTCTGCAGTATCGCTCAAGGCGCACACAACTTACTAAGGCGACTCAAAAGATGTGGCCCGTGGAATAAACAAACCGATTTGATAAAATCGCGAATATCTGAGGGTTGTCCAATCGCTTATTATCGGGTGAAACACCAAATGACCGTTTTCACACTTTGTATTGTAGGTGAGGGAGTAAGCCTGTGAGGACTCTGGGTCAGGGGTACAAGAGTTTCAGATCTCATGCACACACACGACATTCCTCATATGATCGTATTATTTATATGCAATGTGATCGACGTTTCTACGGTTGTCATCAGAAGGGTGATCAGTGGGGAGTAGCCCTCAGAGGGAGAATCTTTCATTAGACATTACTCACCCCGTTGTGGGACCCCCTTTTAGGTACAGGGGTTATACAGGGAGACAACACTCCGACGAGGCCGTGATTATGAAGAAGGCCGATGTGTTGCCTTGATATTACCTTCTGAGTGCAACATTCAGGTAAAAAATATTTTGTATGGGTGAGAATTGTAACTAAATCTTTTTGTGGACTACATTGCCTAAATAGCTTCCGTATGTAATTGCGGGTAGAGGGTCGTGGATCTGACCCTTTACTCTGACGTAATTAAGCCGCTTTATTTTCATATTTTTATATTTAAATGCGAATGAATGGGTCCCGGTAAAAGCGATGTATATTTAGGATATGATATAACACTATGCTGTCAATATTACTTTATCAGAGACCTGACTATTATGATTATACTATTATATAGGTTGTATGTTGAGTAGAACTCCCGAACAAAGTAGACTCTACCCCGATTTTTTTGAAAATATGGATCCCGGGAGCAATTCAGGACACAACAGTCATGATATCGTGTCACCCGAAATCCAGATTCTCATGGGTTGATGGGTCATTGAACGACCCCTGGATGCATCACACACCTTCATCCTCAATAGGGAAAGGATAGGTGGTTTGTACCCATTTTTCTGGGTCCGTCGACCACCATCAACCTATATGTAAAGCCTATGTGTCTCGGTTATCATGAGACCCATATACATGAGTAAATGGCCACGTCGCTCTATACATCCACTCACCCGCATACTACAAAAACCATACTTTTCTATAGATTCAAGAATTACACTCTTAATACAAAATATATTAAAACTAATTGCTCTAATATACATTAAACATAATCAAGGCCACAAATCCGGCGCACTTCTTCATAATCCCTTACTTTAAGGAGGCGCTGTCTCGTCGTACCGTCCTGACACTCCTGAAAGCGGGATCCCTCGACGGGGAGACACGCCCAAAGAGCGACACCTCTACACGGCGTACTCCCACCTAAGTCGCTACGCATCTAAGACACCAAACATTCAAGTAAAACATAAGTCCTACCAAATGTCTACATGTTATGGATGAGACGCGACCACCCTTTCCCACTTCTCAAGCCTTCATTGACCCCCTCACGCATGCCTAAGCCAAGTGTGAGAAACATTCTTTTCAAAAAAAAAGGATTTTGCTCTTGAAAACATAATACCAATTTTCTGATAAAATTATATTGGACAGCCCTCCGAGGTGAATTGCTAGATAACTCTCCGAAACAGTCATGGGTCGTCCTCCAAGATGAACTATTGCACAACTCTCCAAGGCAATTCTTCGGAAAATCTCCCCATCAAATTCATTTGACAACGATGTTTTTCATGTCATGCACCCATACCTACTATTCTAGGTTACCCCGATGCATATAAAATGCAATAGGCCATTTCACAATAATTCATGTTAATATATCAAGCATGCATATATTAACAAAATTCACACAAAGCAACATGTTATTCATTCATAGCAATAACACCAAAATTAGCTCATGGGCATTGAACAATCCCAAGCAGTTCATCTCGAATTGCCCAAAGGATCATTAATAAACAACACACACGTTATTTAATCATAAAGAATAACATATCAACACACAAAAGCCACACATAAATAGTCCACTCGGGCCGCCGGACTCAGTCCAAAACTAATTTCAGTGGATTTCGCTATTCAAATTAGTAAGTTTTCTGGGAACCGAATGAACGACCATTCACACCAAACATCTTTAACCATTAAAAATGGCTCTAGCCAAAGAATAAATCAAGTAGGAGAAACCTCACCTCCCGCAGCTCACGAACCCACAATGCCTGCACTCCATGAGTAGCTCTCAGAGCGAGGATCAACTTTGCCTCTTATCTCGCCGGAGTTTGACGGATCGATCATCGAGAAATTTAGAGATAAGCTTGTTTCCTCACTCCAGAATTTCTCCTTCTTTCTCTCTCTATTTTCCTCTCTTTCCCCACCCAATCAAGCAGCACAAGAGAACTTATCCCTTCATTGCCACTTGTCACATTCCCATTGGTTCCTTGGATTTCACCTTATCCTCTTATCCATCTACCATGGATTTCCCTCCAATGACATGATGCCACATGTCACCTATGGCCCACACTTGAGCTCATGTTTGACTCATTCTGCACATAACACGTGGCACCTCTTAAGCTACATAAAATGTGCCAAGCGTCCCGTACCACTCCCGGTGCCTCAAAAAACATGAAATTCTGACTGTCTCAGAATTCAACGAAATTTGATGTGGTAGCTAGATTTCGTGAGACGATTCCAACGGTGAAGTCAATTTTGTTGTCGTCCTAGATCTAGAAAAATTCTAGATTTTGATCGAAATTATCATTTTACCCTTTTTCAGAAAAATTAGGATTTTCCGGGATTTCACATGGCTCGTATCGTGTTCTCACGTTCCTAACTTGCCTTCTCCACTCCTCAGGCCGCCACAACACGCTCATTAAATTTTCAATGACCACAGAACAAAACCTCCGATCCCGACTATCCAAGATACTCCACCGGTCCCTCCACAAAGGTCCCATCCAGACAACAATAATTTCTCCCCGCTCAATTACATGGGTCGGATCTGCAGTATACTTATACGGAGACGCGGAACACCTCATGGACACCGATAAACCTCCTAAGTGGGTATCGCCAACCAATATACATATGTGCCCACCCTCTCGAAGATCTCGCCGCCCAATATAATGCCTACGCTAAATTTTCCCCTCGTCACACCGACCACCTTCGCCTCTTAGGCATCACCTTAGAGAAGACGGATCACCCACCTCAAACTCTTCGAGAGGTCCACGCGATCCGCTCTGGCTGCAGTTTTCATTCGGGCCCCAAACCGTAGCAAGACGCTCTCTTATCCAATCCACCTCTCGTGGCGTGTCTTTAATCAACCGGACGCGATGGAACTCTCTCCCACCTCTGTCCAACAAATCGGAGATAGGCATGGCCTCCCATATAAGGCCTCATAGGATGTCATTATTATACTCACCTGATAACTGTTATTGTAGGCGAATCCCACTAAGGGTTAATTCTACTACTAAGTTCTGATCCTTAGCAATGGTCCATGTGTGAGCAGTGGACATAGTGACGATATTGGTGAAAATAAGGGATGAGTCAATTGATGGATGCAATAGGTGATGTTGGTGTGGATGATACCACGTACGGCAATAGACCCAATTATAGAAATAGATTTCCTCTTCATCACAATAGCGGTAGACATATTCACACCCATGCTTTCACGTTCATTTAGGTTGTGTTTGGTTCCGATGGTATTAAGGAATATATATATATATATATATATATATATATATATATATATATATATATATATATATATATATGTAAAGGCAAGGTTCAAAGTACTAAAAGAAAGAAAATAAAGAGAAAACAAAGAAAACTAAGGAAAGAAAAGTAAAAGAAAAAAAAAATTGGGAAGAAAATAAAACAAATGTTTAAATTTAATAAATTAATTCTATATGCTTATGAAAACTTATTTAATTTATTGTTATATAAAGACTAAGAACTTAAATATGTAAAATTTTATATAAGGACTAAGAACTTAAAAATATGTCAAAATTTAAAATTTTGATTTTATTTTTTTACTGTTAAATATAAAAAATCATTTTCCTTAATCCAAAAAATATTACGGGAAAAAAAATACAAGGTGATGCTGCAACACATTACGCACCGGGGAGGTGGGAATAAGTTGTTCATGGCCCTAGCCACCTACCGGAACAGATTGGCAAAACTCATGGGCGGCCTTGATACATTGTCAGTCAACCCCTTCCCATTCGTCTGACACTGGAAACCATGAAAATTTTTGTCAAACACATGGGCCTATCGAGAATAATTCTATAAGAAGTCATATATAATTAATTGGTGCTTCAACCAATAGTGGAAATGATGGAAAATATTCAGACCCTGTAATCTCGGGAAACGTTATCGGCCACGAGTTTTGATGAGGCTTACTACTGGAGGTCATAGGAGAGCTTACTTCAAGAATCATTACAACAAATTTCACGAGTTTCACATTCAAGCTTTAAGACTAGAGACATATTCCATTGTAAGGTTGTTCATTGAGCGTGACTGTTCATCAACCTTTATTTGAAGTCTTTCATAACAAAAACATCTAAGACAATATGGGTGCTGGTAACATTATTGTAAAATTAACTGTCATCAAAGCAATAGAATGAGAACATTCAGTTTAACAAGTATATATAAGTAAGTTGCTACATCTTCCTTCTTGATCATTGTTAATGGAAGAGCTGAAATTAAATTTTGAAGGGGAAAAATACTTTGAATGTAGTTCATTGAATATAAAATTGATTATGTAAAAATATAAAATTTACCATATACTCAAATCAAGTTAATTATCCGTGAATAAAGATATCAAATATTTATGATCAATTATTTCAGATATCAAATATTTATGATCAATCAATTCAGATAATGAGCAAATAAAATTTGTCAGCATGACATAGTTTTTCTACATATAAAATAGTTTCATATATATGACATGGACCTTATGTAAAACAAAAACAGAAAATATAGATTTTGACGTTTAACAGATAATAGGCAAAATGTTGAATGGTGGACTTCATGCTTCTTTCATGCATGCAAAACCATATATACTGAAATTTGAGCCAATGCCCTAGGAGGCTACTGCCAAAACTACTAAATTTAATATTTTGATAGAAAGAGAATAAGGCTAAATATGTTGCTCACATTAAAAAAATGCAATAATAATGGAATAAATTAAGGGAGTCCTTTCAGTCAAGTAATTTATTTACTCATTAAAAGGATATGCATTTCATCGGTAAACAAATCTTATAGTTAATTGGAAAATAGAAGTAAAAACAGAGCTCATAAATCACTTTCATAATAATAATTAATCATACCAAGGGCATGTTTGAACTCAACCAATGCAAGATAGTAAGAAGTGAGTCATTGGCTTATTACAACTTTTTATAGCAGTAATCATACCATAAATGTGTTTAGAATTCAATTAAGGCCCTACTTAGTTGAACTAGCTATTAGAGGTAACACCCACTCGATTTGTAAAAAGCTACAAATCATAGTATTTTTTAATTGGCTCTTGTAAAATATCAAATTTCCCTTTTTTATCATTATCTCCATATTTAATTAATTATATAGGATTTATATAAATTTTATATATTATAATTATATGAAATAATATGATTTTATGGATATAAATTATTTAATATTATATTAATAAAAAATAATATGAAATTGTAAAAATTTATAACCATAAATAATTTTTTTATTATTATGAAATAATATTATAAATTTATTCCTAAGTTATAATATGAAATATTATAAATTTTTGTATGATTATAAATCTATAAATGAAATATTATAAATTTTTGTATGATTGTAAATCTATAAAATTCATTTATGGTTATATCAAATAATATGATAATTTTATCACCATAAAAATATAATATTTGAAATAAATAATATTTTTATGGTTATAAATAAAAATGGTTAAAACCATAAATATTTTTTTCTATTTATGAATTTATAAATAACCATAAAAATTGCATAAATTTATAACCATAAAGCTATTTATTTATAAAATAATATTACTTATGCTTAAATAAAAATTTATGTCATATTTTTTATTTATGGTTATAAATTTTTATAATTTCATATTATTTTTTGTCTCTTTTTTCTATATACATGCATTTTTTTTTTAATTTCTATTATGTCTATATATGTCAATAAACTCTCCTAAAAACTCAAGTTTATAAGGGATTTAAGGCTTAATACGATATCATGTTTTTTAACACTTTCCTCAAGTACTTATTACACAAAAAAAAAAAGTCGTCCACGAACTTTCAAATAAACAAACAAGATTCAAATCAGAAGTCACACTCCAACCTCCACCCAAACCAAGCTCACGCCATTCATGTTAAACAACCAACTTTCCTCGGGGTTCTCAACCTTATGCGATTTCATTATCACGAATATCACGAACGATCAACTTTCAAAAAAGATTTTACTGCATTTATCTTGGATTTAATACGAATATCATGCTTTCTCGACATTAAGGAAATTGGGGAAGCAGTAATAAAAGAAAAGTGTAGACAATAAAATTAGAGTTAAATATGATATATTATTTTTATTTACAACTTCAAATCAATTTTATATATTTTTAACTCAACAATTTAAAGATTAAATCATTTAAGAATGTGTAAGTTTCCAAGTAATTTTATTTTTATTGGATTTTCTTTAAGAATTTTCATCATACAACCAAATATAAGAAAATCATTTTTCTTATTATTTTCTAAAA